>CM038215.1:232828922-233428922 GCA_021442155.1 Cymbidium sinense | reverse complement strand
AATCTTTAAAAAGAGGAACAAAATATGTATAATTTAAAACCCAATCAAGTATAATAAATGAATTTAAATGCAATTACCCCTATTGGATAACTTGAATGCTCACTCATTAGAAAACTTTAACTCTTAGGACATACCACACTCTAACACACACTTGAATACTAAGTCACTGATCTTAGAAGTAGGTTAGACCGTTATTCATTATGGTGATATGTTTTATTTTGTGATGTAATATTTTAGACTGAATGTTAGGATTGCTTGTGTGTAGACTGGATGTTAGGCCATTGTTAGCCTAATGATGTTTCTACAAGATATTGTGCTTAAGGGACAGTTGTAATAATAAAATATAAAAAATACCCTTTGCTTGCATGTGATGCTTAAGTACCTAAGCATAATCTAATTAGGATAGGTGGGCTTGGTTACTCAAGTGCAGAGTGCTAAGTCTAAAAATAGAAAATGTAATTGATTAGCTTGTATGTTTGTTTAGCTAATATCTATTTTATAGGTATAGTTAAAGTTATATCTTTATAAAAATGTTATTTTGCAATAAGATTATGATTAGTGCTATGGGGTTTAGTATGAGTAGTGGCTAGAAGGAAAAGACTTGAGAGGCCCTATGAATCTTGAAGCAAGCCAATCCAAAGAAGGGAGGAAGAACAAAGAGTTGAAGACCCCATATAATTTATTTCATTTATAAAATTTAATTGTAATTGGTGGTAAGGGTGAGCCTACCCAACTTCTTTTCTTTTCGGGAGTATCGTACTGCCACATTGGCCTTTATTATTTTACAAAATTCAAATGGTTGATTGATATGTTTAGATTGTGCAATAGAAATAGCATGATTTTTATAGGTTTCTTTAAGTGTGATGATTTGATGTGTGACTTGGATGCAGTAGTCTCTTTAGAGTAAAATTAATTTTTATACCCTCATTAATAACTCATAATTAAAATCTTAATCAACTCATAACCTCATCTTAAAGCCTAAGTTCATAATCAAAGTAAATAAAATATTTAGTAACCCTTTAGTTGAATGTTGTACGTTATAACACCATGCATATTATATTGTTTCATTCTTGAAAATAAAGGATCTCCACTCTTGCACGATAGAGGACAACCATGACTTGTAAGAGCAGACCCTTGTAGTGGAGAACACCTTTTCTCATTGATTTATCCCACAACTCAATTTCATCATGCATTTAGGCATAATTTTTCCAAGCCTTAGTCCAAATTAACATGTCGAAATGATTTAAAATTTGTAAATTTTGTAATAGTCTAAGTCATGTTTTCATACCAATCATGATCTAGTCTCTTAGGGAGTGAGTTTAAGAATTTAGACTATTCCCTAATTTACAATGGCCTAGCTATCTTTCATTTAAATATAACTAGCCCATATGATTTTAAAATCATAAGAAGTATTAGCTGGTGGCCACTTCAGACAATTAAGTTTAGAAGAGTAGGGATGGGTTCACTTTCCTAGTGGAGATGAACCAATACATCCTACCTTCTCGAATAAAATTAGGTTGAGCTCTTATCTTATACTAGGGCATCATAGATATTGGTTCAGAGGTTTCTTATTTCCCTCGAGCTATGAGTATAAGTCCTCACATATTAGGAATTTTCACAATCTTGTGTTGTTGAAATTTAAGTCTTAGCATTCTAATAAAATTTCAACTCGATAAATAATTTTTCTTTCTTTCAAAAATGTAAAGCCTCACTAAAGGGTAGATTGAAGTGCTCACTAAGCTTCCTAATATTTTGTGTGCCTCCTACTCATTCTCCCTTGGAATGCTAAGAACTCTTCCCATTCAACAATCCCACTTGATATCCACACGCCCAAACCTTTAATAGTCTAACTTTGAAATCTTTGGAGATATTAATTGATTACTTTAATTGAGAGTGTTCTTAAGAAATCCCTATTTTCTAGGATGTAATTAATTATGGAAGCTTACTTCCATATGGAACTAAAGAACTCGTTATAAAATAAACCCTACTTTACTTATCCATGTAAAGTAGGGGAAAGATCTCTTGTATATATGTAGACCCATCTGCCTTAGGAGTCCTTATTAGGTGATTGTGTCCATTGTAGGGTGATGTCCCTATCTTCTGAGGTAAAATATCATACCTTAATGTTGCACTCGATTGCTTCAATAAGTATCCCCTAAGATTTGCATGGTGTTCATACCCCAAATAAAAACACCATAATACATGAAACACCATTATAAAATACCACAACATATAAAATAAAACACAAGTTTTAAAGGCTTTATTTTTTGATTGGGACCTTGTAACGAGTCCTTTCTTCTCTTGATGTACTACATTAACTAGTTAATGTATAGGTCTTAGAACCTCCCATTGGACTCCTCAATGAGTAGGTTCCATTCTTTGCAAAGAAACTAAAAAAATCAAACTACTTCATGTCTATTTTTCATCCTAACTCACCTTCCTTCATCATAATAATTAAATCCTTTGAATCCTTCAATATATATATCCTCAAAAAACCTCAACTCTATCCTCATCATCCAAACCTTTTCCATAATCACACCAAAAGAAAACTTTTGTAATAAGCCACTTCACCTAAACCATAAATTCTAAGCTCTTTTGGAACTTTGTATCCAAGTTTAACCTTTGTTCCATGTCTAAACCTACTAATCCATCTTCCCAACTATTTGCATAAAAAAAGCAAATAATAAATTATTTGGCCATAGTGTCATGGCGCTGTGAGCGTGGCACCACAGCGGTAAAATAGTCCTTTAGAATAATAATTGTTAGTTCTGGTCGATGGTTTTTTGGCAAGGTGCTACCATGATTGAATCAAGGAACTATGACCATGATCTACAGTTTAAAGAAGCAAGAAAGAACTATCATTCCCTCCATGACTACTAACCACAATGTGGGAGTGGGGAACGATTATGGGGTGGAAAACCACCCCACTAGTGAAAAGAACTCTATAAATGGGGGAAAATTGCTCCTCCCTTTTTTTCCACTTCCCCTCTACACTTTGACTGATTCTCTCTCATTTTTTGGTAGTTCTTACTTCTGTGTTCAGTGCAAGATAGACTCTCTCTCTCTTACAAAAGCATTCTCTCTCCTACTAAAGGTAAAAGGTTCGATGTAATAATGCTTCTGGCATTCTCTTACATTGATTTTCTCTCTTTGCATGAGTTTTTATCAAAGAACATCTCCTGTTGAACTTAGTTCTAGCGTGAGAAGAAAGAAACCTCCCCCGTTGATCTTATATCCGAAGCAAGGGAGTTGACATTGAAATATGAGAACTTAGCATTGCTAAAATGTTAATATGTCCAAATGTTTATAAAAATTGTTAGATTCCATAAGAATTTCTCTCCAAACTATGTATTCCTGACTCACAGCACTGCAGCGCCAAAAGCTCATTGTCGAGGCACCACACTCTTGCAAAATATAGTCATATGGCTTTGACCTATAGCACCACTATGCTGACTATGCGATGCCGAGGTGCCAAGCTCTAAAGTTTCTTGCACTTGATGTAGAGCCACAGCGTCATTCCTTCAAAGATGAGGCATCCTTTACAACATGTTCCACTATTGAACTTAATTTTAGTGTGAAACAAAACCCTCCTTCTATTGATTTTAGATCCAGAATAAGGGAGAATAGTGCCTCGCATTGAATATAAAAAAATATAGCATTACTAAGGTGTTATGCCCTTGAAAATTTTAATTTTAGACACTAAGTGAACAAAGACCTCTCGTGAAATTTTAATTCTTCTATAAAATATGGGACATCCAACTTAGAAAATACAAAAGTTTTACACAGTCTTAGTTGGCTTTCCTAAGTCCTAAGATAATAGCGCCGAGGCACTGGAACTATAGCACCGAGGTGCTGCCCTCTCTGGAAAAATAAAAAAATAGACTCGCTGAGGGCACTACAGTGCTGAACATTGATCATCGAGGTGCCGCCCTCTTGGGTAAATAAGCAAAATTGAACTCATAAAGGGCACTGTGACATGTGAAATCGGGCACCGAGGCACTACACTCTCATGTTCTAAGGCTAACCCCTGCTACGTGAGAGAGCCGAGGCGCTACAACTATAGCTCCACGGTGCTACCCTTTGATATAATTTTTTTAAAGTGAATAAATTTTATTATTTTAATCCTCAAGCTTCCCAAATAATAATAAAACATACACACAAAGAAATATAAATACATAAAAAAAATGTTGTATTCATTTATGTAAAAAAATGGAAGTGGTTACACAAATTATAAAAAAAAGGAAGGAAAGAAATACAAAAAAAGAGGGGGAAAACTAGTAGTCCTGGTCATCCTCTCCTCCTTCTCTGACTTTGGCCGAGCGCGAACATAGGCCTGATAATGAGGCACCATAGGAAAAGAAGCCTCACCAGGTCCTGTATAGAAACCACAGTTTTCAAACATGTGCACAAGTGAAGTATTAAACTCGGTCATGTATGAAAATTATTGCTGCTGCTAATCCATATGATGGTCACATTTTCTCTCCAGTTCTTGCTGGCCCCGACTAGTCTCATTGACCATTTTCCTTAGGTCTGAGACTTGTCATCTAATTTTTTGGAGTTGCTCATTTAGGGTTTTGGAGGATTTGGACCAAGACCTAGGGGCGTGTGAGCTTTCCCCACCTCAGTCCTAGAACCAAACCCCTCAATGACCTTTTGGTGGGGGAGCCATTTGTATAAAGACTTTATCATCTCTGATCCCCCGCATCTCAACACATAAATTAAATAAGAGAAGGATGACCAAAGCCTATTATAGTACAACCCTCAAGCATATTACAGATAGAATTATAAATAATATTCCCTACACCCATAGTAAAGTCATTCTGAATTACAAAATTCAAAATAGCCCTATCCCTAGTTCCCTCACTAATACTCCTAGTGGGCATCAGTTTGGCAGAAATAAAGTAATGCCAAGCTTTAGCCTCAACAGTGAGATCGATGGAAGGAAAACTGATAATTTTGTCCTCCTACCTTTCCACTGGGTAATGGAAATTCTAATAGTGAAGAAATTAAGGATTTCATCAAAGTTAGAATGATCAGTATAATAAAAAAGATACTGATCATAATTTATGTTTGGTAAAACATAATATGCATTAATGGCAGTACTAGAAAAACATACTAGTTTTTCCCAAACGAACTTTCGCATCATGGGGATGACACCAAATTTATTGTCATAATTCACCTAGCCGCTTGATAATGATGCTCTCCATGCCCACCCATTATTATAGTAGCTACTCGTGGATCGATGCGTATTTGGGAATGGTGAATTCTCGCCTCCGACTAACAAATCTATTAGTGTCGTTGAAGGCCGCCCTCTTCTTGCCCTTACCGACATATTTTACTAGCATGGTGTATGAGAAAGTATAAATTAGAAGAGAGAAAGAGAGAGAGAGAGAGAGAGAGAGAGAGAGAGAGAGAAAGATAGAAACTCTAAAGAAAGGCTCTAAAGGGAATACAGAGTGAAAATTTTGGCTGCCCAAGGGGTCTATTTATAAGTCGCTTAGCGTTGTGGCATAAAAGGCGGTGGCACTAACATCTTGGTTTCTAAAATAACAACATAGTGCTACGATGCTGGTCAGATGGTCAAGGTGGTTACTATGCCAAACAAAAAGAGACATTAATTACCATAAATTCTTAAATAGAAAATGACACGTCACATTGATGTAGTGCCATGATGCTCCGACATAGCATCACAGTGCCAGCCAAAAAATTTTTTATGTTATTAAATAGCCTGAATGTCTATCAATTATTGTAAACTGACTTTTGACTTGTGTTATGGAGCTACATTAACAGTACCGAGGCATCAGTAAAGCGATCAATAGAGCCAATGACATCAGCACCATGGCGCTGACCATGCAGCACCACGACACTAGAGTTTTAGCGTCGAGGTGCTATATTTTTAGCACTAAGGCATTATGCCTAAGATAATCTTGAATAACTCACATGGGATTTGACACAATTACAATCACTTAAACCTACTACCTAAGGATGTTGCACTCGTTAAAAATAAGCTTGAATTTCTGGCATGTACCTCAACATACACATAAAAATCTAACTGTAATGTCTGAGGATACTGTGCGGGATAATCCCCAGTTGGGTCATATGATTGAGTCCAAGTTACCAAAACCTAATAGTTCCCTATTGATGGTCGTGTCAATTGTAAAATTCATCTGGAAGGAATATGTTTAAATTAAATGAAATTCATCATTCAATATAACTTAAAGCAAATAATCATCTATCCATCCATCATTATTTATCAAAGATTAGAAGCTAAGAAAGCCTTTGCTCACAAAAGAGCCTATGTCAAAGAAATATTTTTATGCTCATACTCAAATAATCTCATGCGAGTAAGAATGTGGCCTGTGTCCTCTATCTATATGGTTATGCCATCAAATGGCACCATAGAAAATGCATATATGACTAGAACCCTTTGACCGGGTGGCTTGGCATCTATACAGCTCCACTATATTTTGGTCACGATAAAAGCCCAAATATTCTTTAATGGCTTTGTCCCTTGAGCTATGAATCATGGAATATATTTAATAGATAAAAAGCCTTATGTTAGCTAAGGTTTACTTCAATTTGTCTCCTTAGATAAATATCACCCTATGTCTACAAGAACACCTTATGATGTAACTCATGGTCACGACAAGGATCCTTTAATTAGAAATAATTTCCAACTAAGTAGACCGTGGATCACGATAGCCCGTGATGACGAACCATGGGATCTTGATGGTGTCATTTTTCCCCACATATGCTTTATTATATAATGTATTCATCATTATTCATTATATACTATGCACTAAATGCTCATATTTTTCATTATGTGAATGTTTTAGATTATACTTTGGCATTCCAAAGGGATGTAGGCCCAATCTCTTTATTCATTATGCGAATCATACATGATAGTCATCTATACCACACACACCTCTAAGACACCATCACATATCTATTTTCAACCTTAATCGAGAGTTCCCTCTTGTTGTGGTAGGAGGGGTGATTAACTATGAAGGCTTGCATCCATAGATAGTAGAACCCATGTCTAAACAAACCCTAACATAATATTAGGGGAAATCTGGTTGAATATATATTAATCTGCATCACGAAAGAACATGCTCCTAACTTATCTTAATAAAGATGACAGAGCATCCTTCGTGTTTTTTCAATCGATCACCAAAAAAACTTATACTTCCTCCATAAGGTTAGGGTTGCCTTCCAAACAAACATCGCATTAATAGCTCTTGATTTTTTCCTCCTAAAACCTTAATCCAACTCCATCACTTCCATAAGCATTTAAAAATTATTATTTCTTCTCTAAGCCTTAAAAAAAATTCCCATATCTTTTAACCATACTACTTAAATGTTACATAAATGAGTCCTCTCCCATATTCTTTATGAAAGTGAATCTCTACATTATATCAAAATTTTCTTTCTACAATTTATCATAGTCACACTAAATTGTTCCTAAGTATTCATCACATTCTCTTCACATCATAATTAACAA
Organism: Cymbidium sinense; assembly: GCA_021442155.1. Taxonomy (NCBI): domain Eukaryota; kingdom Viridiplantae; phylum Streptophyta; class Magnoliopsida; order Asparagales; family Orchidaceae; genus Cymbidium; species Cymbidium sinense. The sequence continues at coordinate 233,421,421 of CM038215.1, read as the reverse complement.
AAGTAAGCATTTCCATGTTATTATTCCACAATCAAGTGCCACTAATATTCTTATGTGGTATGAAAGATAATGAGAAACTAATGATGTCATATTTGATAGATTACATCTATATCAAAGTCACAAAAAATAGAACTAACTCAAAAAACAGCTCAAATTTAAATCAAATGGCAACCATAGCCCTAGATCGTTAAAGGCTGGTAGTTCTAAATTTAAAAAAGTGGATGACTCTAAATTTATAAAAGTTAATGGTCCTATTCTACCACATATCCACAATGAATATAAGTTATGACAATATCCTTTAATATAGTGTTCCTAGCTTCCAAAAAAATTGTAATGTCTATCTAATAGTGAACATACTTGAATTAACATCATCACCATCTCATTATATATTATAACATCACTATATAATGTAATTCATGAAAACTAAGATGAAGTAAGACATTTATTTATTTGATGCTTGCCATAATTTGAAGAACATAAATCACATTCTTGTATATCTCAATAAGTACCATATACCCTATTTATTTCACCTTAATAATAATATATATATTTTGAAAGTTCACAAAATATGATCTTGAAATAAGATAAACATAAACATATTAACATATATTCATGTAATCAAGAAACTTCTAAAGCTCTCTAACATATAGAAATATTGGTCGTACCAAATGTACTTACTCCCAAGCCTAAATCTTTAAAAGATATAAGCACCTAACAATATTTTTTGGTGAGTTCTATCGTCTTATTAATTCTCAACGTCAATGTGCTAATATTGCATCTCTTAAAATATTGTCACAAGAATACTTCCATGCCTTATAAAGTTGGATGACATTATAGATGAACTTCACATTTGGAAGTATCTTATGAGAAGAAGCATTTTATCATAAATAATATATACATTCTATCCAAATCATAATTAACAAATATAAGCTGAAGTTATTATCCCATAATCCAGTGTCACAAATATTCTTGTATGGTATGGATGACAATTAGAAACTAGTGATGTCAAATTTGATCGATGGCATCTATATTAGAGTCATAAAAAATAGAATAAACTCATAAAAGTGCTCCAATTAACTCAAATGATAATCGTAACCCTATATCTTTAAAGGTTGAAGGCCCTAAATTTAGATAACTTGATGGCCCTATATATAGAAATGTTAATGGTTCTATTCTACCACATGTCCACAATGAAAATATGTTGTGATGATATCCTTTAATATAGTTTCCTCACAACCAAAAATAATTCTAATGCCTAGTAGTGAACAATAGAATGTAATTTATAGAAAGCAAGATGAAGTAAGACATTTCTTTATTTGATGCTTGTCTTGGTATGAAGAAGAACATAAATCACATACTTGTATATCTCAATTAGTACCATACACCCATTCTTTATTTCACCTAAATAATAATATCGATTTGAATTTTACAAAAAATAAGTTCTTGAAATAAAAGAAACATATATAAATTAACATATATTCTATAATCAAGTGACTTCCCATAAAGCTCCCTTAGGTATGGAAATTTTGGTCTTAGCAGATGTACTTACTCCCAAGCCTAAATTTGTATAAGGAGTAAGCACCAAATAGTATTGACTAGGATGAGTTTGATTGCCTCTTTAGTTTTCTACATAAATGTGCTAAATATTGCATCCTTTAAAAGATTATTACATGAATACTCCTATGCCATTTAATATTGGAAGACAGTATAAATGTACCTTACATTTTGAAGTATCTACTATAAGGAAGTATTTTATCATAAATAATTTATATATGGGCCCATTTTTTAAATAGATTAATCTCTATTGCATCAATGATTGAGTTTAAAAAGAAAAGCTCAATCAATAGATTCTATGTTATAATTTGAACAATTTGATCATACCATCATCTATATTTAATAACTCATCCCAATTGTCAACTTATGACTACCATCTCTACCATCACCTACCATAATATGCCCAACTAAAGCTAAGCCATCAAATTTAATGTGCCTAAAATTACTTCAATATCACACACTGTTGTTCTTATTTTCCATAATGATAGTTAAAATGTCATATACGTGGACCAATGTCTAACTAACATTATCAAGAAATGAATATATACTTTTTAGACAACTGACATTTATGAATTCTAGTGCTGCAATAAATTTGGGGCACACAAATGACCATACTTTTGTTACTAAGAGTTTGCTTGCCACCACCAAACAAGTTAAATTTGTGCAATAATCAATAGCATGAATCACCAACACAAGCTAAAGTAAAAATGCACTAAGGTGGTGATATATTCAACAAATAAAAAAATAGAAAGTGTTGACCTTCACATATGCTACGCAAGCCGAATCAAGCTTATAAGGTGAATTGACCGACTTTCGGAGCACAAATTCTGCTCCAAACATCACAAAATTAATTCAAATGATCCAGATGAACGGACTTGTCATCGTGTTTAGACATTGAAATTGGCCAAAATATAAATATTGCATAATCTAAAGATCAACTGATCAAGCAATCGACTATCAATCTAACGCATATCGAGTGAAGCTACGATAATATCCAAACGACCTCCGTTCATAAAATTAATTACACCGTTAGCTTTGAAATATCAAAAACTACCAAATGAGACTGTCCACGCTCAATTCAGATGAGTATGTGCAAATTTCAAATGATAGAAAGTGACAGCACACAAATCGAGACTAAAATACACTAAACATCACCGAAATCACTCCAAATGACCTCCGATCGACGAACAGATTTCTCCATTTTGTTCAGAACATCAAAATTGATCATAATATAAATATTGTACAACCTGATAACCAACCAATCAGGCGATCAAGTCATCAATGCGCTTACATGCATATCGAGGTTAGGAGGCGTCGACTTAAACCAAACAACCTCGTTCGCAAAATTGATTGCGCCGTTAGTTTCAAAATATTAAAATATATTAAGTAAAACTATTCACACTCAATTCATACAACTATACATAAAAATCAAGCGGTCAAAAATGATAACGTGCATTTTGAGCTGAAATTGACCCAATTTGACGCCGACTTGAACCAAACGGCCTCTGATTGTGAAACAGGCTATGTCGTTGCATCTAGAACATCAGAATAACTTGAATCAATATATACATTAATTATATAATAATTTTAGCATAAAATTCATATTAAGATTGATTAAATGCCTAAGAAATCAATTAAAATGCATATAAACCTAAGTAACCCTAACCGACCCAAAATTCCTTATACAACCCGAGCTCGATTTTCTTTTCCTTGACCCATTTCTCTATTCCTCAATCGCATGTAAGCTCATCATCCTGATCGAACTTTCTCCTTCTTCGCGACGCCTAAGCTCGCTCTTTCATGCACAACTTTGCTCGATCTCCTTCTCTTCTCAACTGTTCCTTCCTTTCATGCTTTTTTCATTAACTGAGATCTCCTCTCCCATTTTCTCTCGAGAATCAGATGTTTCTTTAGAACTGGTTCTCTTCCTTTTCCTTTCCTCTTTTCTGAACCTTTTTCCTCATTTCGAACTAAAATTCTTCCTTCCTCATTTCTTCCATTATTTCTTCCCTATTTTCGAAACCGAATTTTTCCTTCCTTCTTCCCTCATTTCTTCCATCATTTTCCCTCATTTAAACTAAATTCTTCCTTCCTCTTCCCTCATTTCTTCAAACCCTTTTCCTCTTCCTCATTTGAAAACTCCCTTCCCCTTTTGAAAAACAAGCATAACCTTCTTTGAATTAAACACACATCATTCAAACCTTTTCTTTTGCCACAATCGAAGAAGAATACCGTCATCAGGCGGGTTCTTCTCTTGGTTTTTGGCATCTCCCTCTCTTTCTCCTTCCGACCTTTCCTTTTGCCATAGCCGAAGAAAAACACTATCATCAGGCGAGTTCTTCTCTTGGTTTTCAGTATCTCCCTCCCTGTCTCCCCTCAACTTTGGTGAATGTGCAGGAAAATAAGATTGCAATGTGTGAATGTGAAAATATATGTGGTTTCTTTTGCTTTTGCTAATGCCCCATAGGGCATAACGGGTGCGAAGACGCTATGGTGTAAGACACCACTCACTATGCTCAATGATACCGACAAGCCAAAAAAAAAAATTTAGATGTCGCCTAGTCAAGTTCAGAAATTCGAATCTTTGACTATAAAGAACCATAATGAGCAAAACTAAAAGACACATCTAAATAATCAAACCAATCTAAACTAAACATAAGATTAACTAAGCGGCTAACATTATAATAGATATATGTAAAAATAAAATAAATGCAAGGTGGGCATTGCAAAGTACATAATATACCTCTAAATCTAAGGTCGAATATTTGGACCAAATTTTTGAAATCCTAAAACTCACTCAACACTTGCAAGGATGAAAATGAATGGAAAAGGGAATGATAAAAGTTAAACATCCCCATCTCTTCTATTTATAAAGGAAGGAAGGGTTATGTGTTGGAATATATTCATTAAGTGACAATAATATAAAAAAAAAAGAGAGAAGAGAATCACCTTCTAGATTTTTTTAAAAAGGAGCTTTTGCACTTGAGCTTAAATCTCAAATCAAATTATGAGAGAGTCAATATGCATATCAAGGCAACACACCTAAGCTCAAATGCATATATCAAAAAACTCAAATGTGTATATCGAAATACATGCAAGTGTATTATTAGATGAAAGTTAATACATATATTGAGATAACTATACATTTAAATATATTATATTGATGTGTGTAGTCAATTTGAAAATATCAAAGATTAAATATGTGCATGCATCTTAATGGGATATCACATTTATTGTGCATTGTGAAGTGAGTTTGCATGCGAACCTATCAAATAAAAGTGTGTTAGAAATATAATAAGATGAATAGTATACACATTATAAGCAATCATGTACTTCTACTCACTACTTCAAAGTTTGTGCATATAATGAGATGATATAAATTCAAATGTAATGCTTTAAGAAGTGTTCAAGCGCCCCTCAAGTGATTTACACATTCCACAAAGGAGTTTCTTAGCATAGCTTTAATTGCCTCATAAAGCATGCAAATTTTATAGGTTGCATAAAATTCAACAAATTTGAAAACAAATCTTCATGGGCGCTTTATCTATATGGTGAAGTCGTCCCACTTAATCAATCCAATCCTCTTTGCAAAATAGAAGTTGACATGATTGATTCAAAATCAAATGCACAAATCATATTTACCCCCGTGATGATTACGTTAATTGTAAAATTCAATCGGAGGGGTTCAATCTCAAAATAAAATTATCAAATTATAGTATGAATGCTCAAATCATTCATACCCCGATGGCTATGTTGAATGAAGATTTCAACCAGAGGGAATACTTCCATCAAAATATGATTATAATCTCAAATCAAATTAACTCAAATTAAGTATTAATCTAAAAACTACTCAAATAGAATTTAATCTTTAAAAGCTTAAAGTAAACTCCATTCAAATCACTTTCAACAATAATTTATTGAAGGTGACAAATTAAGAAAACTCTACAAAGAGAATGTCAAATCAAGTATTCTATGTTCACTCTCAATCAATCTCATGCCAGTAAGGACGTGACCCGCGGCCCTCCGACTACGGGACTTGAGGCTCTAGATGATGCATGACCATAGTCTTCGATGTGTGGTTTGGGTAATGTTCATTATATTACGATCACAGATTATAGTAATTCTCCAATTTACCCTTTGAGTTGTGAATCATGGTATATTTGATGGGAAAAACCTTCGTCATAGGACTTAAGTCGCCTCTCTACAAACGCCACCCTAAGTCTAAGGATTTCTTGACGACGTAACCATGTGTTGCGATAAGGATCATTTGGTCGGACTACTCCTCTCGACTAAGTAGACAGGGACCATGAGATACCGAACTATCGATCTAGGCACGTCATCATTCCCCCAACCATCCACTTTAAGCTAACGATGATGAATTTCATAAATTCTAAATCTAATTTCTAAAACTCCACATGCCTTATATCGTGCATTCACACCTAACGACCATTTTAATCGAAAGTTCTCTCTCACTTATTGGGAGTGGTAATTAACCATAGGTGCTTGCGCCTATAGAAACCTGAAACTAGATCTAAAGTCCTCACCAAATGAGGGTGAAATCTGTAGTGTCTTATCTACTATCTCATCCGCCTTCTGACAATTATACTGATACATAAAATCATACTCTCTTCAATCATTGACAAGAGGTCGGCGGCGAATTTTCGGAGCCCACATCAAGCTGCAAAATAATAGAGGGAAAATTTTTTGCATCACCAAATTACCTAAAAACACAATACATTAATAAGTGCCCATAAATGCATAACATGTTAATGATTCTCCCACCAAATATAACATATTACCTTAATAAGTGCTCATAAATAATCATCATTATAATACTTCTCTCACCAAATATAACATATTACCTTGTTAACAAGTGCTCATAAATTATTAACATAGAAATTATTTTCTCACCACATATTACCTTAACACTCAAAGCACCATTTATGACTAATTTTATTATTCTTCCTATTTAATAGGACAAATGAAAGGCAAAACTCCCATGCTATGCCATATTACTAGATAGTGTCAATCTGAGTTGGAAGGTCGAGTAAAGTTAACAAAATTCAAATATATTTATTACACAAGTCAAAATACTTCAATCCAAACCATCTAACCAATTTATTAAATTAATCATGCAACTTTTGGATCCATACGATCGAATTAACTTGAATATGACCATTTTATCACGATTAATTTAACCCAAAGTTATCTAACTTAAACTAGAATAATAATCTTATCATATTTAAATTGATTTTGAGTTATTTGGATAACGTTTTAGCCCAAACTTAACATAAAAAAGTAAATATGTTAGCCCTAACACAAAATTTTCAAATCAGGTTCAAAGCAGGTGGTCAAATTAGATCATTTACTAGCATCACTAGTGCCAAAAGAAACTAGTAAAAGTGGTTACTCATCTTCTAGATAACACAAGACAGACTTATTAAAACAACACAAATTTTCAACAAACATAAAATAAACTCCCAACTTTATTTGATACAAAATAACGTTAAGTAGCTAGCACAACTCTGTTTTAAAAGACTCGAGAATAAGGAAAACAACATAGTTCAAACAGACGAAGAAAAGGACGCATGGTGCTAGCCATAGCTAGCAACAGTCAACCACCATCTATAAATAACAAAGGTGGTCTTATTCATTAGACACTCCACTAAAACACTTGCAACTCTCTCTATCAGCTCAACTGGAGAACGACATGGCAGTTAAGACCTTCTTGCTGGCCGGGCGGGAAGAGATGGCATCCCACCAAGCCTTCACATGAGGACGGGAGTGGATGAGGGAGCCATGCGGCGTGGTGGTGGTTAAGTAGTGGCCATAGGTGAGATGGTGGAGGTCAGCGAGGCTATAAAAGTCTCCTGCAAGGAACTTCGTCTTAGAAAGCTTGGCCTCATAAACATCTAGCACCTTACCGAGCTTCTCCGCCTCCGCTGCTACCACCTTCTCATCAGTGCTGCCTCCAAAGAAGACTGGAAGGAAAAGATGCTGGAAGACAAGCGTTGAGGTGGGTCCATTGAAGTGCTGTACCTCCACTTCCATCCATTGATCCACTGCTACTGAGTCAATAAAGCTTTGATCTTTCAGGAGATCACTTCCCTTGCCATATTTTCGCACCAAGTACCGAGTTATCACCCGAGATTCTGCAATCACGAAAAATAATTAATATGCATCACAGGGCAATCTCTTTTAGAAAAGATATAAAAGATTGATTGGGTGACATGGGCATGTTCTTGACAAATCTGATCTTAATATCTATAAAGCATCGGCCAAGAATAATTATGTGGCAGCATGAAACAAATCAATCAAACTTTTTTCTTACAATTTATATACAGCAGAGTTAATACATAGCTCCCCGATGAAGCATTCAAAACAGATTAAATAAGAGTAGTTAATCGTTTAGAGATAATATATAATAAACTACGATAAATACTCAGGTACCCAGAGGATGGAATCAGTAAGCTAGTCAAATTTTAGCATGATTCGGAAGTTCCAGAGTTCTACAAACCAATATATAACAGTTCAATACTCAGAAACAGTACCTTCAAAAAAAATATTTATAAATGCAATTGAAGAGTATGTATTCCAGGCCATTTCTTTTGTGCCCGTAGCAAGGAATCAATAATCAATCCATTATAATGATCTGGAATTTTAAGAACCAATAATCGACTAGGTTACCTTAGCAGCGAAATATAATGAATCTAACAATCAATCAGCTACTTTAAAGTCTGTTGGCTTAAAATATTAAACTACAACAGAATAAAATAGATGCAACCATCGACAAAAAGATTTGCATGCCTAACACAAAAGCTACAGTTTAAAATGAACCAAAACTTTACCCAAATGAAAAGATATAGATAGATTAGCATCCATCATTTCTTGCTTCCTTCTTCACTTTCCGTAGGAGAATCATCCAAAATAGTTCCAAGATAGCAATAATCTGTAAATTACAACTTGATTTGCTTCTTGTTGTTCGATCTAATAGAAAATCATTTTCGGTTGTCCACTCTAGAAAATTAAGACCTTTTTCTTTTAATTAATTGTTCTAACAATCTAGAAATATTTTCTGCAGTTACTCATGTAAACATACTAGGTATTCAATGAATTAAATAAGTCATCTGTCTTGTTTGGAGGATATATAAAATCAACGCCTACGAATCCAAAATAAAAAATAAAAAGGCAAGTGAAACTCATCTATGCAATAAACTTAAATTTAGAAGAACAGAGAAATCCCTCACCGAATAGAACAAGATCGCCGTCCTGGAGTGCAGGAATCTGACCAAAGGGCTGCACGCATAACAGAAATCAAATAAATATAGTCGTAAGAGAATCAAATCAACTCTAAGATGGATTAAACCCGTTATTTGTTAGCGGAAGGGAAAAAGAAAATGTATACATTTCTATCGGTGTGAGGCGGCCTCTTGTGCTCGCCGGTGTTTAAGTCGACGGGGATGAGCTCGTATTTTAAGCCGAGCTCTTCGATGCAAGCCAGCACGCGTCCCGTGCAGGTCGAAACAGGCGTACCGAACACCTTAAGCACCATTTTTCTCTGCTATTTCTCTTCGTTTCAATCTCTAGATGATGGTTCTTGATTTGAAGAAGCCTCGGCTATCCATATGCTTATATAGCAACTGCTGCTGTGCTACTTTCTTGGTCCGTCGTGAACGCCTGATTGTGGAGGGTTAAGTACCGTTGGATAGAACGCTCTATTATTATCTTATTAAATAAAATGTTTTTTTAGTAAAATTAAATAAAAAGTTCCAGGATTGAATATTTGAATTTATCTCGAATGTACAGCCTGGGTATGCCGACTTGTTTGAACAGTCCAATTCTAGAATGTTTTTGATTTCAACCATAGGATACACTTTAGATTCAAGATAATTCAAACGAAGTCTCAAGATAATTCAAATTAAATTTATTAATTTTATGCTTTTAATTTATTAATCAAAATTATATAAACATATATAATATTTATTAAAGGACTAGCATCTATATTAAAACCAAGGAAGAAGGGTTTAGGGCTCATGCGGCTAGGGCTCTCCAAGGCATTGGTACGTTCCCATTTTCTTTCCCTCATTCTCTCATATTCCAATCTACTTCCACCCCTCCCCTCGCTCTCCTTTTCCTCTTTGCTTCCCTCTCTGGCCTTCGACTGTAAACCGGAGGTCAGTCCTTCCTTACTCCTAACCCCATCTGAGCCGGCATGGCTACACAAGTTAGTACGCCCTATAACTCCCATTTCCCCCATCTATCCTCCTCATCCCCATCCTCGAGTGTGGGTGCCACTCTTCCTGGTCCAAATCGCTCATGTAATTGGAAAGAGCTTCTTTTAGCCCAAAAGCGAGAAGAGCAAGTCTCTGTCCCTTTCTTACATTCCCTCGGACTCCACGTAAGTTTCGTTCTTTGAAGAGGATCATGCTGATGGTCAGCGAGAGTGGAATCTCTCATTAATCGGCCACTATAGGGAAGCGCCTATTATGGTTCTCTCTTCAAGCAATTAAAAAGTGGCGTTCAAAGGTAACCTTGATCTTCTCACGCTGGAAAGAGATTTCTTTCTATTCAAATTTTTCTGTCAAGAGGATTATAACCTTGTTTGGGATAATGACCCCTGTTTCCTGAATGGTCGTCCCTTTATTTTCCAAAAATGGGTGTGAAATTTTGGCCAACGAAGGAACAAATTTCTGAGCTTCCTCTGTGGATCAACCTCCCAAAATTTCCCCTTTGTTGCTGGAATGAAATGGGGTTCTCAAGGGTTGCTAGTAAGATCGGTGTTCCATTGGCTGTTGATAACCTGACAGTGTCTAAGGCTAGAATTGCCTTTGCTCGCATCTGTGTTCAGATTAACACATCCCCCCCTTTACCGGATTCTATACCTATCAATCTCAATGGCTTGAAATTTCAACAGGAAATAGTGTATGATTGGAAGCCTTCGGTTTGCTCCAAATTTAAAACCTTTTCGTACGATGACAAATCTTGCCCCCATAATCCAACCCTCGTGTGTTCGCTGGGCAGAAGTCGCCTCTAAAGGGGTCCAAACATAACTAAACAACCAACCTCTTCACTTCGAGCTGGGGGTCCTTCCTCTGCTGTTGAGGTTCCGTACACAACAACCCTTGAAAAAGGGGAGCTTCTCTCCTCGTCTGCTACTATTGCGGATCTCAACCACCCACCCATTCTATCCCCTACTCTGGAGGAGCAACCTGATCATGACCATGATCCTTCTATTTCTTCGGAGCATGAAGAATTAATTCCTAGTTCTGTCACCACAGAAGTTATCATACGATCAGCAGCTGTCTCACCCTCCAAACTCAACAACTAGAAAGCTCCAAACAAAATTCCCAGTACCTCGAGAATGTCCACTCATGATGGAGGGAATTCTAAGTCCTCATCCAATCAATCCCCTTCAGCTCAAAAGGGAAACAAGAAAAAGGGCAAGAAGTCTTCCTTTTCTCAATGAATCTTCCTATAATGGGATGTTGGAATGTTCATGGTCTTATGGCGAGAAAACTCGACTGCCTGAGGATCATTAAGGACTTCCAAATTAATTTATTTTGTCTTCTTGAAACAAAGATAAACTCAGCCCCTGATGACTCTCTTCCTTCTCAAACTCTTCCCTGCAGAGAGAAGTGTCTCCAACTTCAATTATTCTTTAGGGGGTCATATTTAGATCAAATGAAATTTCAATCGTATTTATTTTTCTCCTCTAGTACTGACTCCTCAGCATTCATGGTATTGTTTCAATCAACGATGTCAAGCCCTTCTTCTTATCCTGTATCTATGCTGAGAACAGCTCACAAAACAGAATTTCCCTTTGGAACTCCTTAAGGGACATTGTGAGCTCCCTGCATGATCCTTGGATCCTAATGGGAGATTTTAATTATATTCTAAGGAAAAAGGGGTGGAAACCCCCCCTCCCCAAATAACTTTCTAGCTTTTCAGGAGTGTATCAATGATGTGAACTGCTAGAACTTTCTAGCACTACTTTACTTGGTCCAATCAACAACTCTCTAATCCTATCTTCTCCAAGCTGGATCGAGTGCTCTGTAATCCTCTTTGGCTTGAACTTTTTCTAAACTCCTTTTACAGAGTCCCCCATCCCCTCACATCTGACCACTCCCCAACCATTACGATCCTTAACAACTCCTCTAAATTCTCTCACCATTTTATGTTTCAGAATCACTGGGTAATGGTTCCTAACTATCAGATTGACACTGCAAAAGCTTGGCACTATTACATTAGAGGTGACCCTCTCTTTGTCCTCTCTAAAAAGCTAAATTTAGTCAAAACTGCCTTCAAACATAAGCACTGGGACTCTTTACCTATTAAGCAGCAGGTGGATCAAGTCAGAAGAGACTAAGAGGATATTATGTTGAAGATAGAGATACTAACAATCCTATACTTGTTCTTGATGCTAAGGATATTAATGCTAGATACTTAGAACTGGTCCTTAAAGAAAGCCTATGGGTTAAGTAGAGGGCTAAGGCCCATTGGCTTACTCACTCTGATGATGACTTGAAATTCCTATATAGCGCTATAACGAAAAGGAAGAACTCTAATTTGATTAGAGAATTGCAAATTGAAAATGGGCTAATTGTGAATCCTAATTCTATAGCTGAGCCTATATGCAGATATTATTCTTCCCTCTTTAACAACGGCAATAATTCCTCTCTTCCTCAACATGACATCCTAATTGGTGATCACCTCCCTCCTAGTTTGGCGTCTGAACTTACTGAGGACGTTTGTGACCAAGAAATAACTTCTTCCCTCCGCAACATTAATGAGAACAAGTCTCCTAGGCTTGACGATTTTAACTCTAAATTCTTCACTTCTACTTGGGATGTGACTAGGACATAATTTCTTCTTGCAGCTCATCATTTTTTCAAGACTCAAAGGCTCCCTAATCTATTCAAGCACAACTTGATTACCTTTGTTCCCAAGGTAAAACACTATAATTCCTTATCTGATTATCGGCCCATCTCCCTTTGCAATACTTTTTACAAGGTGCTTGCTAAAGTCTTGGCTAGCCATATCAAGAAGACTCTCCTAAATCTCATTCACCCTGCTCAATCAACATTCATCAAAGGAAGGGACATTGCTGATAACCTGGCTATGGCTCAAGAAATTGTGTATGATCTTTCCACTAGCAATAATCGTTGTTATTTCCTGGAAAAATTAGATCTCAAGAAGGCATTTGATTTGGTTAACAGAGAGGCCATTCTGCATAGGTTGGCTCTTAAGGGGTTCCCTTCTAGATTCATAAAATGGATTGAGGCTTGCATTCTTAATGTTCCGCTTTTTTATATTCCTAAAAGGAGAAATTAAAGGGCTCTTCTCATCTTCAAATGACTTATGTCAGGGATGCCCCTTGTCCCCCTTTCTTTTCACCATTGTTATGGATGCTTTTTCCTGCTTGCTGGAAAGAGAAGTCAACCTCTTTAGATATAATCCTTTTTCTTTTGGGCAGTGTAAAATCTCTCACCTCCTCTTTGCGGATGACTTACTTGCTATGGGGGAAGCTAAAATCTCAACTTTAGACTCTCTCAAGAATAGCCTAACTATCTTAATGGATTATGTGGGGTTGGAAGTTAACTTTGAGAAGTCTGTTATTTGCTTCTCTAAAGCCACTACAAGGGTGGAAGCTCTTTGTGACATTCTCAATATCAAGATGGGATCCCTCCCTATCAAATACCTTGGCCTCCGTCTGATACCAGGGCCCCTTAGGATGATTCATTTCAGTTCTCTTTTTAATAAATTGCAAGCTTGGTTAGCAGGATGGAAGTGCAAATTTCTCTCTTATGGAGGAAGGTTTCAACTAATTCATTCTTCTGTTAACAATTATCTCTCCTAATGGTTCATATCTATTGCTATTCCTAGGGTGTCATAAAATGAATATGCATCTTTACCTTGAATTTCTTCTACCATAGTGGTGAAGCCAAGCGTCTTCATACTATCTCTTGGGCTAAGATAACTTTACTTAGGGACAAGGGGGGTACTCGCCTCCTTTCTGCCTCCTCTCTGAATCTCTTATGCAAGGCTAAAGTCCTTTGGTGAATGCTAAGAATGGAGACCTCCTTTTCTAAATGGTGCACTAAAAAATATGGGTTGGTTTAGAACTCTACAAAAAATAGGGCTTCTCCTTTATGGAAGGAGCTTAAATCCAATGCCTCCAGATTTAGAGATAAAATACTCTATCATATTGGGGATGGAACCTTCTTTTCCTTGTTCTATGATCCCTGGTGTGGTGGTAAAAACTTACATAACTTATTGGGTTCTAGTGGGATCAGCTTGTTCGGCTTACCATGGGATGCAAAGCTCAGCTCTATAATCCACTATGGAAAATAAATACTCCCTCCTAGACTTTCAATAGACTCTCCCTCATGCTTTGCTCTCATTAACCCAATACCATTAATGGGTGGTGGGGATTGGATATCCTGGTGTAATAGCAAAAATCCTTCTAGCTTGAACTTTAAGAGGCCTATATTTGAGTCTTACCCCATATTGGACTGGCATAAAGAGATATAGTTTAAGGGTCATGCAATAAATCTTGCCCTTTATTTCTAGATGGCATATATTGGGGGTCTTAAAACCTCTGATGTCCTATCTAAAAGAGGTCTGGGTTCCACTCTCACCTGTTGCGTCTATCACATATCCCTGGAATCACATGCTCACCTCTTTTTCGAATGCCCCTTCTCCATGGAGCTGCTTAGATCCATTCTCCCTAATGGAAGTTACTACCTTATGCAGTTCAATCTGCAGATGCTCAATAATGTGTTTCCCTCTATTCATAATGTGATTAAAAGGCTCCATCTCTTAATCATCTTTGCTTCTATCTACACTATATGGAGAGAGCGTATGAAGTTTTCTCCTCTAACCACTCTATTTCCTCCTCTCTTGATGCTTTAATACGACGTTGGGTTGCTCACAAAATTGTCAGATGGAAATTCAAGGATTCTTGGCCATCCCAAGTTACTAGCCTGCTGAAGTTTTGGAAAGGTTCTGAGATTCCCTAACTCTTTTCTTTTCTTTCGTAGCTTCTCTTGGCTCCGTTGTTTTAGGTTTCTGATAATTTTTGGGGGTTATATGGACAATGATGACTTGCTGGACATGTGCTTATTCTGATAGTGTTTGATCAAGGTTTTGGCCCAAGTCTGAAAGACCTTCCCTGCAACCAAGGCATAGACCTCTATGTTCCTTCCTGTGGATGGCAGTGAAGGTAACCACTGGTTGCCCTTCCCTCTTTATGGTATAAATTCTCATAGGGATTGTTGATTTGCTGGGATGTTCCAGGTTTTGTTAAGTCTGAGTCCATGCTTGGGTGTTTTTATTTCCTTTGTTTTTCATGACTTTTGTTTTGTTTTAGTTTTAGTTTTTTTTCTTATGTTCTCATGTTACAGTCCTTTTAGTCTGTAGGCCTTTCTGGCTTCATACATTTAACCACTGTACACATTTGGAATTAAATTGGGCAAATGCCCTTAACTTTTTCCAAAAAAAAGGACTAGCATTTGTGTCATATGAACTCTAGATTTGCCCATAAAATATTCTTTTTTTTTGTTTTATAGTGCTCCTCTTTATTCTTTTTTTTTTTCAGAATCTTTCACCTTATTTTAACATTTATTTTCATGAGTTCATTTTCTAAATCGTGACATATATATTTAAAAATAATTGCGTCATACTTTGATATTTTTAAAGTTTGATTATTTTAGTTTTAAATAAAATAATAAGAGGGCGCAAGGAGATGCTTGGAAGGAGAATGGAGAGTGGAAGGAGAACTTTGAGGGCATCTTATTAGGTGTGGAGTTTGGACCTGAGTTATGTTGATTTTATATATATATATTATATAGTATATATATATATATATATTAATTTTTTTTCTTAGCGTTTAAATAGTATTTCAAATATTTTTAACCTATGTACATAGTATATCTACATAAATATTTTAAGTATAATTAAGAAAAATAAAAAATAGCTAAAAATACCTAATTTTTGGCCTTTTTTTAATTTGAGCTTAAAATATTTATGTACACATACTATGTATAGGGTTAAAAGTGTTTAAAATATCCCCTAAACTTTAAGGAAAAAAAAATTGGTGTACAACATATATATAGTGGAAATTCATATAGCTCTACGTCCGAACTCCACACGTAATAATTTCTCTCTAAGAAGGGGGGTCACCAAACTCAAAAGACGATACCTGCAATTGTGGTGGCATTCAAAGTACAAAGGTGACATGCCCAAGACCCTATCACTTACATTTTTCATCTTTTTTTTGTTGCATAGTCATGAATGACAAGTTCCAAATGGAAGAATTCTAACTTCAAAATTAATTTAGAATGTCATCTAAAGTTTTGTACTAATCATTGGTCATAATAAAAATTCTTCAAATAAGAGTTACAACAAAAGGATAACTTTGCTTATTATTGCATCTATAACTAGATACATATTTGTTTTTTTTTTTTTTATTACAATGGAGGGCAATTGCATAAAAGTGATTTAGTGGTGTCAAGGAGAGGTTGTTATTTTTATTATAAACTTTCAATTTTTTTATTATTTCTCATACATTTTGACTTTTCTTCTTATGTAGACTTCCAATTCTTCTTGATAAATCTCTAGTAGATAAAAGTAAATGTAGTGGATAAGCAGATACATTTTTAGTCTTACTAATTACCATTATGTTTGTATCCCAAAGATTTAATTTGACTTAAAAGTATTACTATATATATGATAATTTGAATAATGCAATCATTAATAATTATTAATTATATTCAGTTTATATTAAGAAAAACAAATCACTAATATTTCAATTAAAGAAATTTTGTAAAATATGAAGTAAACACAAAGTGATGAATGATATACTTTATCAAATAATTTATGCATGTCTGAATTTTATACATATAAAGTGTTTGAATCAATTTTTGATAAAATAACTATGAGATGAAAATAATAAATAATTTTTGTTTTTTAATTTAATATGTGAGACCTTTTGTTAAATTATGTAAATATAATATTTTGAGTTATAAATCTCTTCAAGCATGTGAACTTTTGATTGTTTCTATTTTGTCTTGTTGAGTTTGATAATTTTTATGAGATGCTCAAAATATAAATATCAATAATTTCAAACAAATCTTTATTATCACTAAAATCCAAAATGATGAGTCACTAGGTTAATGGTGTCAACATTAAGAATACTTTAATGTTAGTATTATCATTTTTTTCCTTTTTAAGGTGGATTTACTTTTGTAACTACTATAAATGCATAGATTGTGTTTTTAGTCATGATAAATATCATAAAATTTTAATATGTTATAGTGATGCATTTATTTGTAATAATTCAGTGGTTACCTAACAAGAAGGAAAATAGCTTTGCACAAATTTGATTGAAGTGTATTAAAGGTTCAATTTATATTGGCCAAAATTATCAAAATTGAGTAATTCATATACAAATTTTTGGCCAACATTATCTATGTCGATCCCAAGTTCGGATGTGAAAAGTGGAGGGTAGTAATAGACAGTCGATAGCCAGTGTAAAACTTGTTGAAACAATCATGACATGAATCATTTAAAATATTGTGTTAATGCTAGGGCATCCCCTAGAAGCGTGCATTATATGGCCTGAATATAGTGAAAAGTGTGCAAGGGCCATTGCATCGGACCAGGTGCACTATTAAATAAGCAAGGCACATTATGGGTGGATGCGGAAAAGAAGTTAGACCATGAAACTAAAATTAGGTTAGAAACTTGAAATATAGGTACTCTTATAAGTAAATTAATGAAATCAATAAATATTATGGTTCATAAGAAGATAAATATTTTATGTATTCAAGAAACTAAATGGGTTGGGGAGAAGACCAAGGAGATTGATAGCTTAGGTTTTAAACTTTGGTATTCAGGTAGAAGTTGAATTAGAAATGATGTAGTTGTGATTAGTGATAAAAGTGTGAAGGATAATATTATAAATATTAATAGATTTAGAGATAGAATTATAGCTTTAAAGATTATTATTGATACTAAGACTATCAATGTTATAAATATTTATGGTCCTCAAGTAAGTTTGGATGTAAGCTCAAAAGAAAAATTTTGGAATGAATTAGAGGATTAATACAAAGATATCTCTTGAAGAAAAAGTATTTATTGGAGGAGATTTAAATGGACATATTGGTAGAGTGGTAAAAGATTTTAAAAATATTCATGGTGGCTATGGATTTTAAGTGACTAATGAATAAGGTAGGACTATATTTGATTTTGCTTTAGCCTATGTTTTTGTAGTTGCTAATACTTTATTTAAGAAAATAGATGTGCATATTATTACTTATAAAAATAGATCTAGTAAAATATAGATTATTTTCTGATAAGAAAAATAGATTGTTTAGATTGTAAAGATTATAAGGTCATTCCGAGTGAAAGTTTAAGTACCAACATCTATTAGTTTTAAATTTTAAGATGAAAGATTGTAAGATAAAATATAAATCAAATTATTATCCTAAGATTAGATTGGAGAGGGACTTAAAGAACACAAATTAAATTTTTTTTAAGAGCAAGCTACAAGAGCTTAGAATTTGAGAAGTTCACAAGGCAACTAATGTTATACGAAAAAAAGTAGCAAGTGAAATTAAGAAAGTTACAAAAAATGTGCTTGGAGAATAAAAAAAACTTCTTTTAATAAAAATAGTTGGTGGTGGAGTCAGAATGTGGAAGAAAAGATAAGAAATAAGAAACATTGTTACAAAACTTAGTTTAGATGTAAAAATAGAGAGAATTGAGAAAGATATAAAGTGGTCAGTAGAGATTCTAAGAAATCAATATATGATATAAAAAAATTTAGCTTTTAGTGATTTATACAAAATATTGGATACCAAAGAAGGTGAAAGATGTATGTATAAGTTAGCCAACCAAAAAGATAGGAGAAGTAATGATCTGATTCAAGTGATGTGTATTAAGGATGAAAATCATAAAGTGCTTTTCTTAGAAAAGGATATTGAAAATAGGTGGATGATGTATTTTGATAAGTTTTTCAATGAAGGAGTAGAAAATTCAATTGATTTTAGCAACCTTAATACCCTAAATAAAAATAAAGAATTTTATTTTATCGTCGTATTAATAAATTTAAAGTTAGAGAAACTTTAAAGAAAATGAAATGTTGAAAAATAGTAGACTAATGATATTCCAATAGAAGTGTGAAATGTTTAGAGATCAAGGAATTTCTTACAAATCTTTTAATGTTATTTTAAAGACCAAAAAAGTTCTATGAGTGGAGAAAGAGTTTATTGGTTGCTATATTTAAGAATAAAGGTGCATAAGTGTGCAAATTATAGAGGAATTAAGTTAATGTGTCATACATTAAAATTATGGGAGAAGTAATTGAGCATAAGTTATGATGTGATACAAAAGTTTCTCATAATCTTTGGTTTCATGCCATGTAGATCTACTTGATGCTATACATTTGTTAAGAGGTTTGATGGAGAAGTATAGAGAAAGTAAGGAGGATCTACATATGATATTTGTTGATTTAGAAAGCTTATGATAAAGTTTTGAGGGATGTTCTTTGGAGAGAATAGAAGAAAGTTAATATTGATTATATTCAAGTCATTAAGGGTATGTATACTTAGATTTTGTGTCTAAACACAAGAAGGATTGACAAAATATTTTCCTATTTGGTTGGATTACATCAAGGATCAGCTTTAAGCCCTTATCTTTTTTCTTTAGTTATGGATGTTCTTACTAAGCATTTACAAGAAGATGTACCTTGGTGTATGCTTCTTGTTGATGACATTCTTCTTATTGATAAGACTAGAGAGGGAGTCCAAGAGAAACTTGAATTATGGAGGTCAACCCTAGAGTCTAAAGGTATTCGTTTAAGTAGATCTAAAATTGAATATATGGTTAGTTGTAGAAGTTCTAGTGATAGTGTTGTGACATTGGGTGAACAAGTCATTAAAAAGAGTGACTGATTTAGATATTGCTCTATTGTTCAAAATGATGGTGAAATAGATGAAGATGTTATTAGTAGAATTCAAGTTGGATGGTTAAAGTGGAGGAATGCTTCTAGCCGGTTGTTGATAGAAAAGTACCACTTAAACTTAATGGAAAATTTTATAAGATGGTGGTAAGATCGAATGATTTATGGTAATGTTGGCCAATAAAAAGAAGCATAAGACTAAATTAAGTGTTGTAGAGATGAGGATGCTCAGATGGATGAGTGGCTTTACTCTTACAGATAAAATGCGAAATGAGTGTTTGGGAAAAAGTTGGAGTAGCTCCAATAGTAGATAAGATTAGAGAGAGTCACCTTAGAAGGTTTGGCCACATAAAGCTTTAGCCGTTCGATGACCCGATTAGTAGAGTATATGCATTAGATTTGCCTTATGTTAAGAAAGGTAGTGGTGGACCTAAAAAGACTTGGTTAAGATGTATAATAAATGACCTTAGTATACTTGAATCAAATGAGAATTTGACACATAATATGACACAATGGAGAAGAAGGATTCATGTAGCCAACCCACATAGTGGGATAAAGGATGGTTGTTGTTGTTGTTGAGTAATCCATATACAAAATATGTTATTTAACTTTTTTTTTCTTTCCTACATGTCAATTACTACAACTATAGTCCCAAAAATTACTACAATGCTATAAATTGTTATAATCTCACCCTCAAATTATTAGTTGTAATTGACACTTATATCATACATAATTTTTTCTTATTTTTGTTATGGATGTATATGTATGGACATTATACTATATAAAGTTAATTCTTTTTTTTTAAGTGCATAGAAATATGATCCATGTAGTTTTTTAATAGTTTTGAGATAATTAAAAGGAATTCCATATTTAGAATATTTTGTGGATGAATCATATAGGGCTCGAGATAGACAAAAATAAATTGAATATTGAAAATTAAAATAAAATTAAAATTTTAATTCTTTTCATATGTTTTGGGTGGATATATATTCTTTAAGCATAGTCGATAACTTAATTATTGAGTAAGTCTTATTTATACATGTATAAGGCCTTAACCAATTTTTTTTAAGTGATATGATTATTATACATGCTTCTATTTTATTTAGTTACTATTTTGCATGCTTGATTAATGGTTATCTAATTGTGATACATGTTAGTTTTTCTCTTTATAGAGTAAGATGTGATCCTTAGAAAATGAAAAATGTGATAAGAGGGGTAGTTAACTATAGAGGCTTGCATCCATAGAATGTAGAACCCAGATCTAAACAAATCCTAACATAATGTTAGGAAAAATCTAGTTGAAAGTATATCAATCTACCTCATGAAATAATATGCTCCTAACCTATCTCAACAAAGATGGAAAAGCGCATCCTCCATGTTCTTTTAGAGTGATCAGATTTCTAACGACTCCACTATGATCTACTTATCTCTCCATCTCTAGTTGGAAATATATGGTGTCATCATAGATAAAACATTATAATCTTTTAAAATTTTAAGATCTATGACTAGGTTTCTCAATGGGAAATATTAAGAATTTGATGACTGTAAAGCTCGATGAGGGTTCTACAATAAGATTCCTTCTAGCAGTAGTCAATGATGGTTTCACTGGAGCTACTCTCTAGTTCAAAATAATCCAAGAGGTTGTCCAGTTCTTACAAGCTGAATCTGTCTCTAAGCCTGCGATCAAGGGCACAAGAATGCAAAAGGCATTCACCAAGGGGAAGTGATCAAATGAGATCATCCCAAATGCTCTCGACCCTAAAGCCCATTACCTTTGCTCTGAGAAGGTATGACTATGAAGCATCTGTCTTGGGCACCAAAACATCTAGGAGGGCCTGCAAAAAATATAAAGCTACCCACCGAGCAGCTAGATTGCCTGTACATGTTAAACAATAATCCTAGAAGCAAATGGTTCCACCTATAATGCTAATGCTAAAATATGAGCATTCTAAAGGTAAAAATACCATGAATTAAAGCCTAGAGTCCTTCACTTTGGGGGATATTGAGGATGATGAAGATGAATTAGTACTTTATCAACCTAGGAGAGCCTTAGTTAGCCAAAGGATAAAAGAAGCTAATACTAGTAGAGTGACAAAAAACAATTAAAGAAAACTCATGTTTCTCTACTGGTGCAGAATCTCAAGTATCCACTAAGGATAAAAAGATAATTATAGTGTCAAAGGCACATATGAAAGCCTTAACAGCTTCAAGAGATAAGAAAAATAAAATAATTAAAATCCTTATATGTTCTTCCTAGGAAAGGCTATGTTGAATGTAGGATTCTTTTCTACAAAGTAGAAGAGCAAACTCTTAATCCCACACAAATATTATTCGAGGAAGATAATTTTGAGGAAGAAAATATTATGATCCCTCAATACTACTCGATGGCTCTAATAAAGCTAGTCCATAATAATATTTAGTCTACACAATCACGATCGCTCGATTATTGAAAATCTCTAGAGGGATAATTCCCAAAATCCTGTAGGTTATGAAAAATTTACTACATGGGGATTAAGATATATTGCTTCAGCATCCCCCTTAGTAAGCTCATGCTATGCCATATTCTATAAAGAAGAAGTCCTTGTAGAAACTATAAAAAAAATTAAGGGATGCTTCATTAAAAAATAACGGCATCCTTGAAGAAGATCTGATCATTGACCTCAAAGAGGCCCTAAAGGAGTTTGAGGAAGCAAATCAAGCCACCATTGATGAACTCCAAAAAATGAAGCTAGGAATTAAGGAAGAACCTAGGCTAACTTTTGTTAATACTAGCCTCACACTAGAAAGGTTAGAGGAAATAAAAGCACTACTCTATGAGTATAGAGATTGCTTCACATGGAACTACTTTGTAATGCCAATCCTGTCACCAGATGTGGTCATACATAAACTTGCCATTAAGCCTCATGTCCCACCTATAAAATAAGCATCATGATGAATGCAATTAGAACTCGAATAGCATGTTACCACTAAAACCAAAAAGCTCATCGAAGCAAGATTCATCTAGGAGGAAAAATATGCTGACTAGATTGCCAATATTGCCCCAATTAGGTAAAAGAATGGACAAATTCATATTTGCATCAACTTCAGAGACTTAAATAAGGCATGCCCAAAGATGAATTCTCATTACCTAATGCAAAACTCATGGTTGATAACACATCAAACTATGATATATTCTCTTTCATGGATGGTTCATTGGGCAATAATCAAATAAAGATGTCTTGGAAGATGAAAACATACATCATTTCACACACCAATCTATATATATTACTACAAGTAATGTCATTTGGCCTAAAGAACACCGATGCTACATACCAAAGGGCAATGACTCATATCTTTGACCACTTCATACATAGATATATAGAATGTTATGTTGATGATTTGATTATAAAAAGCAAAGATCAAAGTGAGCACATAAATGATCTTAGACTTGTATTCGAAAGAATTCAGAGTTTCAACTTGAAGATAAATTCACTAAAATGTGCTTTTGGTGTAGCTTTTAGAAAATTCTTAGGCATTATTGTACATCATAGAGGGATTGAAATTGATCCTTCTAAAATAAAGCCAATAAAGAAAATGTCATCACCTAAAACATTGAAGCAGTTATGCTCATTACAAGGCATATTGGTTTACATAAAAAAAATTTATCTTTAACCTATGGAGAAGCCTACCATTCACCAAATTGATGAAAATGGATTCACCATTTGTATGGGATGATGCTTGTCAAGAAGTATTTGATGGCCTAAAATAATATCTATTGTATATCCCAATTTTAGCAGCACTAATAATAGGGAAGCTATTGATATTGTATATAGCTATTGATATTGTATGTGATGATGCTTGTCAATAAAGAATCATTATATGATGGTGTTTACTATTTGCTATATTTTCTACTTTATGTTTCTTTTGATATGTTCTATTTCCTTCTCATTTTTCTGCTGCATTTGCTGGTTATCCTATTTTGATGGTATTTTGTCCCTAATCCTCATCTACTGGTTACAAGATGCCTTTTTTTGCCCTTGCTTTTTGCTGGGTTCTATTTTCACTGTTGATAGATCTATCTGTTGGACCAGTTACCTGCCTCATTGGATCTGCTGGGTTTTGTTCCTACTTAACCCGCAGGATTTTTTAGGTGCTTTATTGAATATGACTATTATTGCTTTTTCTCCTTTTATTGATGTGATTATTATTATCTTGCAAGGTCACATGATTTTTTCATGGAATCATTTTTATGTTATTTTCTTTGGAGTTGTTTACTATCACTTCAGTTGGCTCCATTTTCTATGCTGTGGTATTGCTTATTGGCTGAATAGATTAATGGGTTATTTTGTTATGTAGGCTGATTCTTTCTGTTAATTTTCTATATGGCTATTTATTATGTTGTTTGCTACTTGGTTAGTTTCAGTCCCTGTGATTGGGCTATATGCTTTTCACTGTGGGTTGAGGTCATTTTTGGATCAAATGGTGTATAATTGCTACATTGATCTAGCTTTTAATAGGTGGATATTTCTCCTAATTTTGTTCTTGTTAGGCTCTAATCTTTGGTTGGTTTACCCATGTTGATCTCCTGATCTCCTATGTGCCCAGTATTTTTTGGATGTTTCTTATCAAGCTATGTTGAAGGGTGTATTTTGTTGGCGGCTCCACATCAAACTTATGCATGGAATGTAGGTGCAACATATTATTTTCTTTACAATAAGTGCCCCCCTAGGTTTGTAGGCTATGATGGATGATTTCATTTCATAAACCTCAGAAAGAATTGTGATGAAACCCTTCTTTGGAGGTTTGGATGCTCATGTTTCTGGTTGCCCCTTTCATGGGTGACCGAGCCTGAGCCTTTCCTTCACTCTATTATCTAAATATCTTTTCCTTTTCCTAGCCTTCTCAGTTTACTTTACTTGCACCTCTTTAGTTGTACTAACTTCTTTTCAGATGTTTGCAGGTTTTGTATTTGCTTTGCAGGTTCCTTATCTGGATGTGGCATATGCTGCTCATATTTTCACAAGTTTTTGCTGAGGACTGACCTATGGCTCTCATTCTTGTGCTTTTTTATTTCTTTAGCTATTTTTCCTTTTTGTCTTTTCCTTCTCTTATTTTGGATGTATTTAGATAGGAGATTTACTCTCTAGGCTGATAGTAGCTCTTTAGTTTCGAAGTTTATCCCCTTTAAGGACCTTGTAACCCCTTTTCTTGTGGGAATAAAATTCCCTACATGGGGTTCCCTAAAAAACTAATATTAATAATAATAATAATAATAATAAAGAAGGAAAGAAAAACACTCTGTATTACATAAGTTGATGTCTAATAAGATTAGAAATAAGATATTCTTCTTTAAGAAGTAGTATCTATCATTGATATTCAATACTTAGAAACTGCGACACTATATGTTATCGCTTAAGATAACATTGATATCAAAAGTCAACCCTATAAAATTTTTAAAAACTAGACTGACTCTGACGGGTCGGCTAGCTAAGTGGGTAGTTATGTTACTTCAATTTATTATAGCATATGTCCCACAAAAAATTGTAAAATGACAAGCTTTGGCTAACTTCCTAGGTACTCATTCTTTACCAATAAATTTCTGGCTCAACAGTGAATTGCCTAATGAACAAATCTTCAAAGTGGAAAAAGCTCAACAACCATCAAAATGGGAACAACCATCAGAATGGGAACTCTACTTCGATGGAGCTTCATCAACAAAGCTAGCTAAGCTGTATGGTTAACCTACGGTGTGTGTCAGGATCGAATTAGTATTTGTGACACCGCAAGGCAGTATTCTCTGATATTCATATAGTTTAATGGAACCTTAAACATATAATAAGGCTGAATATGAAGCATTAATTGTAGGCCCAGAACTATCAATTAACATGAAGATTAAGAAACTTCATGATTATGGAGATTCGTAACTCATACCCAAGATAATTGGGACATCAAGATAAACAAGCCTGAATTAGCACTTTATCAAAAACATGTCCTAGAGCTCCTCAAGAAAATCCCTAAAATAACAATTATAAGAGTGTCATGTCAGAACATTGGTAAAGCTGATGCTTTAGCTAAATTAGCTAAGAAAATGATAGACCCAAAGGGGATCCAATCACCATAAAGTTCAAAGCAGGCTAGCATTGGCACCAACCCTTTTGGAGGCTTTTGAAGCTAAACCAAGCCAAGAAATCATTATGATAATAGAAGAAGAGGATTGGAGAGAACCATTCATTGCCTATCTTAAAGGAGGTGGATTGCCAAAAGAAAAGTCAAAGGCTGATCAGATCTCACAAAAAGCATTGTGATAAGCTCTTGTGAATGATGTATTATATCAATGCTCATTCGACCAAATGTGGTTGTGATGCCTAGGACCAGATGAAGCCAAAATAGTAATGGTTGAAGTCCATGAAGGATTATGTGGTGCACACCAATATAGTACTAAAATAAAAATTAAAGTTAAGTGGATTGGGTATTATTGGCCCAACATGATGCAAGACTACATGGAACATGCTAAACAATATCATCAGTGTCAAATATATGCAGACACGTGGCATCGACCACTCAATGCGTTACATTTAATGATGGCACCATGACCATTCAAAAGTTGGGGGACTAATATAATTAGCTTGATCGAGTGAACATCATTTTATTATAGCTGCAACTGATTACTTATCCAAATGGGCAGAAACGATCCCCTTAAAAGAAGTTAAAGCAAACAACATAATGAAATTCTTTTGAGATCATGTTGTCTATAAATTTGGAGTACCTCGAATAATTATATCCTACAATAGCTCTACTTTAAAGAACACCAAAGTATATCGCTTCATTGAGACATACAAGATAGATTGGAAGTACTCTTCAATATACAACCCCAAAGCCAATGATCTTGCATAAGCATTCAACAAGATGTTGACTAAGCTTCTTAAGAAATTTCTCTATAAAATAAAAGGGAATGACATGACAATTAATAGAAGTATTATGGGCATATCTGTTGACCACACTTTTGGAATGAGATCTCAACTTCCCCATCTTATACATATGACTCCTCTAGACACTAAGAGTTTCTTAGTCTTGAGACACTTCTAGTGATTAGGTGAACACTTAACCTAATCCTAGAGACTTAGAAGGGTTTATCATAGGATTAGGCTATGCATTAGAGATCTAAGGCAACCCCTTACCCTATGGCTCAAATCCAACCCATGTATACCCCTTCAAACCAATCCAAATCAAATCTCAAATCGATTCCAACTCAATTTTTCTCTCTCAAATCAATTCCAACTCAATTGATTTTCTCAAATCTTAAATCTACCAATTCAATTGATTCTCTCAAATCTCAAATCAATTCCAATCTCAAATGTTTCAAATCTCAAATCAATTCCAAAATCCAAATCATGAATAAATTCTTAATCAAATGATTCAAATCCAAAATCAACTCCAAATCAAAACCTTCCTAAGCCTTATGAACCACATCCATAAGCTTAGTAAAACCTTCAAATCAACAAAGCCAAGTGATTTCTTTATAAATCACATATTCTCATTATATTCACAACTATAAATGAATTTGGCATCCAAATCATCCAAATCAAATGAATATAAATCAAACCAAATCAAAACCCTTTTTCAAACTTTTTACCTACCTAGCCAAATTCACAATCAAATCATTTCTCTCATGGATCTTTTATATTCTCATTTATACTCACAAATATAAATGAAATATAAATTCAAATGGCCAAAATAAAATCAATATAAATTCAAAACTCAAATCCAAACCCAACACATCCTTTAAGTCAATTTCTTGGACTTAGCCAAATCATCCTCAAATCAATCCAAACCCTTGGATTTCTCTTCAAACAATCACTCCTTCAATCACATGCCCAAATATGAACATAAACTTCAATCACCAAGCCAAAATCAAATTAACCCAAGTCAAATTCATGTTCATTCTTTTGACTTGAAGTTGTCAAATGAACCAAAACCCATTTGACTCCAAACCACTTGCAATAGGATTTATATTTCCATCATAAGTCCATATGTAAGTTCAACCAAACTTAAATCAAACCTTGATCAAGTAAATTGACCCATTTAGGTTCACTTGACCTAAAGTGCCCTAAAAGACCTTTTTGAGCTAAATTCTAATCCAACCCAAATTGGATTGAACTAAGCCCATCCAAGCCTCACATTATGATCAATAATCATCTAGAATGATCAATCACTCAAATTGGGTCAAACCAAGTCAAACCTGGCCTTTGACCAAGTCAAACATGACCAAGCCATCAATTAATCCAAACCAAGCCTAATTGGCCACTTGACCTAAGTTGACCCAAATTGACCTAAAAAGAAAAAATGGGTCAAATCTTGATCTAAGCCAAATTAATTGTAACTAATGGCTCAAGTTCATTCCAAATCACTTGTTGAACTTAACCAAAACTTCAATTGACCAATTAGACCCAACCTAGCCCAATTGACCTAACCCAACTTGACCTAAAAGATCAAACCAACTTAAAATCAAACCAAATCAAAATTGATTGAAACCAAAGCTTGTAATACATTTCAAATGATCAGCCAAGTCTAAACCAACCCATGACCTAACCCAATTTGGTCAAATGGGTCAAATTGGTCAACTTGACTCATTTGACCTAAATGAACCTAAATGAACCAAAACCAAATCTAAACCAAATTGAACCAAACCAATGATACCCATAGGCTCCAAATGATCTTGACCTAACCCATGGTTTGACCCAATTTGATCAATTGGTCATAACCTAATTGACCTAACTTGACCTAAATAGGTCAAATTGAACCAATTCAAACCAAATGAACTCCAAATCACTTAAAATTTGGCCTAACCCATTTTAAATCATTTCAAATCTACCCAAATCAAACTCATAGCCAAATGACCACTTTGCCCTTAGGTCAAAGGGTAAGCCATGACCAAATTCACTTCAAATTTTGCCATTTCTTTCCCAATGCCACTTGACATCCTTCTATTAGTCCACATGGGCACCAAAGAGGATGAAGAACATGACCCAATGCGCTTGGGTTGGCCATGATCTAAGGCAAGGCCAAACTGACCTCCCCCCCAATCACATTTTGAACACTTGGATCACCAAATACACTCACCACTCACATGGGCATCCACTCTCCCTCACTCCACCACAAAAAATGACCCATGTGAGATGTTTCACAGCTCAAACTGTGCCTCCAATTCAAGCCATTGAGCCAAAATGGCAAATCAGCCTCTCACCATACGATTCAAGGAGGGGGAGATATACTCCCCCTCATTCTCACTCAAACCACAATCAATCCATTCCTCAGAGCTTGAGAGGTTGAATCGAAGCCTCCCTAAGCTTTTCCAAGCCATTCCCGAGCTCCCCCATTTCCCATTTTTGGTTTTACTCAAAGCCAAAATATGGGAGATCAATTCCAAATCCAACTCATTTAATTCTCAACCAAAATTAAATTAACCTGCACACACATCCTTGGACTAAGATGAGCTCAATCGAATCATTTCCCAAGTCTCCAAGCCACGGGAAGCACCACTTCGATCAAGGCTGATCACCATTGAAGAGGAGCTTGGTCCACCAAGAAAACCACTTCAAGTCAAGATCAGATTCCTTCAACAGTGCTTCATCTCTACTAGACAAAGCTACCTCCTCCATTGGAAGCGCCGGTGATAGCCTCCAGTGAGGTAATTGCTTGAAACTATAACTATAGAAAATTTTAGTTGGTCCTTTGTGAAGAAAATTGTCACCCCATGCAATCTTGATCATTGGATGTGCATCCCCTCCTTCTGAAGGAGTGGGATCATTTTGATGCCAATCCAAGCTCGGGAGCTTGAATTGAATGAGGAAAGATGAACGGTGTTCATCTCTCATCGCTCATGAAGGAGAAGGATGAAATGCCATCATTTCATGTGATTGGAA
Source organism: Cymbidium sinense (assembly GCA_021442155.1). Taxonomy (NCBI): domain Eukaryota; kingdom Viridiplantae; phylum Streptophyta; class Magnoliopsida; order Asparagales; family Orchidaceae; genus Cymbidium; species Cymbidium sinense. Next base: position 233,392,003 of record CM038215.1, on the reverse strand, counting down.
TGGATGGCTGTGATCAGATCACACAAGATCCCATCTAATTCCTTCTTAAATCATGGGATTGATCTCGACCATTCGATCTTAGATCAAACAGCCCATAGAGAAAGCCCGTCCGCCGCCAGTTGCCTCAGCTAACAAATGTGATAACTTAAATAACCTATCCCATCGCACTATGTGGAAAGCGTGCCACGTCAGCCTCCATGTGGCTGACGGGATTAAGGGTTTAATTAGGCTTAATTAATCTGATTTTAATGGTAAAACTTCCAAAATTCATAATTAATCATGGAAAAATTCAAAAAATATAAATAAACATTCATTTTAAAGATATTTTAGTGGAGAATCTAGGATAATTATAATTAATTGATTTTTAATAGTGACTTTGGCTTAATTAGGGTTTAAAAAAATTTAATTAGCTTAATTATATTTTAATTAAGTACTGAATTAATCTCAAATTTTTTATGAATGTTTAGGGGGATGACAACTGCCTCCCCTTATTTTTCTGGGATTTTATTGGTTGCTTAATTAGAAAAATCATTTGAGTAACCCCTAATCACTTTCTTAATAAAATTAATTGCAATTAAGGGATGATCAGTAGCTTGATTAATCACTTGAACATAATTGTCCCTATTAAATAGTAAGGTCACCTAGGGAATATGATTGGGGACATTTTCCTAATTTATTTCCTAAATATCTTTTACTTTTGAAAATTAAATTAATTAATGGGTTAATGGAATGATTAGTTGATTAATCATGTGATTAGATCTTCAAATTGAGGGAATCAGAACCTTGTGGTAAGATTGAATGATTTAGGTATTAAGATTGAGGCCTTACCCTTGATCCTTTCCCCTAAGTTAATTTTATCATTTAAATCAAAGAATAACTAAAGCATTTAATCAATTCTATAATGGCCTATTGAAATCAAAATTAAAAATCAAATCAACCAATCTAAACAACCTTTAATTGGTCTTGGGCAGTTCCTTGGGTGTTCAATAACCCAAGGTGAGAGATAGTGAAATTATGATTAGCTCACATGTGTGAGAAAATCATATGAGTAATTAAGTGAGATCCCTTAAGTTTAATTAACTATTAATCATAAGCCAATTGCTTTAGGCCCTTTTCATTTCTTAGGAGCATTGCAAATTTACTTTTCATGTGGTTGCATATCATATTGGCTTATTATTAATTAGTTAATTAACTTAAGGTGATATAAGTAAGGGATAATTAATTCATTTAATTCATACCTTAACCTAAACAAAACATAAAATCATCTAATTGTTCTAAATTAAAACAAATCAATTCAAATATGGGGGGAAGGGGATATGATTAGCAAACCTTTCTCATATTTTCTAAGTCAAATCAAATCAAAAGATAAAAATCTCCTTAAGGAATTTTGATTCATTTTAAATGATCTTATTTTATATGATTGTCCTTAGGAATTAATTAGTGGATGAAGTCATGTGCTTACATCCCTTTATTTCTTTCCAATCATGCTAAATATTATTTGCCATATGAAATCATGCATTCATCTCTTTAAAAATTAATTAAATCAAATGTTTTTTTTATGTCAAATTGCATGTGTTAGCTAAAATTAAGAATATGAGTGACTATTATCACTATTAAACCAAAATTATTTTCAAAACCTATAAATCAAAGATTATAAATGAAGTGATGCCGCTTATAAATATTTATAAGCTTGCACATTATAGCATGAGATGTGTATTATGAGGTTCTCTTTTCTTCTCTTAACATAGATTTATATAGGATTTGCAAGTGTATAGTTCATTTGAAGATAACACAACACTTGCTTAAATCTATTCCTATGCATTTCTATGTTATGACTTAAGAAGGATCTTCCTATTACATATGTAAATCATATAACTAAATCAAACATAATCTTTTGCATGACTCTTTATCCATTTGATTCTTTTTGTACATCCACATGTATCTAAGAAAAGTGGTATATCACCTGGACATCCAGCCCTGCGAGGCTTTAAGTAGCCTAAGTAAGTCTTGTACTACTGGTGTAGAAAATAATGGCGCCTATTGACCTCACTTATGGAGTGAGCTCTCAACTTCTCCATCTTAAATATAGGACTCCTTTAAACACTAAGAGTTCCTTAGTCTTAAGAAACTTCTAGTGATTAGGTGAACACTTGACCTGACTCTAGAGACTTAGAAGTGTTAGCCATAGGAATAGGTTATGCCTTAGGGGTATTAGAAAAACTTGCCTACCCTATAGCTTAAAATCAATCCTTACTTCAAATTTAAATCAACTTCCTTCTTTCAAGTTAAACTTCAAATTCAAATCAACTTTTAAGTCCTAATCAAATCTAAAATCAATTTCAACTCAATTGATTTTCTCAAGTCATGAATCAATTCCAAATCAAATGATTGAAATCCATGATTGAACTCAAATCACAAAATCTTTCCTAAGCCCTTTGATTTCATCTTATGGAGTTAGCTCAAATCAAATCTAAATCACTCCAAATTCAAAAGATTTTCTCATAACCCATTTATATCATCATTTATATTCACAAATATAAATGAAATATAAATTCAAATAACCAATTTAATTTAAAACTGAAATCCAAATATAACCAAAAGCCAACCTAAACTCTTTCAAGTCAAATCCTTGAACTCCTTCAAACAAATCCAAATCACTCGAAACTCAAAAGATTTTTTTTCATAACCCATTTATATCCTCATTTATAACAAATATAAATGAAATATAAATTCAAATAACCAAAATCAATTCAAAACTCAAATCCAAATCCAACCTAAACTCTTTCAAGTCAAATTCTTGAACTTAGCCAAATCATTCTCAAATCAATCCAAACCCTTTGGATTTTCTTTACAAACAATCAATCCTACAATCACAAGCCCAAATATAAACATAAACTTCAATCATCAAGCCAAAATCAAACTAACCCAAGTTAAACCAATGTTCACCCTTTTGACTTGAAATTATCAAATGAACCAAAACCCATTTGACTCCAAATCACTTGTAATAGAATTTATATTTTAATCATAAGTCCATATATGTGTTCAACCAAACTTAAATCAAGCCTTGAACAAGTAAATTGACCCATTTAGGCTCATTTGGCCCAAAGTGACCTAAAGCACCTTTTTGAGCTGAATTTTATTCCAACCCAAATTGGATTGAACTAAGCCCATCTAAGCCTCACATTATGAGCAACAATCATCCTAGGATGATCAATCACTCAAATTGGGTCAAACCAAGTCAAACCTAGCATTTGACCAAGTCAACACTTAGGCCAAATGAAACCTAAACAAGCAAAAATTCACCATAAGCCAAATTGATTGAAGCCATTGATATAAACAAATCCAAAATCAATGATTGAACATGATCAAGCCATCAATTGAGTCAAAACCAATTGGCCACTTGACTAAGTTGACCCAAATTGACTTTAAAAAGTCAAAATGGGTCAAATCTTGATCAAAGCCAAATTGATTGTAACCAATGGGTCAAATTCATTTCAAATCACTTGTTGAACTTGACCAAAGCTTCAATTGGCCAACTAGACCCAACTAGCCCAATTGACCATGAACCCAACTTGACCTAAAAGGTCAAATCAACTTGAAATCAAACCAAATCAAAATTGATTAAAACCAAATCTTGCAATGCATTTTAAATGATCAACCAAGCCTAAATCAACCCATAACCTAACGATCAAATGGGTCAAATCATCTTGACCCATTTGACCTAAATGAACTCAAATGAACCAAAACCAAATATAAACCAAATTGAACTAAACAAATAACACCCATAGGCTCCAAATGATCATTTGAACTTGACTTAACATGTTTTGATCCAATTTGACCAATTGGTCACCTAAACCAAATTGACCTAACTTGACCTAAATGCATCAAATTGAACCAATTCAAACCAAATGAACTCCAAATCAATTGAAAGTTGGCCCATCCTATTTTTGAATCATTTAAAATCTACCCAAATCAAAATCAAGGCTAAATGACCATTTTACCCTTAGGTCAAACATTAACCTATGGCCAAATCCACTTAGAATTTGGCCAATTCTTTCTCAAAGCCACTTGGCATCTTCCTAATGGTCCACTTGGACACTAAGGAGGGTGGTGAACATGACCCAATGGGTTTGGGTTAGCCATGACCCAACCCAAGGCCAAACCCCTCCAATGGGAATTCACCACTTAAATCACCTCATACACTCACCTAGCACATGGACACTCCCTCTCCTCCACTCCTCTGCCTAAAATGAACCACATGGAGTGCTTAACAACCCAAATTGATCAATCAATCAGAGTAACTGATCAAAAATGGAAAAGCTAGTGTCGGTCATTCGATCCAAGGAGGGGGAGATCCTCATTCCAACTCAAACCAAGGACATTGCATTCTATTGAGCTAGAGGAATCGAGAGCAAGCTTCTCCAAGCTTCCCAAGGTAATTTTCAAGCTTCCCAAATTTCTCCTTCTCAGTTTTTCTCAAGGCCAAAATAGGGGAGGTTAAGTGAAGATCCAACTCACTCAATTCTCCATCAAACTCAAATTAAACTTCCAAGCACCACCAAGGCACCTCATCGAGCTCAAGCAAGTGATTTACCAAGCCTCCAAGCCATGGGAAGCCTCACCTTGATCAAGCCCGATATCCATTGAAGGGGATCTTGGTCAACCAAGCCATCCACTTCAAATCAAGACTTGAAACCTTCAACAGGTCTTCATCTCCACTAGACGAAGCTACCTCCTCTGTTGGAAGTGTCGGTGATAGCCTCCGGTGAGGTATTGTTGAAAACTAGTCCTCCCTTAAAAATTGCTTGGTCCTTTGTGAAGGGAATTGTAATCCCATTAGATCCTAGTCATTGAATTCATTGCTTGTGCCTCCCCGAAGGTGTGGGTTGAGTTTGAACTCCATCTGAGCTCGGTTGAGCTTGAATCGAGGGACGATTGATGGATGGCATCCGTCTCTCACTACTCGAGAGGAGATAAATCATACACCATTCATTCCGCATGATTTGAATGGATTGTTATGATTTAATCATGTTAGATCTACTTTAATTTTAGCTTAAACCGCAAGATTAATCACCATCCGAACTTAGATCAGACGGCCCGTGGAGAAAGCACATTCGCCGCCAGCTGACGCGGTGTGCGATGTGATAACTTAAATAACCAATCTCATCGCTCCATGTGGAAAGTGCACCACGTCAATAGTTCACGTGGTGCTGAGGATTAGTTAATTAATTAGGCAATTTTAATTATCCATTAATCACAGGAACTTCATAAAATCATAATTAAATGTAGAAAAATCCAAAAAAAAAATTCAAACACAAGTTCATTTCAAAGATAATTCAAAGGAGAATAATATAAAATTAAGTTTAAATGATTTTGAACACTAACCTTCACTCAATTTTGGTTTTATTGGGAATGTAATTAGGTTAATTAATCCTTAATTACTTTTGTATTTAATTCCAAACTTCTTATGGTTGATTAGTGGGATGACCTCTGCCTCCCATGATTTTCTTGAAATTTATTATTGGATTAATTAAGGGAATTGCTCATTTCATACTTAATCCCTTTCTTAATCAATTAAATGATTAATTAACCTATTAAATGGTGATAAATTCATTAATTAAGCTTATTAATCACCTTGAAATAGTGAATGGACTTAGGGAATAAGATTAGGATTTCTTTTCCAAATCTTTTCCTCTAAGTCTATTTCATTTGAATAAAGACTTAATTAATTTGTAAATTGATTAATGATCTAATCACTTCATTAAATGGCTTAACTGACTAAACTCAAAACCAAATTATTCTAGAACTTAATCATTTTAATTCTTGGATAGATTCTTAGGTGTTCAATAATCTAAGAGGCTCCAAAGGAAATCATATCCAACTCACATGTGAGGGAAGGTTAGAAAAGTACTTAAATTAAACCTTTTAGCTTAATTAATCAATGATTGTGAGACAATTACATTAGGCCCCTTTCTTTCTTAGGTGCATTACTGATTTAAATTCCATGTGGTTGCATATCATATGTTGGCTCATAATTACTTATTTAATTATGTTAAAGTGGTGTAGGTAAGGGGTAATTAATGGATTTAATTTACACCTTAATCTAAACAAAACATAAAATCAACCTAATTGTTCTAAAATTAAACTAAATTGATTCACACATGAAAAAATGGGTTAGGACCAACAAACTCTTTCTCACAAATCATTTTCAAATAAAATAAAAATATCTTTAAAAAATTTTGATTCATTTTGAATAATCCCATTTTATATGATTGTCCTTAGGAAGTAATTAGGGTAAGTGAAGTCATGTGCTTACATCCTTTTTTTTTTCAAGCATGCTAAATGTTGTTTTCCATATGAAATCATGCATTCATTTCTTTTGAAAAATCAATTAAATGAAATGTTTCCTTTTATGTCAAATTGCATGTTTTGGCTAAAATTAAGAATATGAGTGGCTATTATTACTATTAAACCAAAAAGTATTTTCAAAACCTATAAATCAAAGATTATAAATGAAGAGATGCTACTTGTAAGTACTTATAAGCTTGCATGTGATTATAGCATAAGATGTGCTTTATGTGATTTTCTTCTCCCCTCTTAATATGGTTTTAAATAGGATTTGCAAAGTGTATAGTTCATTTGAAAAGAACATAACACTTGCTTAAATTTATTCCTATGCATTTCTATGTTATGACTTAAGAAGGATCTTCACATTCACACATGTAAATTATACAACCAAATCAAACAAAACCAATCCTTTGCATGATTCTTCATCCATTTGTTTCTTTTTGTACATTTACATGTATTTAAGAAAAGTGGTATATTAGTCTGGACATCCAGATTGTGAGGCTTTAAGTAGCCCAAGTAGGTCTTGTACAATACACTACTGGTGTAGAAAATAATGGTTTCGTACTCACTTATGTCTTTTATACATGTGAATGTGCATTTTATTAATGGATAAGAAATCCCCCTTTTTCTACTTAATAAAAATATGCATTCATGGAATATCCAAATTTGCTTGAATAACATCTCTTTTCATTCATCATTAAGGTGTGCTAAGATTTGCATTGCATGTATAGCAATGCTTAGGATTATTCACATGCATGGTATACATGGTGGAAGGAAATAAATGGTTGTGAGTTATGTGATAGTATTTCACCCTAATTAATCTTAAGATCCCTTTCTTATTGAATAGGGCTATTTTGAGTAAATCTAAACTGAGGGTTAAATTAAATACATAGTAAAACATTCACTAAAGAAAAATCATTAATGAATCTACCTTAGAAACTACTAAAGGTAGAAATGAAAGAGAAGTTCTCTTCTCTTTTCTTCTCTTTACAACAGTTAGTAACTAAATGTAGGTTCATTCAAACCAAATCAAACCATCAAATAAAATTGACAAATCAATGAAATCACTTAAAATGAAACCACCCTTCTAAATTGAATCTCTCACACTTAGAAAATTCCAATCTTAAAGCCTAGCTAAGACATGCCACACAAGCCTTCAATGGCACAAACATTAGGCTAAGTCACCATTTCTAGCTCTATGTTAGGGTGATGCATGGTTTGATGCCAGATTTTATTTTGTGATATAATGTTTTTAGACTAATTGTTAGGGTGTATGTGCATAGATGGATGGTAAATTTAGCCTATGTCTTCTAATGCTGAGTAATAAAATATAAATATTTTGTCAGCTTATACCTCTAAGCATAATCCAAAAAGTGGACTTTACCCATGTGTGGGGTGCTAAGTCCAACTTATTCATATAACTGCTTAGGATTGTGTGGTTTGTTTAGCTAATCTCTAATTTGTATGTTTAGTTAGATTTACTTTTCCCATTTTGATGTAAATTTTGCAATTAAGATTTGGAATGAATGTTATGGGGGATTAGGATGAACATTGGTCATAAGACCAAGTCTTATGCACCATGTAAAGCCTTGGAGCAACCATATCCCAACCAACCAAAAGAAGGAAAGAAATGAAAAAAAGAAGAAAAGAAGAAATGAAGAAAAGAAAAAAATGAAGAAATGAAGAATGAAGACCCCCATAACATAAATTCCTTCTAAATTGTAATTATTCATTTATAATCCAGGTTGTATAAGGGTAAAGCTCGACTACCCATTTCTTCTTTTCGATTTTATGCGATGGGGCCCGACCACATTGGCCTCTTATTCTTTTATGCCATTTTATAAATTGATTGATGTTTTGTTTATGATTGCGCATTTAGGATGGCATGATTTCCCTAGTTTATTCATTGTTTGATGAATGGCCAGGTTGTGATTAGGCTCTTAGGGAAAAGTAAGTTTTCTATCCAATTAATAAACTCAAAATTAAATTAAATAACTCATAATCTCACCTAAAGCCTAGGAAATAAATCAAGAAAATAAAAGATTTAGCAACCCCTTAGCTAGATGTTGTATGTCTCGCATCATGCATAAAATTATCTTGCTTCACTCTTGGTAATGGAGGTTTCCACCTTAGCCAGAGAAAATGGCTTGACCTTTGAGAGCCATAGTGGAAACACACCTCCTTCTTTCTGATTTTGGCCCATAACCAATTTCTCATGTATTAGGCATATATAATCCCATAGCCTGTGTCAAATAAATTTTCCAAAATTAAAATAAAATTTAACAAAATTTACATTAGATTAATTCATTACTCATGCCCTTCATGATCTAGTCTAGTCTCTTAGGGAGTGTTTTTAAGGATTTAGTCTCCTTTCTAAATAAACAACAACCTAGCTATCTTGTAAAGCATATGAATTTCCTTCATGTATTTAAAATCAGGGGAGTTAGTTGGTGGCAACTCCCAGGCGGTTGTAAGTCCAACAGTCAGGTGATTTACTCTCTCTAGTGGAGATAAACCATATACCCATTTTTTCCTTAGATTTAAGTCGTGCTTTGGAGCTTGCCAAAGCTCCCTAGATTTAGGATCTAAGGTCGCTACTTCCCTTTGTGGGCTACAAGCACAAATCCTCACCTCTTAGGCATTTCCATAATTTGTGTTGTGGAATTATAAACCCTAGATTTCTAATAAATATTTAATCCAAACAAATAATTCCTCTCTATTTCAAAAATATAAAGCATAACCATAGGATAGTTTGGGATGCTCACTAGGCTTCCTAGTATCATGAGTATCCCCTACTCATCTCCCTTTGGTTTCACTAATAACTCCTTCCTCTTGCTCAAACCCCACTTGATTTTCTAAAAATAACCAACTGATTGATAATCCTATCTTTGAAATCTTTGGAGACAATGATCATTTACCTTAATCGAGAGTATTCCTAAGGAATATCATTCCTTAGGATGTAATTAACTATGGGGGCTTGCCTCCATAGGAACTTAATAAACTCAATTTAAAATAAACTCTATTTTAATTTTCCATGTAAAGTAGGAGAAGAATCTCTGGTACATTCGAAGACCCATCGTCCTTAGGAGTCCTTATTAGGTGATTAGGTTTATTGTAGGATGGTGACTTCTATCTTTAGAAATAGTACATCATTCCTCAATATCATACCTGATCATCCTAATAAGTACATCTGTGGATCTACATGGTGTCCAAATAGCATATTTTGTTTTCATTTACTTCAAGATGAAGATAAAAATAATAAAAAACATCCACAAATTTTTCTGGCGACTCCACTAGGGAAGGTTCCTCTCTCCATCTTTGGTAAATGATCATTGTCTCCAAGTATCCATAGTGGATTTGTATTTCATATGAGTCCAAGACTATCCTTCTTTCCCATTGGCATTTAGCTCAATTCATTCTTAAGCTAAGCTAGCCAACATCCTTTAGGTTTTTAGGACCTCACTCCATATAAGTCTTAAAACCCCTATTGGGTACCCCAATAGGTGAAAATTAAATTTAATAAATAAATGAATAAAGTCCTTTTTCTTACCATCCCAATGGCAAGGTAAAGTTCATTCCAAAAATAAAGAAAAATATATCTTTTATAAAAAAACATCATTTTTCAAAAAAAAAAACACTTTTGTAAAATTCACACAATAAAAATGGTTGCACAAATAGTTTCATAAAATATATACATAACCTAACCTCATCTAACAATCTTCAAGATTATTACAGGTAGGATCTTTCCAAATAAAAAAATCATCTTTCAAAAAGCACATATAAACATCCTTATTCAATATACCCAAATATATTGAATGAAGATTTTATTTCCAATTAAAAAAATCATCTTTCAAAAAGAACATATGAACATCCTAATTCAATATACCTAAATTTATTGAATGAAGATTTCACTTCTAATTAAAATAAAAAAAATCATCTTTCAAAAAGCACATTTGAACATCTTCTTCCTTTGTAAAAATTACAAATTTGAAGATAAGCCTCTTCATTCAACATATCCAAATTTGTTGAATGGAGACTTTGTCTTCAATCAAAATCACATCAATTGAAACTCCACTCAACACATTTCACATGTTTTAAGTTGGAATTTCCTCCTCTTTAAAGAGCAAAAAAAATCACACACAAAAATTTTCATCTTTTAAAAATAAAAATTGGATTTCATTTAACACACCATGCTTGTTAAATAGAAACCCCTCCTTTCAAAAAAAAAACACAAAATCAACACAAAAATCAAAGTACATTTGAACTTTATTTAGCATACCCAAATTTGCTAAGTAAAGATCTCATTTTCAAAAAAATCAACACAAAAATCAAAACACATTTGAACTTTATTTAGCATACCCAAATTTGCTAAGTAAAGATCTCATTTTCAAAAAATCAATACAAAAATCAAAACACATTTGGACTTTATTTAGCATACTCAAATTTGCTAAGTAAAGATCCCCTTTCCAAAATCAAAGACAAAATCACATTTGGAACTTTACTTAGCATACACAAATTTTCTACGTAAAGATCCCCTTTTCAAAATCACAAAAACCAAATACTTTTGATTCTTTATTTAGCATACCCAAATTTTCTAAGTAAAGATCCTCTTTTCAAAAATCACAAAAATCAAACACATTTGGATTCTTTATTTAGCATACCCAAATTTGTTATGTAAGATCCTCTTTTCAAATCAAAAATAAAATCAAACACATTTATATTCTTTATTTAGCATACCCATATTTGCTAAGTAAAGATCCTCTTTTCAAATCAAAATAAAATCAAACACATTTGGACTTTATTTAGCATACCCAAACTTGCTAAGTAAAAATCCTCTTTTCAAAATCAAAACATAAAAAATAAAAAATAATAATAATAATCAAATCAAAAATCAAAAAAATCAAACACATTTGGGCTTTATTTAGCATACACAAATTTGCTAAGTAAAGATTCGATTTCAAAATCAAAACTAAAATTAGATTTGGACTTTATTTAGCATACATAAATTTTCTAAGTAAAGATTCCATCTCTAAATCCACATATGATTCACATCATAAGCAAAGCAAAAGAAGAAAATTATTTTCAAACACTTCATCTAGCATACCCAAATTTGGTAAGTGAGTAAATTCCAAAATCAAAATAAAAAACAAAATCAATTAATCCTCTATTTAACATACTCAAAATTGTTAAATAAAGGGTCCCCAAACATAAAAATCAAACTCAAATATGAACCAATGGAAGCATCAAGAATATCTTCAAAATATTTGAACCCATTTTTAACCTACACAAATTTGTTAAAATGGATTCTAAATTCAAAATCTCTTCTCCAATTTTAAATTCAAAATCTCTCTCCTAAAATCAATAAGCCCCACTTAACATATTCAAATTGTTGAGTTTGGGTTCAAATTCTAAATCAAAATTTAAAAATTAGTAGAATACAAAAGTAGAAATCTGATTTGAGTTTATTTTCAAAAAATTATAGAATTTCAACTCAGTTTTAGTCATCTCTTCCCAAGTTCAGTTCAATGATAATGGATGCTCAGAAGTATGTGTTCACTTTTCCTTTTGGGATGGATTTAGCCTTGGATCGGGCCAGCCTCCCACAGACTAATTTCTCATCTAATTCATTTTAGCTGAGGATTCGAGGGGCCAGTATCACTTGTGAGGTGGCAACCCTCACCACTTTCAGTAGGAACATGGTGACTGGGCAGAAGCCAGTCATCCATGTCGAGATGCCTTCAGATTCTGAGTTTCTCTCACTAAAGAGGAAGGGGTGGAAGTTCTCATAATAATTACATTAGTGCGTGCTTTAGTTATTCCCATTATCCTGATGCAGACTGGCTCTTTCTTCTTCTGGGAAGGCTACCCTAGATTTAGGAATAGTCTCCCCTACCAATGAGATATTATCTAGTTCCCATACTGCTCCTTCCAACAGAACTCAACACCACATTAGATGCCACAAGATCAAGCGACATCATGTGCGCATAGCTAAGGAGATGGAGGCAGTCTCTCAGGTAGCAGCAGAAGAGTCACCCAGAGTAGTCTCCCCTTTACTCACTCAGAACAAGTTTCATCCTTTTTTCGGATCTGATGGAGAGGAAGATGTTAGGAGGATCACAGTGTCACCTCCACATGCAGTTCACTATGAGCCACCTACCAGTGATAGGAGGAGGTCGTATGCTAGCCTCAGGATAGTTCTACACCGAGTTGGCAGGGTATACAGATGGTCAGAGTTTGGTGCTCAATTTAATTTATGATCGGTTATCCTTCATAGTGTGGGCGAGCATATCCAACAGGAGAGGGCCAGACAGGCCCTTGTATCAGTTCATATTACCGAGGGAGAGGTATGCGGGCATCAGCCCGAGCCTCATGGATTTCCCTCATGCATGCTACTGCTGGTCATCGATAGCATTCTATTGGCACTACCCATCATGGGAGGAGCTCCTCTGAGAGTCAGTAGTGCCTCCACCACCGCTCTAATCCATGTCCGCCATCACCAGTGCAAGTTCCATGTTCCACAGTTCCATCAGAAGCCATGAAGGCAGCATCGAGGGAAAAGAAAGCCCCACTGGTGATCCGGCTACGACCAAGAGGTCCCATTTCATCTACCCGGTAGTGAGGAGCTCTCTGCTATACCTCCTACTTCTTGGGTGAAGAGGAGTGGCGACCCAACATAGTTGTACCATCACCATCACCATTCACTACTACTTTTGACACTTCTTCTTGCTCTTCTTAGTAGACATCTTGTATGAGATGAGGGCATCAAATCCCTCACCCCACTTACTTTACTAGATTTCTACTATGTACCTCCTTCTAAATCTAGGAAATCAAGGAATAAATGTAGTTTGAATTACATCTGTGCCACTTTTGATGGGTTGTCTGATTCTACTCTTTTAGAAAACTATCCAAGTCTAAATGATTATAACAACTTCGGTCATCCTCTTTTTGATTTAGAAATATCCTTTTGAATACTACGGGTTTGCCTCTTGATATAGACTTGGAATCATCTGAATCTGAGGGTCCTATAGGAGAAGTTGTAGGTGAGCTTGACGAGCAAGTAGAATCTTCCACTAAACCACCACAAGAGATCACCGAAGTTAACCTCCATAGTGGCAAGGTTCTACCTCCTAGGGCAGCACTTCAAGATAAGGAAAAATAAATCATTTGTACCAATGAGCAAGAAGCCCCTCCACAAGATGCTCCACTCAAGGATATACTTGTGGAGGATCAACCAGTTGATTATAATGTCCTCGCTCACCTAAGAAAGTTGCCAGCTAAACTAAGCATATCTGATGCCTTATCTTATCCAAAGAGATGAGGGAATCATTAATCAAGGCTCTTCTTGATCTAGAGATATGCTTAGCTCAGTTGACCGCTGTTGGAGAGGAGGCACATTATTCAAGAGAATCCCAGGGAGTCACATTCACTGACGAAGTCCTTCTTCTATGGGACATGGAGCCTAACCGTCCCCTCTACATCATAGTGGATATGGCCAGATTCATACTTTCTAGGGTTTTGGTTGATCCAGGTGCATCGGTGAACATTATGAGTCTAAAGACCCTTGCCTATTTAAAGATTGACATCTCTACACTCTGAGGAGATCAGATGATGTTGAGAGGATTCAATGAATAGGGCGAGAGGGCTTTAGGTTCCATAGTATTACCTTTGGAAATAGGTGATTAGAAGACTGAAGGCAAGTTTTATATAATTGATTTGAATACTTCATTCACTGCTTTGCTCGGTAGGCCTTGGATACACCAGAATAAGATGATTCCATCCTCTTTTTATCAGTGCATCAAGTTTCAAAGAGATGAAATCAAATACTGTGTCAAAGGAGATGAAAAGCCATTTTCAATTAGAGAGGTCGAGATATATGAAGATGCAACCTACTATCTTCTTCAAAATCAAAATGCATTTTCTCATGAACTTGGCCAAAATTCAAATGTAAAAGAAATAGAAAAAGAGGAAAAAGAAAGAAAAAAGAAAAGAAAAGAAAATGGAAAGTACAAGTGAATGAGAAAGGGACACCGATGAAGAAGTAGAGATGCATGTCACATTCCACCAACAATTCATTCCACTAAATGGACATATGGGTAGGATGACTTGACCTCCACCAGGCAGAGGTAGAAGCAGATACAAAGGCAGTTCTAGAGGTGGAAGCCCCCTGGTTGGCGACCAGCCAACAGGGGCTATGTTCCAGTTCATAGGAGTACTCTATATATTCATATAGACTTAGAATCTAGCTCAGAGGATGAGTCTCATATGATTAGCACACCAGCCAACCCCTCTCAATGGGTTTCATTGGAGGTGACACTTGAGCCAAACAGTGATGAAGACCAGTCCTCCAAGCAAAGCATGAATGTATTTGAATTAGGTTTATGTAAAATCATCAGGAAATAGTTGGGGACTTTAGCTCTAACTTCACTTTCTTCTCAAAAAGTTGAGGGTTTAGTTGTTAAGGAAGTCCCTAAGTCTTCCATGGATGTCATGCTAAAGAGATTCCTATTAGGATCATCATCCTCAAGTCCAGAAACTGATGTAGAACTTGAGGATAACTCATATAAAGATTTAATGGAATTACCTTTTGATTGGTACTCGCCTTGTGTTCATAATCTTACAAAAAATGTTTAATTTCTTATACATGGTCCAGGCATAGGTTAGAGTATTTTGAGAAGATGTAGAACAACAAAGGCATGAATGCAAAATCAAGATCGGGATTTAATACATGCAGGTAGTCGATGATGATAATTCTTATTATCACCAATCATCTGGAATCTGATAGGATCTTCTCAAACTACACTAACTCTTATGAGGAGGTGTGTTTAGAAATGTTAGAAAATCTAGATGATCTTCAAATCAAAGATGCACCTCCAGAATTTGAAGAGGAAATCCATTCAACTATCTACAAGCTCAAAGAAATCAACCTCGGGATAGAAGAAGATCCATGCCTAACATACATCAGTTCTCTATTGAATGAAGAAGAAACAAATGACTTAGTTAGGCTATTGACTGAGTTTAAGGACTATTTTGCATGGAGTTATGAAGAGATGCCCGAATTATCTCCTGACATAACAATCCACAAACTAGGAATAAACCCTAACGCTAACCCTATCAAGCAAGCTCCTAGACACATGAGATTAAAAATCGAACAACAGGTCATTTCTAAGTTAAGAAACTGAATGATGTTGATTTATCAGGGAATGAAAAATACTCTACCTGGTTAGCCAACATCATGCTAGTTAAGAAAAAGAATGGCCAAATTCGTATATGAGTCAATTCAAGGGACTTAAATAAGGCATGTCCTAAGGATGAATTTCCACTTTCGATACCAGAGTTAATGGTTGACATTATCTCATCTCATGTAGTATTATCCTTTATGGATGTGTCATCTAGTTACAAAAAATCAAGATGGCCCCTGAGGTTAAAAGAAACATTGCTTTTCAAACCCAAATCAAAATATATTGTTATAAGATCATGCTGAAAGGCTTTAAAATGTTGGTTCTACATACCAACAGGCCATGACTCAGATCTTCAACGAACTCATTCATCATCAAGTTGAATGCTATGTTGATGATCTAATAGTCAAAAGCAAAGAAAAGGAAGACCATCTCTTTGACTTGAGAGTAGTTTTCAAATGGTTAAGACAATTTAACCTCAAAATGAACCCCCTGAAGTGCGCATTCAGAGTAGCTTCAGGGAAATTCCTTAGGTTTATTGTCTGACACCGGGGAATAGAGATAGTCCTAAAAGATCAAAGTTATCTAAGAAATGCCACCCCCTAAAAGCTTAACACAACTCAGATCTTTCCAAGGGTAATTGGCATATCTAAGATGCTTTATCTCCAATCTATCGGGATGAAAGCCATTTTCAGTACTTGACAAAATGATGCTAAGTTCAAGTAGGATGACAAGTGCCAGCATGCTTTTGAAGATATCAAACAATAGTTGGTGAAGCCGCCAGTTCTAGCAGCTCCTATCCTGGGCAGGCCATTGATCCTCTACACTACTGCATTGGACGACTCTCTTGGTGCTTTGTTGGCCCAAGCCAATGACGAAGGGAAAGAGAATAGTCTCTACTACCTCATCATCTGATCTCTGCTGAAGCAAACTACCCACCTATTGAGAAACATTATCTAGCTTTAATCTTTGCATCCCAAAAGCTACAACACTATATGCTTTCTCATAAGGTGAACTTAATTTCAAGAATCAATCCACTATAATATCTCATGACACAACCTACGTTATCCGGACAGTTGGCACATTGTTCCATGATTCTCTCACAGTTATGTATTACATTCATACCCTTACGTACGGTAAAAGGATAGGCACTAGCAGATTTCTTAGCAGCACACTCACTTCCTGTTGACTCTCCGCTTAGTGACGATCTCCCTGACGACAAATCATGAACTTAGGGGAGATTGGCGATCATCATTGGGAGATGTATTTTGATGGCGCGACTTCCTTTCAAAAAGGAGAAGAACCATGATCTACTCTTCCAGGAAAGGTAGGGGTAGGAATAGTTCTCTTAACTCCATACTGCGATGTGGCGAGATTTTCATACTATCTCTCTAATTCATACACCAACAACAAAGCTGTTGAGTATGAGGCTTTGATTGTTGATCTAGAGTTAGCTATTATAGTGTGTTTCAAAAGCATCAACATCTATGAGGATTGTCAGCTGGTCATCAACAAGATTGTCGGGTCCTATAAGGTTCTAAAACCTAAGCTCCGTCACTACCATGAGTATACCATGAAGCTGTTGGCCCAAATCTCTAAGATCACCATCTATAAGGTTCCTCAAGGAGAGAACACAATAGCAGATACTTTGGCCAAACTCACCAAAGAATTGGCATGTACGAAAGATGAGTCCATTCCATTAAAGGTCCAAAATAGACAAGTCCTATCCCTTATTTATCCTGAACTCGTTGAAAGTCTTTCTCTTGAAGGGGAGGTTGCCGCTGCTGAAAAGGGCGAGGAGATGGATTGGAGGCAACCATTCATAGATTACTTGACTAGAGGCAAACTACCTCAAGAGAAGTCACATGCCCATCAAATGAACCAAAGAGCTCTCTCCTATGCTCTCATAGATGGCACCTTATACCGATGATCTTTTGATCAAATTTGGTTACGCTGTTTAGACAAACATGAAGCCCATAAGATCATGAATGAGGTACATTCAGGTCTATGTGGAGCGCATCAATCCAGTTTGAAAATGAAAGAAAAGATCAAGAGACTAGGATACTACTGGCCTTCCATGATTATAGACTGCATGAATGTAGCTAGAGGTGCCATCAGTGTCAGGTACACGGTGTGGTCCTACATTAACCACCCAACATTCTACATTGTACATTAGCCTCATGGACATTTGAGTGTTGGGGTACTAACGTTGTGGGTCAGATTGATCCTCCTTCTTCCAAGGATCACCGGTTCATTTAGCGCCACCACTACTTTCCAAGTGGGTGAGCAATCCCACTAGAGGTCACAACTTCGGCATGTGCTCAATTTTTAGAACCATATCTTATATAGGTTCAGGGTGCCTCAATGAATTATATTCGATAATGGTACTACATTCAAGAGCACCAAGATCAATAGATTCGCCATAAGACATGGTATAGATTAGAGATACTCCACCATCTACTATCCCAAGCAAATGGCCTAGTAGAAGCATTCAACAAAACTCTCACTAGATACTAAAGAAGACACTTAATGACAACAAGTGATAGTGGCATGAGTAGCTAGTTGAAGCCTTGTGGGCATACCACACCATATAGAACTCCAACTCAATCTACCGTTCTACTTGGTATATGGGTCGCGTTCTACCATTAGAAGTTCCTCCCATCACTAAGGATAATAATGGTAGTAAAATTGCTACTAGAATGCAGTTCTTAGAAGAGCTCAAAGGTTTGGAGGAGAGACGCCTATGGGTGTGCCAGAACCTTGAGTTATACAAAGCCAAGATAATTCAAGCTCACAACAAGCTAGTCCACCCTATGAATTTTGAAGTAGGAGAGCTTGTTCTAGTTCTAAAGAGACCAATTGTTGCCCGTCGAAAGATGTGAGGCAGGTTTGAACTCACTTGGAAAGGCACTTTTATCACAGAGAAGGCCTACCAGGGAGGATCTTATCCGCTTATTGATTGTAATGGGGAACACCCGATGCTTCCAATTAATGGGCCATATTTAAAGAAATACTACCCATAAAATCATGTTTGAAAACAGTTATCATAAAAAAGTTCATTCCAATTCATCAAAATATTCTCTTCTTTCGAAGCATTGTTTGCTTGCTTGTGAATCCACCATGACATGTTTAGGTTAGGTGTAAGAGAACCCAAGAGACATCCTATCCTTCTTTCATAACACGAACAAAAATTAAACACAAATCCCCGATGCTACTAGAATAGGTGTGTGAGAACCCAAGTGGCATCCTATTTCTACTAGCACAACTAAGTTAGGTGTAAGAGAACCTAAGCGGCATCCTTTCTTAGTGGGATCATAACTGCCATTCATTGCACCATTTCATCAATTCCACAGTGTGTTTAGGGTAGGTGTAAGAGAACCCGAGAGGCATCTTATTCCCTTTAACACAAGCACAAAAATAAACACATATCTTTTGTCTCAGGTTATTTTGATGTGGGAGCAAGCCCCCTATAACACTCATTCATTAGATGCTTTAGTGGTGACATGCTACCTTGCTAGTCACCCAAGTGGTCACTTGTCAGGATGTGAGTCCCACACTTTCTTCGACATGACCATTGCAACCACCGAGCACCTTAGTTTGGTAGAATTTACTCGTAAACTACCTCATGTTGACTCTGTTTAAGAGAATGTAAGTCTACAAGTTTTCTTGAACTAGCCATCATGCACTAACTAGGTTGAGTATATTTGAGGTTTAGGATAAGTCCCCCAGTGGCTCTTTTCCTCTTGACTACTTTTGAGTTGATATAAGTCCCCTAGTGGCATTCACTCAGTAGTTGCCCTAGGTCGGTAGCACACAGCGAAGATAGACTATCCTCGTTTTCTATAGGAGGATGTGAGTCCCTGATGCTTTCTTCCTAGGATGATTATCACAAAGGCACCTTGGGTTGGTTGATGTTCGCTATGCTGGCAGTGACTCACTCGGTGGATTCACCACTCTTGGCAGATGTGAGTCCCCGCACTTTCTTCTTGAGTTGGCCACCGAATACCTATGGATATTATCATTTCCAAGGTTTTGGATAAAGCCCTTAGCAGCCCCTCCCCTACGGGCACTCTACTTGGATTACATCCTTTGCGACCTCATTTAGACACTACTCGGGTTACTTTTAGATTGGATAATCCCCTTTTCCTAGTAGCCACCCCTGTGGTTGGAGAATTTGTTTAGCGATACGATTCTCCCTTGGTTGATAAATCGAGATAGATCTAAGGATATAAGCTCCTTCTCGGTATGATCCCTGCAAAATAGGTCCACGATAAATAAACAAAAAAACAAATAATTTATTGCTAGATTAGAATTCAAGCCAAGTGGCCCCTTTCCCAAGCGGGCATCCTATCTTTAGGGCAGTGTCAGCAGAACTCCTATAAGAATTGGTTGACTACTCTTGAGTAAAGATAAGTCCCCGGTTGGCACTCTCTTAGTAGTCACCCTTAGGTCGGGTTCAATATATTTTTCCACAAACAGGTTACCCCCGATGGTCATTTCTCTTTAGAAGATGTAAGTCTACTATGCATTCTTTTTAGCATGACTATCAGAAACTGATGGGCAGCCCTAGGTTGGATTAACATGTTACCTTGCTAATATGTTGCCCCAATGGTCTCTTATTTAAGAAAGATGTGAGTCCCCAAACTTTCTTCCATGAATCAGGTGCTACAAATTGAAAGGCACCCCTTTCGTTGGATAGTTCTCCCTCTGTCAGGAAACTACTCCCTTTGGATTAGTAAATATGTGATAGGTCAAGGCCAACATGGCCCTTAGATCCATCAAACCAATGGGATCCATCAATATAATTAAAAATGAAATTAACTTTCTATCTTTGAGATTTAAGTCCCCCATTCACTCTAGTTAGCCCAGGTGTTGACATATTACCTTGCTAATGTGTCACTGGTCTTTATTTAGAAGATGTGAGTCCAGGCTTTCTTCCATGAATAATACAAACTAAGGTTCCCTTTGGTTGGATAGTCTACTATGTGGTTGGTAGACTACCCCTTTGGATTGGTAAATCTGAGCTAGATCAAAGCCAACGACCCTTCGATAGTCCATCGTAAACGATGGATCCATCAAATATAATTAAAATGAAATTCTTGACTATCTTTGAGCTGATTTAAGTCCCCAACATTCACTCGATTCCCTACGTGAACATGTTACCTCAATGTCACCCCTATTCAGAAGATGTGAGTCCCATGCTTTCTTCCAATCGATTCACGAAGGTAATCCCTTATGTTGGATAGTTCTACTATATGGTTGGTAGACTACCCATTTGGATTGGTAAATGAGCTGTCAACCGACATGGGCCCCTGTCATCCATCATGGCAGGTCCATCTAAATTCAAAGTTTGAAATCTAAAATAAATTCAACCTCCTCCCCTGGAGTCAAACTAAATAAACAAAACAAATTCAATCAACCTCCAAGTGGAGTCAATAAATTAAACAATCAAATCAATTCCTTCTCCTTAGTGAGATGTAAATCTTTCTAGTTCTCCTAGTGGAGCCAATTCAATCCAACTTGAACTTGCTCCCCTAGTGGAGAGTTCACATTTTCATCCTAGTGGATCTTGAATTCTAATCTCTGGATTTCAACCTCTCATGGATGACTTGAACCTCTAGTGGAAGGTTCATATTTTCCCAGGAGCACCAAATCATAAATCAACAAATCAAATCAAATTTCTCTAGCTTAAATCAAACCTCTTATCCCCTGGATACTTGAACCTTTTCCCTAATGGAAGGCATACCAATCCCTTGGTGGATTCCTCCTTCACTCTCTTATGTCTTAGGCATAAGTAGAGTTGCATTGCACTAAGCTTTTGATTCCTTCTACACATCGAGTTTAGGAGTAGATCATTTCTATTAGTGCTTGTGATCGTTCGAACAGTGTTGATCATCTTGGTCAACACCAATACATGCAGTATGCCTTGTTAGTCACACCACCTATTGGGCACCCTTTGTTGACCTCACTTTTGGAGTGAGCTCTCAACATCTCCATCTTAGACATAAGACTCCTCTAAACATTAAGAGTTTCTTAGTCTTAAGACACTTATAGTGGTTAGGTGAACTCTTGACTTAACCCTAGAGACTTAGAAGAGTTAGCCATAGGAATAGGTTATGCCTTAGGGCTATTAGGAATATTTTCCTACCCTATAGCTTAAACCCAATCCTTACTTACTTCAAATTCAAATCAACTTCCTTTTTTCAAGTCAAACTTCAAATTCAAATCAACTTTAATTCTAAATCAAATCTTAAATCAATTTCAACTCAATTCATTTTCTCAATCATGAATCAAATTCAATGATTGAAATCCATGATTGAACTCAAATCATAAAATCTTTCCTAAGCCCTTTGATTTCACCTTATGGACTTAGCTCAAATCAAATCTAAATCACTCCAAATTCAAAAGATTTTCTCATAACCCATTTATATCTTTATTTATGTTCACAAATATAAATGAAATATAAATTCAAATAACCAAATCAATTCAAAACTCAAATCCAAATCTAACCAAAAGCTAACCTAAACTCATTCAAGTCAAATGCTTGAACTCCTTCAAACAAATCCAAATCACTCCAAACTCAAAAGATTTTTGTCATAACCCATTTATATCCTCATTTATTTTCACAAATATAAATGAAATATAAATTCAAATAACCAAAATCAATTCAAATCTCAAATCCAAGTCCAACCTAAACTCTTTCAAGTTAAATTCTTGAACTTAGCCAAATCATTCTCAAATCCAAACCCTTTGATTTCTCTTCAAACAATCAATCCTACAATCAGCCCAAATATAAACATAAACTTCAATCATCAAACCAAAATCAAACCCCAAGTCAAACCCATGTTCACCTTTTGATTTGAAATTGAATGAACCAAAACTCATTTGACTCCAAATCACAATTGGATTTATATTTCAATCATAAGTCCATATGTGAGTTCAACCAAACTTGAATCAAGCCTTGATCAAGTCAATTGACCCATTTAGGCTCACTTGACCCAAAGTGACCTAAAGCACCTTTTGAGCCAAATTTATCCAAATTGGATTGAACTAAGCCCATCTAAGCCTCACATTACAATCATCCTAGATGATCAATCACTCAAATTGGGTCAAACCAAGTCAAACCTAGCCTTTCACCAAGTCAACACTTAGCCCAAATGAAACCTAAATAACCCAAAATTCAGCATAAGCCAAATTGATTGAAACCATTGATATAATCCAATCCAAAATCAATAATTGAACATGATCAAGCCATCAATTGAGCCAAACCAAGCCAAATTGGCCACTTGACCCAAGTTGGCCCAAATTGACCTAAAAAGTCAAAATGGGTCAAATCTTGATCTAAGCCAAATTGATTGCAACCAATGGGTCAAATTCATTCCAAATCACTTGTTGAACTTGACCAAAGCTTCAATTGGCCAACTAGACCCAACCTAGCCCAATTGACCATGAACCCAACTTGACTAAAAGGTCAAATTAACTTAAAATCAAACAAACCAAAATTGATTGAAACCAAAGCTTGCAAACATTTCAAATGATCAACCAAGCCTACCAACCCATGACCTAATTGGGTCAAATGGGTCAAATTGGTCAACTTGACCCATTTGACCTAAATGAACTCAAATGAACCAAAACCAAATATAAAACCAAATTGAACCAAACCCTGACCATAGGCTCCAAATGATCATTTGAACTTGACCTAACCATGGTTTGACCCAATTTGACCAATTGGTCAACCTACCCTAAATTGACCCAATTTGACCTAAATGGGTCAAATTGAACCAATTCAAACCAAATGAACTCCAAATCATTGAAATTTGGCCCAACCCATTTTGAATCATTTTAAATTTTCTCAAATAAAAAATTAAGGCCAAATGACCATTTTACCCTTGGGTCAAGGGTAACTATGGCCAAATCCACTTGGAATTTGGCCAATTCTTTCTCAGGCCACTTGGCATCTTCCTAGTGGTCCACTTGGACACTAAGGAGGGTGGTGAACATGACCCAATGGGTTTGGGTCATGACCCAAGGCCAAACCAACCCCTCCAATGAAATTTACCACTTGGATCACCTCATACACTCACCAAGCACGTGCACTCCCTCTCTTCTCCTCTTCTAAAAACCACATGGAGTGCCAATAACTAAACTCAATCAATCACAATTGATCAAAATGGTAAAGCTAGTCTCGGCCATCGATCAAGGAGGGGAGATATACTCCCCTCATTCCAACTCAAACCAAGGACATTCCATTCATTGAGCTAGAGGAATCAAGCAAGCTTCTCCAAGCTTCCCAAGGTCATTTCCAACCTTCCCAAATTTCTCCTTCTCAGTTTTTCTCAAGGCCAAAATAGGGGAGGTGAAGTGAAGATCTAACTCACTCAATTCTCCACCAAACTCAAATTAAACTTGCAAGCACCACCAAGGTACCTCATCGAGCTCAAGAAAGTGATTTCCCAAGCCTCCAAGCCACGGGAAGCCTCACCTTAGCCCAGTTGCCATTGAAAGGGAGCTTGGTCAACCGAGCCATCCACTTCAAATCAAGACTTGAAACCTTCTTGCTTGTCTCCACTAGGCGAAGCTACCTCCTCCATTGGAAGCCGGTGATAGTCTCGGCAGGTATGCTCAAACGATCCTCCTTAAAAAATTTCTTGGTCCTTTGTGAAGGAATTGTAATCCCATTAGATCAACATTGGATTCTTGCTTGTGCCTCCCAGGTGTGAGTTGAGTTTGAACTCCATCAGAGCTCAGTGAGCTCGATCAAGATAATGGATGGCATCCGTCTCTCACCTTCGAAGGAGATATATCTTGCGTCATGCATGATTGGATGGACGGTTGTGATTAATCAGTTGATCTCCTTTAATTTTAAACCAGATTAATCATCGATCTTAATCGGACAACCCATGGAGAAAGCGCGTCCAGCTAGTTGATGCGAGTATGTGAGAACTTAAATAACCAATCTCATGCCACATGAAAGCGCATCGCTCCACATGGCGATGATTAATTAATTAGGCTATTTTAATTATTCATTAATCACAAACTTCATAAAATCATAATTAAATATAGAAAATCCAAAAAATGCAAACTTAAGTTCATTTAAAGATAATTCAAGGAGAATAATATAAAATTAATTAATTGATTTTGAATAACCTTCACTCAATTTGGGTTTTATTAAATGTAATTTTGCTAATTACTCTTAATTACTTGATAATTAATTCCAAACTTCTAAGGTTGATTAGTGGGTGACCTCACCTCCCATGATTTTCTTGGAATTTATTTTGGATTAATAAGAAATTCATTTCTTCCTTAATCCTTTTCTTAATTTAAATGATTAATTAACCTATTAAAATGATAAATTCATTAATTAAGCTTGTTAATCACCTTGAAATAGTGAATGGACTTAGGAATGAGATTTAAGTTTTTTCCAAATCTTTTCCCTTAGTTTAATTCATTTGAATAAAGACTTAATTAATTTGCAAATTGATTAATGATTTAATCACTTCATTAAATGTCATAATTGTTGAAATTAAAACCAAATTCTAGAACTTAATCATCTTAATTCTTGGGTAGATTTTTAGGTGTTCACCTAAGAGGCTCCAAAATCATATCCAACTCACATGTGTGGGAATGTTATGAAAGTACCTAATTAAACCCTTTAGCTTAATTAATCAATCATTGTGAGCCAATTGCATTAGGCCACTTTCCTTCTTAGGTGCATTGCTGATTTAAATTCCATGTGGTTGCATATCATATGTTGGCTCATAATTACTTGTTTAATTATGTTAAAGTGGTAGGTAAGGGTAATTAATGAAATTAATTCACCTTAACCTAAACAAAACATAAAATCAACCTAAAATTAAACTAAATTGATTCACACATGAAAATGGGTTAGGACTAGCAAACTCTTTCTCATCATTTTCAAATCAAATCAAAAAATAAAATAAAAATCTCTTTAAAGAATTTTGATTCATTTTGAATAATCCCATTTTATATGATTGTCCTTAGGAATTAATTAGGTGAATGAAGTCATGTGCTTACATCCTTTATTTCTTACCAAGCATGCTAAATGTTGTTTGCCATATGAAATCATGCATTCATTTATTTTGAAAAATCAATTAAATGAAATGTTTCCTTTCATGTCAAATTGCATGTTTTGGCTAAAATTAAGAATATGAGTGGCTATTATCACTATTCAACCAAAAAGTATTTTCAAAAAAATCCTTTGCATGATTCTTCATCCATTTGTTTCTTTTTTTACATTTACATGTATTTAGAAAAGTGTATAGTTCATTTGAAGAACATAACACTTGCTTAAATATGCAGCCCCAATGTTAGGTCTTCACATCCACATGTAAAAAAAAATGGCATGTCTTCATCCATATCTTTTTTATACATGTGGATGCCCATTATTAATGGATAATAATCCCCTTTTCACTTAATAAAATTTGCATTCATGTATACAAATTTTCTTAACAACATCTCTTTGCATTCATCATTAAATTGCTAGATTTGCATTGCATGTATAGCTATGCTTAGGATTATTCATATGCATGGTATACATGGTGGAAAGAAATAAATGGTTGTGTTATGTGATAATATTTCACTTAATTAATCTTAAGATGCCTTTATTATTGAATAGGGCTATTTAGAGTAAATCTAAATATAGGGTTAATTAAAACACATAATAAAACATTCACTAAAAATCATTAATGAATCTACCTTAGAAACTACTTAAGGTAGGGATGAAAGATAAGTTCTCTTCTCTTTTCTTCTCTTTACAACATTTAGTAACTAAATATAAGTTCATTCAAACCAAATCAAATCATCAAATAAAATTAACAAATCAACTAAATCACTTAAAATGAAACCACCCTCT
Organism: Cymbidium sinense; assembly: GCA_021442155.1. NCBI lineage: Eukaryota > Viridiplantae > Streptophyta > Magnoliopsida > Asparagales > Orchidaceae > Cymbidium > Cymbidium sinense. The sequence continues at coordinate 233,365,606 of CM038215.1, read as the reverse complement.
AAATTGAATCTCTCACACTTAGAAAATTCCAACCTTTAGCTAAGACATGCCACACAAGCCTTAAATGGCACACACATTAGGCTAAGTCACCATTTCTAGCTCTATGTTAGAGGCGCATGCATGATGCTGATTTTATTTGTGATGTAATGTTTTTTTAGAGTGGATGTTAGGGTGTATGTGCATAGGATGGTAGGGTGATCTTAGCTAATCATGTCTTTCGAGGATTGTGCTTAAGGGTGTTGTAATAAAATATAAATACTTTTGTGCGGGTTGCTTATACCCCTAAGCATAATTCAAACTAAGATAGGTGGACTTGGTTACTCATGTGTGGGGTGCTAAGTCCAACTTATTCATATAACTGCTTGGGATTGTGTGGTATGTTTAGCTAATCTCTATTTTTCAGGTTTAGTTAGATTTACTTTTTCCATTTTGATGTAAATTTTGCAATTAAGATTTAGAATGAATGTTATGGGGGATTAGGATGAACATTGGTCATAAGACCAAGTCTTATGCACCATGTGAAGCCTTTGAGCAACCATATCCCAACCAACCAAAAGAAGGAAAGAAATGAAGAAAAGAAGAAATGAAGAAATGAAGAATGAAGATGCCCATAACATAAATTCTTTCTAAATTATAATTATTCATTTATAATGCAGGTTGTATAAGAGGGCCAACCCATTTGTTCTTTCGTTTGTATGGTGGAGCTCGACCACATCGACCTCTTATTCTTTTGCACCATTTTATAAGTTGATTGATGTTTTATTTATGATTGCATAATTAGGATGACATGATTTCCCTAGTTTCTTTATTGTTTTATGAATGGCCTGGATGCGATTAGGCTCTTAGGGAAAAATAAATTTTCTATCCAATTAATTAACTCAAAATTAAATAAATAACTCATAACCTCACCTAAAGCCTAGGACATAAATCAAGAAAATAAAAGGTTTAGCAACCCTTTAGTTGGATGTTGTTTGTCTCACATCATGCATAAAATCATCTTGCTTCACTCTTGCTAATGGAGAGCTTCCACCTTTGCTAGAGAAAATGGCTTGACCTTTGAGAGCCATGGTGGAAACACACCTCCTTCTTTCTGATTTGAGCCCATAACCAATTTCTCATGCGTTAGGCATATGAAATCCTATAGCTTGTGTCAAATAAATTGTCCAAAAATTAAGATAAAACTTAACAAAATTTGCATTAGATTAGGTCATTACTCATGCTCTTCATGATCTAGTCTCTTAGGGAGTGTGTTTAAGGATTTAGTCTCCTTTCTAAATAAACAACAACCTAACTATCTTGCAAAACATATGACTTGCCTACATGTATTTAAAATCGTAGGAGGAGTTAGTTGGCGGCCACCCCCAAGCGATTGTAAGTCTAACAAGTGGTTTACTCTCTCTTATCGAGATAAACCATATACCCATTTTTGCCTTAGAGTTAGGTCATGCTTTAGCCCTCACCAAAGCTCCCTAGATTTAGGATCTGAGGTCGTTGTTTCCCTTTGTAGGCTACAAGCAAAAATCCTCACCTCTTAGGCATTTCCACAATCTTGTGTTGTGGAATTGTAAGCCTTAGATTTCTAATAAAAATTCAATCCAAACAAATAATTTCTCTCCATTTCAAAAATATAAAGCCTAACCATAGGATAGTTTGGGATGCTCACTAGGCTTCCTAGTATCATGAGTATCCCTTACTCACTTCCCTTTAATTTTGATAATAACTCTTTCCTCTTGCTCAAATCCCACTTGATTTTCTAAAAATAACCAACTGATTGATAGTCCTATCTTTGAAATCATTGGAGACAGTGATCATTTACCTTAATCGAGAGTATTCCTAAGGAATATCATTCCTTAGGATGTAATTAACTATGGGGGCTTGCCTCCATAGGGAACTTAATGAGCTCGATTTAAAATAAACCCTACTTTACTTTTCCTGTAAAGTAGGGAAAGAATCTCTGGTACATTCGAAGACCCATCATCCTTAGGAGTCCTTATTAGGTGATTAGGTCCATTGTAGGATGGTGACTTCTATCTCTCGAGATAGTACATCATTCCTCAATGCCATACTTGGTCACCCTAATAAGTACATATGTGGATTTGCTTGGTGTCTAAATAGCATATTTTTTCATTTACTTCAAGATGAAAACAAAAATAATAAAAAAATATCCACTACGCCGTACTCACTTATAACTTTTATACATGTGGATGTGCATTTAGTTAATGGATGAGAAATCCGTCTTTTCTACATAAGAAAGATGTGCATTAATAATCCAATTAATAAATAGAATATCCAAATTTTCAAATCACATCTCTTTGCATTCATCACTAAAGTGTGTCAAGATTTACATTGCATGTATATGTATGCTTAGGATTATTCATATGCATGATATACATGATGGAAAGAAATGAATGATTGTGTGTTATGTGATAGTAATTCACCCTAAGTAATCCTAAGATGCCTTTTTTTAAATAGGACTAATCAAGGAGAATTCAAACTTAGGACCAATTAAAACACATAATAAACCATTCACTAAAGGAAATTCATTAATGAATCTACCTTAGAAATGCTTTAAGGTAGGGGTGAAAGAGAAGTTCTCTTCTCTTTTCTTCTCTTCTTAACATTTAGTCATTAAGTGTAGGTTCATTCAAACCAAATCAAATCACCAACTAAAATTGATAAATCAATTAAATCACTTGAAATGAAACCACCATCTAAATTGAATCTTTCACACTTAGAAAATTCCAACCTTAAAGCCTAGCTAAGACATGCCACATAAGCCTTATATGGCATACACATTAGACTAAGTCACCATTTCTAGCTTTAGGTTAGGGTGGTGCATGGCTTGATGAATGTTTTGTTTTGTGATGTATTATTTTAGACTTGATGTTAGGGTGTATGTGTATAGACTGGATGATAGGATGATCTTAGTATAATCATATTTATTTCAGGGGTTATGCTTAAGGGATGATGTAATAAAAATATAAATACTTTTGCTATGTAGGTTACTTATACCTATAGTCCAAATTAGACAGTGAACTTGGTTACCCATGTGTGGGGTGCTAAGTCCAAATTATTCATATAACTGCTTCTGTTGTGTGGTATGTTTAGCTAACCTTTATTTTGTAGGATTTACCTTTCCCATTTTGATGTAAATTTTGCAATTAAGATTTGGAATGAATGTTATAGGGAATTAAGATGAACATTGGTTATAAGATCAAGTCTTATGTACCATGTGATGCCTTTGGAGCAACTACATCCCAAGTCAAACCAAAAGAAAGAAAGAAATGGAGCAAATCAAAATGAAGAAAAATGAAGAAATGAAGAAATGAAGAATAAAAAAAATGAAGACCCCCTAACATGAATTCCTTTTAATTGTAATTATTCATTTATAATCCGGGTTGTATAAGGGTAGAGCTTGGCTACCCACATTTCTATTCGGGTTGTACGATGGTACCCAACCGCACTGGCCTCATATTCTTTTGCACTAATTTTATTAATTGATTGATGTTATGTTTATGTTTGTGTAATTAGGATGGCATGATTTTTCTAGTTTCTTAATTATGTGATGGTTGTTGAATGGCCTGGATGCGATCAGGCTCTTAGGAAAAAATAATTATTTATCCAATTAATCGACTCAAAATTAAATTAAATAATTCATAATCTCACTTAAAGCCTTGGGCATAAATTAAGATAATAAATGATTTAGCAACCCCTTAGTTGGATGTTATATGTCTCATATCATGCATAAATCATATTATCTCACTCTTGCTAATGGAGGAGGGCTTCCACCTTGCTAGAGAAAGTGGCTTGACCTTTGAGAGCCATGGTGGAAACACACTCCTTCTTTCGATTTTGGCCCATAACCAATTTCTCATACATTAGGCATATGAAATCCTAAGCCCGTGCTAAATGAAAATGTCCAAAAATCAAAATAAAACTTGAAAAAATTTATATTAGATTTAAGTCATTATTCAAAACCCTTCATGATCTAGTCTCTTAGGGAGTGTGTTTGAGGACTTAGTCTCCTTTCTAAATAAATAACGTCTTAGCCATCTTGCAAAGCATAAGAATTGCTTACATGTATTTAAAATTGTAAGAGGCGTTAGTTGGTGGCTACCCCAGACAGTTGTAAGTCCAATAATCAGGTGATTTATCTTCTCTTATGGAGGTAAACTAAATACCCACTTTTACCTTAGATTTAAGTCATGCTTTGGCCCTCACCAAAGCTCCCTAAATTTAGGATATGATGTTACTATTTTTCTTTGCAGGATATAAGCATAAACCCTCACGTCTTAGGCATTTCTACAATCTTGTATTGTGAATTGTAAGTCTTAGATTTCTAATAAAAATTTAACTCAAACATATAATTCTCCTCAATTTAAAAAATATAAATTTTAACCATATGATAGTATGGGATGTTGGCTTCCTAGTATCATGAGCATCCCCTACTCATCTCTCTTTGGTTTTGATAATAACTCTTCCTTTTGATCAATCCTAGTTGAATTTCTAAAAATAACCAATTGATTGATAGTCCTATCTTTGAAATCTTTGGAGACAATGATCATTTACCTTAATCAAGAGTATTCTTGTAGAATCTCATTCCTTAAAATGTAATTAAGTATGGGAGCTTGCCTCATAAGGAACTTAACGAACCCGATTTAAATAAACCCTACTTTACTTTTCCATATAAAGTAGGGGAAAGATCTCTAGTACATTCGAGGACCCATCATGCCTTAGGAGTCCTCATTTGGTGATTAGATTAATTATAGGGTAGTGACTTCTATCTCTCGAGATAGTATGTTATTCCTTAATGTCATACCTGATCACCCTAATGAGTACATCTGGATCTGTGTGTGTCACATAAACACACACACACAACACTCACATCAAAAAATAAAAACACAATGATTTTTCTCGACTCCACTGGATGGTTCCTCTCTCCATCTTTGGTAAATGATCATTGTATCCAAGTATAGATAGTGGATTTGTATTTTATATGAATCTGAGACTATCCTTTTTTTCGTTGGCACATAGCTCATTTCATTCTTAAGCTAAGCTAGCCAACATCATTTAGGTTTTAGGACGTCACTCCATGTAGGTATTAAAACCCCTGTTGGGTCCCCCAATTGGTGAAAATAAAATTTAACTAAAAGAGATGACTAAAGACCCTTTTTGAACCTCCTTACTATCTCTATGGTAAGGTAATGTTCATTCCACAAATGAGAAGAAAAATAAATCCTCTATAAAAATGTCACTTTTCAAAAGCACTTTCTCAAAGTTCACATAATAAAATACTTGCACAAAAATTTTCACAAAAAAAAATATAACTCAACCCCATCTAACAATCCTTAGGATTGTTACATGTAGGTCCTTTTCAAAACCAAAATCAAAATCATCTTTCAAAAAGCACATATTTGAAAATGAACATCCTCATTCAATATACCCAAATTTATTGAATGAAGATTTCATTTCCAAATGAAATCATGTCATAAAAAATTGAAACTCCATTCAATATATCTCACATATGTTGAAGTTGGAGTTTCTTCCTTTTCAAAAAGCACATATTTGAAAATGAACATCCTCATTCAATATACCCAAATTTATTGAATGAAGATTTCATTTCCAAATAAAATGAACATCCTCATTCAATAAACCCAAATTTTTTGAATGAAGATTTCATTTCCAAATAAAATCATGTCATACAAATTGAAACTCCATTCAATAAATCTCACATATGTTAAAGTTGGAGTTTCTTCCTTTTCAAAAAGCACATATTTGAAAAAGAACATCCTCATTCAATATACCCAAATTTATTGAATGAAAATTTCATTTCCAGATAAAATCATGTCATAAAAATTGAAACTCCATTCAACAATATATCTCACATATGTTGAAGTTGGAGTTTCTTCCTTTTCAAAAGCACATGTCTGAAAATGGGAATCCTCATTCAATATACCTAAATTTATTGAATGAAGATTTCATTTCCAAATAAAATCATATCATAAGATTGAAACTCCACCCAATATATTCCATATATATTAGAGTTGGGGTTTCTCTCTTTCAAAATTAAAAAAGCACAAACTTGAAAATGAGCATCTTCATTCAATATATCCAAATTTGTTGAATAGAGGTTTCATTTTCAAACAAAATCACACCAATTGAAACTCCACTTAACACATTCCACATGTGTTAACTTGGAATTTCCTTTTTTTTTTCAAAAAGCAATAATCACACACAAAAATTTCATCTTTGAAAAATAAAATATAATTGACTTCCATTTTAAACACCTAAATTTGTTAAATGGAAATCTCCTTTGCAAAAATCATGAAAATCAAAATACATTGGAATTACATTTGACATACCCAAATTTGTCAAATGAGAGTTTCATTTTTCAAGGAGAAAATTGAAAATAATTTGAATTCTATAAAACCCTTTTCAAAATAAATTTGGCTTTGGTTTTATTTAGCATACAAAATTTGTAAGTAAAGATCCCACTTTCAAATCAAAACAAAAATCAAACACATTTTGACTTTATTTAGCATACACAAATTTGCTAAGTAAAGGTCCCATTTTCAAGATCAAAACAATAATTAAATTTGGGCTTTATTTAGCATACACAAATTTGCAAAGTAAAAGATTCCTTTTCTAAACTCACACATGATATACATCATGGGCAAACAAGCAAAAAGAAATTTTTTTTTCAAACATCTCATTTAGCATACCCAAATTTGCTAAATGAGTAATCACAAACAAAATCAATTAACCCCCTATTTAACATACTCAAATTTGTTAAATAAAGGGTCCCCAAACATATAATCAAATTCAAATATGAACCAATGGACGTAGCAAAAGTCTCTTCAAAATATTTGAACCCATTTCAACATACACAAATTTGTTGAAAGTGGATTCTAAACTCAAGTGAACTCAAAATCTCTCCTCCAAGTTATTCAGAATCTCTCCTAAATTTAAAGAGCCCCACTTAACATATTCAAATCGTTGAGTGTGGGTTCAAACTCTAAATCAACTTTAAAAAGTCAGCAAAATTCCAAGGCATGAAATCTGATTTGAGTTTATTTTCAATAATTGTAGAGTTCCAGTTTAGTTTCAACTCAATCTAGTCAGCTTTTCTCAGTACAATACAGTACAGATGGATTCCCAGAAGTATGTGTTCACATTCCCCTTCGAGATGGATTTGACCTTGGATTGGGCTAGCCTCCCCCAAACTAATTTTGCTCACTTGATACATTTTGGCCAAGGATTCGAGGGAGCCAAGATTACTTGTGAGGGGGAAAGCCTCACCACTGTTAGCAAGAATGTGGTGGTCAGATAAATGTTCCACAGATGCCTTCCTGATAAATTTTCCTCACTAAAGAGGAAGGCCATAGAGGTTCCCACAATAGCTATAGTTTCAGTGCCCATGTAGTCAGTTATTCTCATCACTACCCTAGTATAGGCTAGCACCCACTCATTGACTTCCTCTAAGGGGAAGGCTACCCTGGCTTTAGGGATAGTCTCCCTACCTTCGAGGTAGGGTTTAGCTCCCATATTGTTCCACCTAGCCAAACTCAATCCGTAATAAAAGCCACAAGATCAAGTGGCACCATATGTGCATTGCCAAGGAGATGGAGGCAGTATCTCACATTGCAGAATAGGGGTCACCCATGGTAGTTTCTCCTTTGCTTACTAAGAGTAAGTTCCACCCCCTTTCTGGTTCTGAAGGAGAGGAAGATGTTAGGAGGATTGCAGTATCACCCCCACCTCTGGTTCATTATGAGACACCTGTCAGAGATAGGAGGAGGTTGTATGCTAGCCTCAGGACAGTTTTACACCATGTTGGCAAGGCTTATGGACGGTTAGAGTCCAGTGCCCATTTTGATTTATGATTAGTTATTCCTTGTAGTGCAAAAGAGTAGATCCATCAGGAGAGGGCCAGAGAGGCCCATGCATCAGTTCACATTACTAGCAGAGAGAAGTAAAGATATGATAGGTCAGTAGCCTCCGCCCTCATAGATTTCCCTGATCAACATGCTACCCTCGTTGGTCACACTAATAGTATTGTGTTAACTAGTACCACCCATCATGGGAGGAGAGCTCCTGTACAGAGGTAGTCGGTGTTGTCTCCACCACACCCCTCCACTCTACATCCACTATCGCTAGTTTAGGTTCCATCTTCTATAGTTCCATCTAAAGCCATGAGAGAAGCATCAGGGGAGAAGAAAGCCCCACTAGTGATCTGGCTATGGCCAAGGGATCCCACTTCATCTACCCCACCGATTGAGGTGAGGGCGAGCTCTCCTGCTCGACCTCCTACTTCAATTATAGTGAAGAGGGAGTGGTGACCTCACAGCATCGTAGTTGTACCATCACCACCATCTCCTCAACCGATCATGGATATAGCAATGATAGAAGGAGAAGGGGATAGTTATATTATCCCCATGATGATAGATCCCCTCAAGGGCAGAACTCCACCCATAGCAGTTGATAGTCATGAGCATGTGTCCTCCAGTGAGTGTAGCCCTCACGGGGTTAGCACTCTAGTAATAGGGGAGGTCAGATGTATCTCTGTTGATGATCATGATCCCACCACCGGTCAGCCATGAGTATTTGTGCCAGCACAATTGGACCACTCCTTGGATGATATCTTGGCACAATATTTTACTTAGAAGAAAGAAATCCTAGGGTATGATTGGTCTGACCTCAAAGAGGAGAAGGTTAGCTTCAACCCCGATGAGGATGATTTGTTAGAATACTTGGCAGAGGTGCATATGGTTGATATCAGAGGTTCCCTTCTTCAGGATCAGCATAGTTTGGAAGGTGTTACGGTTGAACAGGATGATACAGCCCATTCGACCCAACACCTCATTCAACAACTCAAGCAGAAAGATGAGCAAATTGATAGAATGTGGAAGAGGTTTGAAAATTTGTTAGTGAGCACTTCAGAATCAAGCCCTAATAGTACATCCTACCATTATGGAGATTGGTTAGCTTGAGTTATTACATGTCCCAGATCAACCCAAGAGTTCACCTCCAATGAGCAGGTAGTACTAGCTTGTATAATAAGGTAGCGGATAGTACCTCCATACAAGAAAAATATATTAAACTCATGGTTGAATAACAAGTGAAGGAAGCACTGGCACAAGCCCGAGGTGGTTCATCAGTTCCAAAGGGTAGACCTTACTTAGAGAAATTTGATGCTATCCAATTTCCTAAGCGATTTTGTGCCTCATTCTTTCAAAAGTTTTGATGGCAGTGGGAACCCTTGCCAACATATAGCACACCTTAAGGCCAGCTATTGCAATGTTGGTGGCATGATGCATTATTATTTCATCTCTTTGTCAGCAAACTAGTGGGCATAGCTTTTGATTGGTATGTTGAACTCCCCAATGATTCAGTGAAGACTTTTGCTGAGTTAGAGCAACTCTTTGTTAAGAGGTTTGCTGGAGCTCAGCAAAGGGTAATTATGGGTGATCTCGTTGTAGCATAACAAAACCCGGTGAGTCCCTCATTGATTATATTCTTAGATGGCATAATTTAAGCATGAAATATGAACCATAACTGTCTGAACAACATGCAATTGAAATTCTATTAATAAATATTCATGGCCTGGTCACCTTCATGCTTAAAGGTTTCACCATTAAGACATTTGAGAAGTTAATCAACAAGGTAGTTAGCCTACAAGGAGAGGCCAAATAATTGCCTTTTCAAGATCAGTCATTAAAGCCAAAGCCTGAGAAAACTAAAAAAAGAAGCTAGAGGCGAGTGATTGGATAAGAGGAAAACCCGAGATTACTATGAGAGACCTAAAGCTCAATAGCTTTTTCTTCCACCTCCTTTACCACCATCCATCTTATCAGCTACCATAGCAGCCTCCACAGCCTTCGCCACCTCCTCCTCAACCATACTCTCAGCAGCGGTACATATACCCGCCCCCATGTAGTTATCATCCACCTACTCTTTTGGATAAATTAAATAAAGAGGGAGGTACTCAGGAAATCTTTAAGAACCTCTTAAAGAAACTTGATTTTTTTACTAGAAGCCGTGAGAAAGTGGCGTAATGATCCTAACTTTTGTCCCTACCACCGCATGCTAGGCCATGTTTTGGAGGATTATTTTACATTAAAAATTGGCTTGGGCATAGCTACAAGTTAGGCAATATAGTTATCCCTAAGGAATATCTAGTAGAACAACCATCCAGTTCATTAATCTTTGGGGATACATGTGTGATCCTCAAAATAAAAGAAGGTTGGGATATCTCTTTATCTCGAACCTCTAAAAATATTATTTCTAAATTCAAGAAACTTTCCTTATAGGCACTTGAGGTAGCTCAAACCTCCAACATCAAGGAAGGTTATCAAGTTGCTCAAGAAAACTTGGGGAAAGTGGGAGCTCAAGCGATGCATACTTGCGGGATAGCCAAGTAGCAACCACCAATTGAGCCTAGCCTCCATTCCACCATTGCAGCTACTACTTTAGCCAGCATTCCTACTTCAACTATTTCTTCTTCCAGTTGATGTCTTGTATTAGAGGATGAGGGCATCAAATCCTTCACTCCACTTACTTTACTAGATTTCTACTATATATCTCCTTTTAAATCTAAGAAATCAAGAAAAAAAGCTAGTTTAAATTACATCTGTGCCACTTCTGATGGGTTATCTGATTCTATTCCATTAGAAAACTCTTCAAGTCTTAATAATTATAACAACTGTGATCATCCACTTTTTGATTTAGAAATGGACTTTCCTTTTCTGAATAATATGAGTTCACCTCTTGAGATAGACTTGGAATCATCTAATTTTGAGGGTCATATAGGAGAAGCTATTAGTATGCATGACAAGCAGGTAGAATCTTCCATTAACCCACCATAAGAAATCACTGAAGTTAACCTCCATAGTGGCAAGGTTCTACCTCCTAGGCAAGCACCTCAAGATAAGGAAAAGCAAGTCATTGGTTCTAATGATCAAGAAGCCCCTCCACAGAATGCTCCACCAATGGATATGCATGTGGAGGATTAGCCCAGAGTTAACTACAATGTCCTCACCTAAGAAAGTTGTCAGCTAAACTAAGCATATATGATGCCCTTGTCTTATCCAAAGAGATGAGAGAATCATTAATCAAGGCTCTTCTTGATCTAAGAATATGCTTAGCTCTGCTGATCACTATTGGAGAGGAGGCACATTATTCAAGAGAAGCTCAGGGAGTCACATTCACTGATGAAGACCTTCTTCTAGGGGACATGGAGCACAACCGTCCCCTTTACATCATAGTGGATATGGAAGATTTAGACTTTCTAGGGTGTTGGTTGATCCAGGTGCATCGGTGAACATTATGAGCCTAAAAACCCTTGCCTATTTGAAGATTGACATCTCTGAACTCTGAGGAGATTGAATGATGTTGAGAGGATTCAATGAATAGGGAGAGAGTTCTTTAGGCTCCATAGTGTTACCTTTGAAAATAGGTGATTGAAGGCTGAAGACAAGTTCTATATAATTGATTTGAATACACCGTTCATTGCTTTGCTTGGTAGGTCTTGGATATACCAGAACAAGATGGTTCCATCCTTGCTTCATCAATGCATTAAGTTTTGAAAAGATGGAATCAAATACTGTGTCAAAGGAGATGAAAAGCCATTCTCAGTTAGAGAGGTCGAGATATATGAAGATGTAACCTACTATCTTCCTCAAAATCAAAACACCTATTCTCATAAACTTGGCCAAAATTCAAATACAAAAGAAAAAGAAAAAGGAAAAAAAAGAAAAAGAAAAAGAAAAAGAAAAATAAAATGAAAAAGAAATGAAGAAACAAAGTATAAGTGAGTGAGAAAGGAATATTGAGGAAGAGGTAGAGCCGCAAGTTACATTCCACCCATAGCTTGTTCCACTATATGGACATATGGGTAGAATGACTCAACCTCCACCAAGTAGAGGCAGAGGTAGATACAGAGGAAGTTATAGAGATGGAAGACCCCCTAGTTGGTGGCCAACCAATAGGGGATATATTCCAATTCACAGGAGTACTCCTGCTATTCACATAGACTTAGAATCCAGCTCAGAGGATGAGTCTCATGTGATTAACATACCAACCAACCCCTCTCAGTGGGTCTCATTGGAGGTGACACTCGAGCAAAATAGTGATGAAGATAAGGCCTCCAAGTAAAGCATGAATGTATTCAAATCAGGATTATGTATAACTATTGGGCATCAGTTGGGAACCTTAGCTCTAACCTTACTTTCTTCTCAAAAAAGTTAAGGGTTTGGTAGTTAAGGAAGCCCCTGGACTTTCCATGGATGTCAAGGCAAAGAGATTCTCATTGGGATCATCATCCTCAAGTCCAAGCAGATGTAAAACTTGAGGATGATTCATATAAAGATTTAATAGAATTACCTTTTGATTGGTACTCGCCTTGTGTTCATAATCTTGTAAAGAAGGGTTTATTTTGTACAGATGGTCTAGGCACAAGTCAAAGTATTTTGAGAAGTTGTGGGACAACAAAGGTAGGGATGCACAATCAAGACTAGGACTAGGATTCGGTACAGTGGGTTCAGTCGACAATGATGATTACTGCTTAGTTGTCACCAATCATCTAGAATCTGAAAGGTTCTTCTCAAACCACACTAACTATTATGAGGAGGTTTGTTTAAAAACTTTAGATGATCCTGATAATCTTCAAATCAAAGTTGCACCTCTAGAATTTGAAGAAGGAATCAACTCAACCATCGATAAGCTCAGAGTAATCAACCTCGAGACAAAAGAAGATCCACGCCCCACTGTGTTGTTTTATTTTCAAATTTGAATTTGAAAAATATGTTATGTTTGTTGGGACACCACGTAGATCCACAGATGTACTCATTAGGGTGATCGTGTGTGATATTGAGGAATGATGTACCTTCTCAATAGACAGGAGTCACCATCCTACAATGGACCTAATCACTTAATGAGGACTCCTAAGATAATGGATCTTTGAATGTACCATAGATCTTTCCCCTACTTTACATGGAAAAGTAAAGTAGGGTTTATTTTAAACTAAGTTCATTAAGTTCCCTATGGAGGCAAGCCCCCATAAGTCATGAGATTCCTTAAGAATACTCTCGATTAAGGTAAATGATTGTTGTCTCCAAAGATTTCAAAGATAGGGCTATCAATAAATTAGTTATTTTTAGAAAAATTAAGTGGGATTGATCAAAAGGAAGGAGTTATTATTGAAACCAAAGGGAGATGAGTAGGAGATACTCATGATACTAGGAAACCTATTGAGCATTCTAAACTATCCTATAGTTTGGTTTTATATTTTTGAAATTGAGAGGAATTATATGTTTGAGTTGAGTTTTTATTAGAAATCTAGGGCTTACAATTCCACAATACAAGATTATATAAATGCCTAAAAGGTGAGTATTTATGCTTGTAGCCTACAAAGGAGAAACAACAATCTCAAATCGTAAATCTAGGGAGCTTTGGCGATGGCCAAGGCACAACCTAAATTTATGGCAAAAAATGGGTATATAATTTTCCTCCACAAAAGCGAGTAAACTACCCGACTGTTGGACTTATAACCACTTGGGGGGTGGTCACCAAATAACTCCTCCTATGATTTTAAATATATGTAGGCAAGTCTTATGTTTTGCAAGATAGCTAGGTTGTTGTTTATTTAGAAAGGATACTAAATCCTTAAACACACTCCCTAAGAGACTAGATCATGAAGGGCATGAGTAATGAATTAATCTAATGCAAAATTTGTTAAGTTTTATTTTAATTTTAGGACATTTTTTATTTGACACAGGCTATGGGATTTCATATGCCTAATGCATGAGAAAATTTGTTATGGGCCAAAATCAAAAAGAAGTAGGTGTGTTTCCACCATGGCTCTCAAAGGTCAAACCATTTCTCTGGCAAAGGTGGAAGCTCTCCATTAGCAAGAGTGAAATAATATGTTTTATGCATGATATGAGACATACAACATCCAACTAAGGAGTTGCTAAATATTTTATTATCTTAATTTATATCATAGGTTTTAGGTGAGGTTATGAGTTTTTAAATTTAATTTTGAGTTGATTAATTGGATAGAAAATTTATTTTTCCCTAAGAGCCTAATTGCATCTAAGCCATTCATCAAACAATGAAGAAACTAGGAAGATCATGCAATCCTAATTATGCAATCATAAATAAAATATCAATCAATTTATAAAATTAGCACAAAAGAATAAGAAGCTGATGTGGTCGGTCCCCACCGCACAAACCCAAAAAAGAAAGATGGGTAGCTGAGCTCTACCCGTATACAACCTGGATTATAAATGAATGATTACAATTAAAAGGAATTCATGTTATATGGGGTCTTCATTCTTCATTCTTTGTTCTTCATTTCTTCCTTTCTTCATTTCTTTCTTTCTTCACTTCTTTCTTCCTTTTGATTTAACTTGGGATGTGGTTTGCTCCAAGGCTTCACATGGTATATAAGACATGGTCTTATAACTAATGTTCACCTTAATTTCCCCATAACATTCATTCCAAATTTCAATTGCAAAATTTACATCAAAAATGGAAAGATAAATCTAACTAAACTTGCAAAATAGATATTAGCTAAACATACCACACAACCCAAGTAGATATATGAATAATTTGGACTTAGCATGCCACACATGGCTAACCAAGTCCACCTATCCTAATTTGGATCATGGTTAGGGGTATAAGCAACCTGCACAGTAAAAACATTTATATTTTTTTTATTATAGTGCCCATTAAGCACAATCCCCTACAGAAGACATGATTAGGCTAAGATCATCCTAACACCCAGTCTATGCATATACACCCTAACATCTAGTAAAAGCATTACTTCACAAAATAAAATTAGGCATCAAACCATATTAGAGCTAGAAATGGTGACTTAGCCTAATGTGTGTCTGTATTTAGGGGTTGTGTGGCATGTCTTAGCTAAACTTTAAGGTTGAAATTTTCTAAGTGTGAAGGATTCAATTTAGAGGGTGGTTTCAGTTTAAATGATTTAGTTGATTTATCAATTTTAGTAGGTGATTTGATTTGGTTTGAATGAACCTACACTTAGTTAATAAATGTTATGAAGGAAAGAAAAGAGAAGAGAACTTCTCTTTCATCTCTACCTTAAAATATTTCTAAGATAAATTGATTGATGAATTTTTTTAATGAATGTTTTATTATGTGTTTTAATTAACCCAAGTTTAGATTTGCTCTAAATAGACCTATTCAATAAGAAAGGGATCTTAGGATTAGTTAAGGTGGATTTCTACCACATAACACACACCCATTTATTTCTTTCTGCCATGTATACCATGCATATGAATGATCCTAAGCATACTTATACATGTAATGCAAATTTTAGCACACTTTGATGATGAATGCTAAGAGATATGATTTGAAAATTTGGATGTGCCATTGATTCATATTTTTATTATGTAAAAAAGGGGGATTTCTCATCCATTAACAAAATGGACATCCACATGTATAAAAAACCTAAGTGAGTACAATGCCATTGCTTTCTACACCAGGGGCGTAAGGTATGAGACCTACTTAGGGCTACTTAAAGCCTCGCAGCCCCAGGATGTCCAGACTAATATACCACTTTTCTTAAATACATGTAAATGTACAAAATGGATCAAATGGATAAAGAATCATGCAAAACATTTTTTGTGTTTGATTTGGTTATATAATTTACATGTGTAATGTGAGAATCCTTCTTAAGTCATAACATAGGAATGCATAGGAATAGATTTAAGCAAGTGTTATGTTCTTTTCAAATGAACTATACACTTTGCAAATTCTATGCAAGTCCATGTTAAGAGAAGAGAAGAAGACAACACAAAAAAAACATCTTATGCTATAATCACATGCAAGCTTATAAGTATTCATAAGTAGCATCACTTCATTTGTAATATTTGATTTATATGTTTTGAAAAGAAGTTTTAGTTTAATAATGATAATAGCCACTCATATTCTTAAACTTAGCCAAAAACATGCAATTTGACATAAAAGGAAACATTTTATTTAATTGATTTTTCAAAAGAAATGAATGCATATTTTCATATGAAAAATAATATTTAGCATGCTTGGAAAGAAATAAAGTGATGTAAGCATATGACTTCATTCACCCTAATTAATTCCTAAAGACAATCTTATAAAATAAAGTCATTTAAAGTGAATCAAAATTCTTTAAGGAGATTTTTATTTTTTAATTTGATTTGACTTAGGAAATGTGAGAAAGGTTTGCTGGTCCTAATCCATTTCCCCCATATGTGAATTGGTTAAGTTTAATTTTAGAACAATTAGGTTTATTTTATGTTTTGTTTAGGTTAAGGTATGAATTAAATCCATTAATTACCCCTTATCCAAATGAAGTAACTTAAGGGAAAAGATTGGAAAATAAATCCTAATCTCATTCCCTAAGTCCATTCACTATTTCATGATGAATAGTAAGCTTAATTTGTGAATTTATCACTATTTAATAGATTAATTAATCATTTAATTAATTAAGAAAGTGATTAGGAATGAAATAAGCAATTCTCCTAATTATTCCAACAATAAATTCCAAGAAAATCATGGGAGGTAGAGGTCATCCCATTAATCAACCTTAAGAAATTTGAAATTAATTGCTAAAGTAATTAAGAGTAATTAGCCTATTTACTTTTCCAATAAAACCCAAATTGAGTTAAAATCACTATTCAAAACTAATTAATTTTAATTTCTTATTATTTTCTCTAAATTATCTTTAAAATGAGTATTTATTTATATTTTTTGGATTTTTCTACAATTAGTTATAAATTTTGAATGTTTTGGCATTAAAACCAGATTAATTAGGCTTAATTAACCCTTTAATTCCGTTGGGCCCCGTGGTGGCTGACGCGGTGCGCTGATGTGGCGTGCATTCTATGTGGTATGATGAGATAGATTATTTAAGTTGTCACATCCGTCGCTAAGTTAGCCGGCAGCAGACGCACTTTCTCCATGGGTCATCTGATCTTAGGGGTTAATCCCATGATTTTAGCTTAAATTAGAGGGGGATCTATCATGATCTAATCCCAACCGTCTATTCCAATCACATGGAACGGACAACGTGTGATCCTTATTCTTTGTGAGCAATGAGAGATGAACACCGTTAGTCTCTCCCCGTTTAATTTGAGCTCACCCAAGCTCAAATTGGGATCAAAATGATCCCACACCTTCGGAAGGAGGGGGGATGGACATCCAATGGTCAAGATCTCAAAAAGGACCTGGTGATTTTTTTTATGGCCATGATTTTGAGCAATTATCTCATCGGAGGCTATCGATGCTTCTAATGGAGGTAACTTTGTATAGTAAATACAAAGCCCTGTTGAAGGTATTGGATCTTGATTTGAAGCGAATGGCTTAGTTGACCAAGCTCCCCTTCAATGGTGATCGGCCTTGATCAAGGTGATACTTCCCGTGACTTGGAGACTTGGAAAATGACTTGGTTGAGCTCGATGAGGTCCACTGATGGTGTGTGCAAGGTTAATTTGGTTTTGATGGAGAATTGAGTGAATTGCGATTGGGATGGACCTCCCCTATTTTATCTTTGAGAAAAATTGAGAAGTAGAAATGAGGGAGCTCGTGAATGGCATGCAAAGGCTTGGAGAAGCTTCATTTCAACCTCATTGGCTATATTGAAACCAATCCTTATTTTTTGAGTGGGAATGAGGGGGAGTATATCTCCCCCTCCTTGGATCGAATGGTGAGAGGCTGAAATGCCATTTTTGATCAATGGGTGAGATTGGGTTCACAATTTGAGTTGCAAAACACCCCATGTGGGTCATTTTAGGCGAGTGGAGGAGAGTGAGTGCCCATGTGCTAGGTGAGTGCATTTGGTGATCCAAGTGCTCAATTTCCATTGGAGGGGTCGGTTTGGCCTTGGGTTGGGTCATGGCCGACCCAAGGTCATTGGGTCATGTTCACCACCCTCCTTGGTGTCCAAGTGGACCACTAGAAAGATGACAAGTGGCCTTGAGAAAGAATTGACCAAATTCCAAGTGAATTCGGCCATAGGATACCCTTTGACCTAAGGGCAAAGTGGTCATTTAGCCATGATTTTGATTTGGGCAGATTTGAAATGATTCAAAAATGGGTTGGGCTTGATTTCAAGTGATTTGGAGTTCATTTAGTTTGAATTGGTTCAATTTGACCAATTTAAGTCAAGTGGGTCAAATTGGGTATGTTGACCAACTAGTCAAATTAGGTCAAACCATGGGTTAGGTAGAGTTGAAATGATCATTTGGAGCCTATGGGTATCATTGGTTTGGTTCAATTTGGTTTACATTTGGTTTTGGTTCATTTAGGTCAAATGGGTCAAGTTGAACAATTTGACCCATTTGACTCGATTGGGTTAGGTCAAGGGTTGATTTAGACTTGGTTGATCATTTAAATTGTATTGCAAACTTTATTTTCAATCAATTTTGATTTGGTTTGATTTCAAGTTGATTTGACCTTTAAGGTCAAGTTGGGTTCATGGTCAATTGGGCTAGGTTGGGTCCAATTGGTCAACTGGAGATTTGGTCAAGTTCAACAATCAATTTATAATGAATTTGACCTATTGGTTGCAATCAATTTGGCTTAGATCAAGATTTGACCCATTTTGACCTTTTAGGCCAATTTGGGTCAACTTAGGTCAAGTGGCCAATTAGGCTTGGTTTGGCTCAATTGATGGCTTGGTCAAGTTCAATCATTGATTATGGATTAGTTTAGATTATTAGTTTCAATCAATTTGGCTTATAGTGAATTTTGGCTTGTTTAGGTTTCATTTGGGCTAAGTGTTGACTTGGTCAAAGGTTAGGTTTGACTTGATTTGACCCAATTTGAGTGATTGATCATCCTAGGATGATTGTTGATCATAATATGAGGCTTAGATGGGCTTACTTCATTTCAATTTGGGTTGGATTAGAATTTGGCTCAAAAAGGTGTTTTAGACCACTTTGGGTCAAGTGAGCCTAAATGGGTCAATTAGCTTGATTAAAGTTTAGTTGAACTCATATATGGACATATGATGGAAATATAAATCCAATTGTAAGTGATTTAGAGTCAAATGTGTTTTGAGTTCATTTAATAATTTCAAGTCAAAAGAGAACATGGGTTTGGCTTGGGTTAGTTTGATTTTGGTTTGGTGATTGTAATTTATATTTATATTTGGGCATGTGATTGAAGGAATGACTGTTTGAAGAGAAAATCCAAAGGTTTGGATTGATTTGAGGATGGTTTGTCTAAGTTCAAGGATTTGACTTGAAAGAGTATAAATTGGATTTAAGTTGGATTTGGATTTGAGTTTTGAATTTAGTTTTGGCCATTTAAATTTATATTTTTTATATTTGTGAATATAAATGGGTTATGAGAAAATCTTTGAGTTTGGAGTGATTTGGATTTGATTTGAGCTAAGTCCTTAAGATGAAATCAAAGGGTCTAGGAAAGATTTCAGGATTTGAATCAATCATGGGTTTCAATTATTTAATTTGGAATTGATTTATAATTTGGATTTTGGAATTGATTTATGATTTGTGAAAATCAATTGAGTCAGAATTGATTTAAGATTTGATTTGGAATTGATTCATGATTTGAGAAAATCAATTGAGTTGGAATTGATTTAAGATTTGCTTTGGAATTAGTTTGAAGGAGGAAAGCAAGGATTGGGTTTAAGCTATAGGGTAGGCAAGTCTTCCTAATACCCCTAAGGCATAACCTATTCCTATGGATAACTCTTCTAAGTCTTTAGGGTTAGGTTAAGTGTTCACCTAATCACTAGAAGAGTCTTAAGACTATGGGGCTCTTAGTGTCTAGAGGAGTCTATGCCTAAGGTGGAGAAGTTAAGAGCTCACTCCAAAAGTGAGGTCAACAAAGGTGCACCCAATAGGTGTGGTGTGATTGACAAGGCATATCGCACGTATTAGTGTTGATCAAGATGATCAACAACATTCAAACGATCACAAGCACTAAAAAAATGATCTACACCTAAGCCCGGGGTGTAGAAGGAATCAAAATTTTAGTGCAATGTGACTCTACTCATGAGAAAACATAAGAGAGAGTGAATGGAGAATCCATTAGGGATGGAGTATGTGAACCTTCCACTAGGGAAGCAGATTCAAGTCATCCACTGGGGGATGAGAGGTTGTAAAATCCACTGAGGGATTAAAATTTAGAATCCACTGTGGATAAAAGATGTGAACCTTCCACTAAGGAAGCAAGATCGGGTTGGATTGAATTGATTCCACTATGGAGATTGGAAGGATTTACATCTCACTAAGGAGAAGCTGATTGATTTGATTTAATTTGACTCCACTAGGAAGGAGGGTTGATTTTGTTTCAAATTTTAAATTTTAAATTTTGAGATGGACCCTATCAATTTGTGGACCGCACTAAGTAGGGGTCATGTCGGCCATGGCCTACTTCAGAGTTACCAATCCAAAGAAGTAGTCTACCGACCACATGGTAAGACTATCCAACCAAAGGGGTTGCCTTTTGGTGTGCAGCATCTGTACTAGGAAGAAAGTGTAGTGGACTTATATCCTCCAAAGTAGGGATCAGTCGCTGGGGTGATCAGTTGGCAAGGCAACGAGTCAAACCCAACCTTAGGCTGACTACTAAGTGAATGCTGCTGGGGGACTTAAATCAGCTCACTAATTTCATTTTAATTTTATTTAATAGATCCCATCAGTTTGCGATGGTCTGCACTGAGTAGGGGCCATGTCGACCACTGAGATTAGATCATAAGGAGTAGCTTCCAGTAGGGGAAAACTATCCAACCAAAGGGGTGTCTTTTGATTTGCAGTGACCAATTCAGGGAAGAAAGCATAGGGACTCACATCTTTCCTGAATAAAAGACCACGGGTGACATATTAGCAAGGTAACACATTGACCCGACCAAGGGCTGCCCGTTAGTTTGTGACAGTCATGCTAGAAAGAATGCATAGTAGACTTACATCTTCTAAAGAGAAATAACTGCCAGGGCAACCTATTTGTGGCAAAACAGATTGAACCTGACCTAATGGCAATTATAGAGAGAGTGCCGACCCACGAACTTATCTCAACTCAAGTGTAATCAGGCAATTCCTATAAGGAGTTTTGCTAACACCCCTAAAGATAGGATGCCTACTTGGGAAAAGGGGTCGTTGGAGGCTTGAATTCCTAATCCACAAGTGAATAAATTTGTTTATTTTGTTTGTTTGTTTATCATGGACCCTGTTGGTTTGCAAGGGATCATACTGAGAAGGAGCTTATATCTCGGTAGACCTATCTCATTTCTTGGTCCAATGGAGAATCTGTGCATCCACTGAATAAATTCTCCAACCATGGGGGTGGCTACTAGGAAAGGGGGGCTGTCCAATCCAAGAGAAACCCAGGTAGGGTCTAAATAGAGTTGCTAAGGATGTGATCCAAGTAGAGTGCTCACAGGGGAGGGGCCACTAAGGGCTTTATTTTGATCCCTAAAGAAGATAATATCTATAGATATTTGGTGGCCAACTCTAGGAGAAAGCACGGACTCATATTTACCAAGGTCAGCATAGCGAACATCAACCAACCTAAGGTACCCATCGATTTGCAACAATCAGCCTAGAAAGAAAGCATCGGGGACTCACATCTTCTTACAATGGAACTGACTGTCGGGATAGTCTGTCTTAGGCTCGGCATGTGCTATCGATCAAGGGTGATTACTGAGTGAATGTCACTAGGGGACTTACATCAACTCAAGAGTATTCAAGAGGAAAGGATCCGTTGGGGGCCTTATCCAAACCTCAAATATACTGACCTAGTTAGTGCATGATGGCTAGCTCTAGAAGAAAGCATGTAGGCTTACATCTTCTTAAACAAAGTCAACATGAGGTAGCTTATTGGCTGTGAGGTCTACCAAACTAACAAGGTGCTCATTAGTTTGCAATGGTCAAGTTAAGAAGAAAGCACGAGGACTCACATCCACCAGACAAATGACCACTGGGGTGACACACTAGCAAGGTAGCATGTCACCTTACCTAGAGCAACTAATGAGTGAGTGCCACAGGGGGCTTGCTCCCACATCAAAATAGCCCATGAGAAAAATATATGTATTTATTTTTTTTGTTCTTCTATTTGTGTTTGAAGAGGACAAGATGCCACTTGGGTTATCTTATAACTACCCTAAAACATGCTTAAAAGTTGATGAAATGGTGCCACGAATGGCAATTGTGATCCCACCAAGAAAGGATGTCGCTTGGGTTCTCTTACACCTAACTTAGCCATGCTAGTTAAAATAGGATGCCACTTGGGTTCTCTTACACCTACTCTAATAGCGCTGGGGAATCGTGTTTAATTTGTGTTCATGTTGTGATAGAAGGATAGGATGCCTCTCGGGTGCTCTTACACCTACCCTAAACACGTTGTGGCGATTCATAATCCAGCAAATAATTCTTCAAATGAAGAGAATATTTTGATGAATTGAAATGAAATTTTTGAAGATAATTTTTTCAAACATGATTTTATGGGTAGTATTTCTTAAAATAGAGCCCATTAATTGGAAGCATAGAATGTTCCCCTTTATAATCAATAAGTTGATAAGATTCTCCTTGGTAGGCCATCTCTATGACAAAAGGGCCTTCTCAAGTGGGTTCAAACTTGCCTCCCATCTTCCAAAGGGCAACAATTGGTCTCTTTAGAACTAAAACAAGCTCTCCTACTTGAAAAGATATAGGGCAGACCAACTTGTTGTGATCTTGAATCATCTTGCTTTGTATAACTCAAGGTTCTGGCACGCTCGTAGATGTCTCTCCTCCAAATAGCTCTTCTAACCACAACTTCACATTTTTCTCTAGTGATTTTACTGCCCATTGCTATTCTTAGTGATGTGAACAAAACTTTTAATGGTAGAATGGATTCAGGCCCACACACTAAGGAGAATGGGGTAGATTGAGTTAGAGTTTTGTAATGGTGCGGTATGCCCACAAGGGTTCAACTAGCTGCTCATGCCATTATAATTTGTTATCATCGAGTGTCTTCTTTAGTATCTAGATGAGAGTTTTGTTGAATGCTTCTACTAGACCATTTGCCAGGATAGTAGATAGTGGAGTATCTCTAATCTATACTATGTCTCCTAGCGAAGCTATTGATCTTGGTGCTTCTAAATGCAGTACCATTATCGAATATAATTTGTCGAGGCACCCCAAACCTATATACGATATAGTTCCTGAAAAATTGGAGCACATGCTGAGCTGTGACCTCTATAAGTGGGAGTGCCTCCACCCACTTGGAAAAGTAGTTGGTGGCAGCTAAGATGAATCGATGACCCTTAGAAAAAGGAGGATCGATAGGACCCACTATGTCAGTTCCCCAACACTCAAATGGCCATGAGGCCAATGTAGGATGTAGGATGTAGAATGTTGGGTGGTTGATGTAGAACCACATCATGTACCTGCTATTGGTGCCATCTCCTAACTACATTCATGCAGTCTGTAATCATCATAGGCTAGCAATATCCTAGTCTCTTGATCTTGGCTTTCATCTTTGGATTGAATTGATGCACTCTGCATAGACCTGAATGTACCTCGGTCATGATCTTATGGGCTTGATGTTTGTCTAAACAGCGTAACCATATTTGGTCAAAAGATGAGGTGCCATCCACAAGATCATAGGGGAGAGCTCTCATTTCATCTGATTGGCTTGTGATTTCTCTTGAGGTAGTTTGCCTCTAGTCAAATAATCTATGAATGGTTACCTCCAATCCAGCTCCTCATCTTTTTTGGCAACGACAACCTCCCCTTCAAGAGAAAGTCTCTCGACAAGTTCATCATTAATAAGGGATATGACATGTCTATTTTGGACCCTTATTAGAATGGACACATCTTCCAAGCATGACAATTCCTTGGCGAGTTTGGCCAAAGCATTACTGCTTTCTCTTCTCGAGGGACTTGGTAGATGGTGACCTTAGGGATTTGGGCCAACAGCTTCATGGTGTACTCATGGTAGTGATGAAGCTTAGGTTTTAGAATCTTATAGGACCCAACAATCTGGTTGATGACCAGCTGAGAATCCCCATAGAGGTTGATGCTTTTAACACACACTATAATAACTAACTACAGACCGGCAATCAAAGCCTCATACTCAGCTTCATTATTGGTGCATGGATTGGAGAGATAGTATGAGAATTTCATCACATTGCAGTCTAGAGTTAAAAGGATAGATCCTACCCCTACCTTTCTAAGAAGAATAGATCGTGGTTCTTCTCCTTTTTGTAAGGAAGCCACACCATCAAAATATAACTCTCAGTGGTGATTGTCAACCTCCCCTAAGTTCATGATTTGTTCATCAGGTAGATCATCACTAAGTGAAGAATTAGCATGAAGTGGGTGTGCTGCTAAGAAATCTACTAATGCCTGTCCTTTCACCACATGGAGGAGTATGAATGTAACATCGAACTATGAGAGAATCATGGACCAACATGCCAACCGTATGGATAACGTTGGCCGTGTCATTAGATATTGCAGTGGATTGATTCTTAAAATCAAGTTTACCTTATGAGAAAGCTGTTGACCTCATTTTATAATGAGCACTCAACACCTCCATCTTAAGCTTATGATTCCTCTTAGAATTTAAGAGTTACTTAGTCTTAAGACACATCTAGTGATTAGGTGGACACTCCAACCTAGCCCTAGATAACTTAGAAGAGTTAGCCATAGGAATAGGTTATGCCTTAGGGGTATTAGGAAAATTTCCTACCCTTTAGCTTAAACCTTTCCTCACTTTTCTTCTTTCAAGTCAAACCCCATATCAATTCTATTTGATTTTTTGAAACTCAAATCAATTCCATAATTAAGATCCATGATTGAAACCCATGCCAAAAATCCATCAAAAATTCCTAAGTTCAAATTTCCTAAGTCCTTAACCCTTTCTTAAGGACTTAGCCAAAATCATGATTCAAACCTATTCAAATCTTTGAGATTTTCTCATATCCCATTTATATTCTCATTTATATTCTCATATATAAATGAAATATAAATTCAAACTCATCAAATCAAACTCAAAATTCCAAAATAATTCATGAAAATTTTCATAATCCCTTTAATTTTCCATTAAAGGACTTAGCCAAAATCAACCCTAAACCTTGATCAAATCAATTCAAATCCTTGGGATTTTTTCAAAACTTATTTATATCCTCATTTATATTCTCATATATAAATGAAATATAAATATAACTCAATCATATCAACCCCTCAAATTAAATTCCAAATTTAAAATCCTTGAAATTATCTTAAATCCCTTAATTTTTCATTAATGGATTTAGCCTAAACTTTGATCAAACCTATTCAAACTCATGGGATTTTCTCAAAACATATTTGTATTCTCATATATAAATGAAATATAAATATAAATCAATCAAATCCAATTCAAAAATTAAATTTCAAATTAAAAAATTTCCTTAAACCTTTAAATTCCCTTTATGGATTTAACACAAATCATGATTAAAACACTTCAAATTCTTGAAATTTTCTCATGATCAATTTATATTCTCATTTATATTCACATATATAAATGAAATATGAATTCAAATAATCAAAACCAACTCCAAAAATCAAACTCAAATCCACTTAAAATCAAATCTAAGTCTTTCAAGACAAAATCTTGAACTTAGTCAAATCATCTTCAAATCAAGACAAATCCTTGATTTTCTCTCATGTTTCAATCAATCCTACAATCATGAGCTCATATATAAATCCAAAACTCAATCAAACAATCAAAACCCAAATAAAAAATAAACCCAAGACCCCTTCATATTCTCCCTTTGAATATGAAATTTTCAAATAGATCAAAATCCATTTGACTTCAAACCACTTGTAAATGGATTTATATTTCAATCATAAGTTCATATATAAGATCAATCAACTTCAAATCAAGCTTTGACCAAGCCATTTGACCCACTTAAGCTCACTTGACCCAAAGTGACCTAAAATACCCTTATGAGCCAAATCCCCAAATTGGATTAAACCAAACTCATATATCCCTCTCATCATGATCAACAATCATCATGGGATGATCAATCAATCAAATTGGGTCAAACCAAGTCAAACCTAAGGGTTGACCAAGCCAACACTTAACATAAAATGAAACCTTACATAGTCAAATTCCACCATAGGCCAAATTGATTGAAACCATTGATCGAAGTTCACTCATAACCTATGTTTGAACTTGACCAAGCCAGAAATTTGAGACTTGACCCAAGTTGACCCATTTTGACCTAAAGAGCCAAAATGTATCAAAACTTGATATAAGCCAATTTGATTGAAACCAATGGGTCAAGTGATCCCAAATCACATGTGGAACTTGACCAAAGCCTCAATTGGCCAACTAGACCCAACCTACCAAATTGACCTTAGACCCAACATGACCTAAAGGGGTCATGTTGAGCCAAAATTGAACCTAACCAAAATTGATTGTAAACAAAGATACCAATCCACTCCACATGACTAACACCTAAATATGTCCTTGACCTACCCCAAATAGGTAAAATGGGTCAACTTGACCCATTTGACCTAAATAGTCATATAAGCCAAAACCAAATCTAATCCAAATTGAACCAAACCAAGGGCAGCAAAACATTTCAAATGGTCATATGAACTTGACCCAACCCTTGGTTTGACCCAATTTGACCAATTGGTCAACTTGACTCAAGTTGACCCATTTTGACTTAAATGAGTCAACATGAGCCAAACCCTATCAAATGGATTCCAAATCTAATGAAACTTGGCCAAACCTATTTTCTCAACATACCAAACATATCCAAAGTGAAAAAAATAGCAAAATGACCATTTTACCCTTAGGCCATAGAACAAATTTTGGCCTAGCCCATGGGTATTTTGGTCATACCCTCTTCACAATCAGTTGAGGCTTTCCAAAATGCTCAAGGGGACCTAGTGATGAGTGGTGCACCCATACTCAAAATAACCAAACCAGCTCACTCCATATGCTCAATTGGATCAAAATGGCATGGACATTGCCGACCGTCTGATCCTTCAAGGGGGAGATATACTCCCCTAATTCACTTCTATTTTCATTCATTCACACTCGATTGAGCACTAGGGAGAGGAGCCATTTTCAAGTGATCATAATCTTCCTAGAGAAGGATTCAATTTCCATCTTCTCAATTTTCTCCACTTGAAAATAGGGGAGGTCCATTGAAGAGCCAATTTCTTCCCCACTCTAAATTAATTCAATTGCTCTTGCAGACTCCATCAGAGGGTAAAGTTGAGTTTGTCTAAGCTCTCTCTGAGATTCTAAAGGCAAAGGGAGACCTAGCTTGATCAAAGCCACAAAGGGATTGAGGAGGAGTTGGTCCATAGAGCTCTACACTCAACCTTAAGTGCTCAAAACTTCAGAAGGGCTTTGTCTCAACTAGACGAAGCTCCTCCAAGGGAATCGAGCGCTAGTGATAACCTCCGGTGAGGTTAGTGATTTTTTGAGCTTAATTCTCATAGGTGTTGGTCCTTTGTGAAGTGAACTTTAATTTCATAGGATCATAGCCTTTGGATGTATTAGTAATTGCATGATGAAGGCGTGGGCTAAATTCTAGCCTAATCCGAGCTCAATCGAGCTCAGATCAAAGCCTATAAGGTGGACGGATCTCATTCCTCTTAAGCTTTGGCAAGTATGAATCTCTGGTTGTCCATTCATGCCGTTTGGATGGATGGATGAGATTATTCCCATGTTTATATACCCATTATCCATTTTATAAACCACACGGAGATCTCTGGCCGTCCGATCTTTGATCAGACGATAGATATCAAAAGCGTGTGCGCCAATCGCCTTTTTGGCGTGATGTTTATGTGAGTGGCTCACGACATGATGCATGTAAAGCGCACTGACCACTGCCACCACGAGTTGCGCTGTGAGCTGAGATTAATCAAGGATTAGTTATTTACCTAATTAATTCCTAATTAAATCCTATATCTTCTAAAATTCATAACTCTTCATAGAAAAATCAAATATATAAAAGGAAAAATGCTATGGATAGATATTTCATCTAGAATATTTTAAAAATGATTTTAATGGATTTTAAATTACCCTTTTCTCTGAATTTATGTTTCTTTAGGAATCTTAATTAGCTAATTATCCTTTAATTAAGTCATCAATTAATCTCAAATTTCTAGGGTTCATTTTAGGGGATGAGCTCTTCCTCCCCTAATTTTCTTGAGATTTATTGAGGCCTTAATTGGGGAAATTACTATCTCATTTCCTAATTACCCCTTTCATGTAATTAAGGGTAATTAAGGTGTGATTAGTGGATTTACCCTATGATTGAGTTTGATTAAGGTCAAATCCAGTGAGTAGGGATTTTATGGAATAAAATTTGAGGTATTTCCCCTAAGCTATTCCCTAAACCCCCCTTTTATCTCCTTAATCCCTATTAATTAAGGGTTAACTCATTAATCACCCCTTTAAATAATTTTCAAAAATTTTTAAAAAGTTCCATAACTTAATTAAACTAACTTGGGTAGATGCTTAGGTGTTTAGGAGCCTAAGTCTAATTAAGAAAATTAAAACCCCTTTCATAAGTATGAAAGGGTGTTTTAAAAGTACTTAAGCTAAACCCTTAGCTTAATTAACTTTTAATTGTGGCCAAATTAATTGTGGGCCTTTTCATTATTATTGGGTGCATTGCAAATTTAAATTCTTTGTGGGTTTATATCTCATTAGCTCATAATTATTTAGTTAACTTTTTAAAGGTGGTGTAGGTAAGGGTTAATTAAGCCACTTAATTCATACTCTAACCTAATCAACACTTAAAAATGGATTTAATTATCTAAAAATTAAACAAAAATACAAAACACATGTGGGAATGGGTTTGGAACAACAAACTCATCTCAGCTTTTTCAAAATTAAATCAAACTTCAAACTAAACAAAAATCATTTTGAAATTAACTTTGAATTATTCTAAATTTTCTTATTCCTTAAGAATGTCTTTAGGATTTTTAAGTAAAGTGAGTTTGTTTACATGATTACATTGCTTTGGATCTTTCCCAACATGCTAAATTGTATTCCATATGATTCATGCATTCATAATTTCATGTTTCAAATTTTAAAATAAAAATTATTTACTTTATGTCAAATATGCATGTGTTGGCTAAAGTAAAATATGAGTGGCTATTATCACTACTAAATCCAAAATATTTTCAAAATGCATAGATGAAATATCAAATATGAAAGTGTGCTATTCATATCTTAATAATTAGCATGCATTTGATAGGTTATAAAAGCATGTTTAGCGTAGGTTCTCTTTCTTCCTTATGTTAACATAGTTTTGAATAGGAGATAGTAAGATGTAGGGTTCATTTGAAAAGAACCCAACACTTACTTAATATCATATTCTATTCATCCCTATGCTAACACTTAAGAAAGTTTACTGATACTTGCATGAATAAATTGCATAAACAAAAATAAAACTATTAAACAACTTTTGCATCTTTCTTTTCCATTTTCATTTCTTATACATACATGTTTCTACTTAAGGAAAGTGGTATATTAGTCTGGAAAACCATGAGGTTGCGAGGCTTTAAGTAGCCCTAAGTAGGTCTTGTACCTTACACCTTTGGTTAACAATGGCGCCATACTCACTTATGCCTTTCTTACTTTCATGTATGTATGTGAAATTTTGGATAAGGAAAACCTTTTCTACTTAAGAAAAATCATGCATATTCAACTTCTAAATTTCCTTAAATGAATTAGTTAGCATGCATCATAAAGTGTGTTAACTATTCTCATTTGCATGTATAGTTATGCTTAGGGTCCATCCATATGCATTTTATATATGTTGGGAAAGAAATGAAGTAATGTGTATTATGTGAATTTTGATTCATTTTATTTAATCTTAAAATGCCTTTCTTTTTGAATAGGTTTGTCTAGGGTTTATCTAAACTAATGATTGATTAAAAGATGTATTCAAAACATTCACCTAAATGAAATTAAAATGTGAGCTTAACTTAGAAATTACTTCATGATTAGGGAAGGAAAGAGAAGTTATCTTCTCTTTCCCTCTCTTCATAACTTAGTAATTAATGGTAGGATCAACTTAAACCAAATTAAAACATGAAATAAAAATTACCCAAACACTAAAAATATAAAATGCTTCTTGCTTGCAGGTGTTTATACCCCTAAGCATAATCCATAGGCCAGGTGGACTTATTCACTTACATATGGGGTGATGAGTTCAATATAAATGCTTGGAATTTGTGTGGTGCGATTTAACTAACCTTTTTTTGCAGGTGTTAGTTAGATTTATACATTTCCTTTTCATGTAAAAGATTGTATATTTAGGATTTTGGAATGATTTGTTATGGGGTATTAGGATAAGAATTGGTCATAAGATCTTATCTTATGTACCATTTGAGGCCTTGCAGCATCTACCATCTAATCGTCCAAAGGAAGAACCAAAGAAGAAAAGAAGAAAGAAGAAGAAAAAGAAAGAAGAAGGAAGAGTAATGCTTGAAGACCCCCATAATAATGAATTCCTTTGCTTAAATTATAATATTCATTTATAATATGGGTTGTATAAGGGTAGAGCTCGGCAACCCACATTTGATATTTTTGGGTTTGTGCGGTGGTGTCCGACCACAAATGATCATTTATTCTTTTTTGCGATTAGCTTTATAAATTGTTTGATGATTTGTTTAGCTTTTGCATTAAGTGGTACGCTTTTCCTACTTTCTTTCTTACTTTATGTATGGCCTAGATGTGGATTAGGTTCTTTAGGGAAAAATAAATCTTTTACCCAACTTAATAATTCAAACTAAAACTAAACAACTCATAACCTCACCTAAAGCTTAAGATTAAAATCAAGATAAAAGAATTAGCGGATGAGCATTTTTTTTTATAATATCATGCACAAATGCATCTTATTTCACTCTTGATTGGAGGGCTTTCACCTTTTTCAGATAACCCGGCTTGACCTTTGAGGGCCGGTGAAAACTCACCTCCTACCTTCTCGTTGATTTTGGCCAATAATTTGATTTCTCATGCATTAGTCATAAAAATCCTATTAGCATGAGTCAAAATGATTTTTCCAAAAATAAAAAATAAAAAATTGAAATTTTAATTTCATTAGATTTAGGTCATTTGAAGCATACCCTTTACATGATCTAGTCTCTTTAAGGAGTGAGTTTAAGGACTTAATCTCTTTCTAAATAAAATTAGTCTAACTATCTTGCATAAGCTTAAAGACTTGCCTACATGTATTTAAAATCATAAGAGGAGTTAGTTCATTCCAAAGGTAGTTGTAAGTCCAAACTGATGGTTTGTCCTCTCTTGTGGAGAAGATTACCCATTTTTAGATTTGGGTTATGCTTTTGACTCTCAGCTCCCTAGATTTAGATTGGTTACTGAGGTTACTTTTCCCTTTGTAGGCCATAAGTATAATTCCTCACCTCTTGGGCATTTCTTAATCTTGTGTTAGGAATCTTAAGTCCTAAAATTTGAAAAATGTAACTCAAATAAACTAAATCAATTTCAAAATGTAAAGCCCAACTAGGATAGTTTGAGATGAGGTTTCTAGCATTGTGTCATTCTACTTATTTCATTTTGGCTTAGATAATAACTCCCTCTTTTGATCAATCCCATTTTGATCTTCAATATAAATCAATTGATTGATAGTCCTTCATATTGAAATCTTTAAAGACAACGATCATTTACCTTAATCAAGAGTTTTTTGAAGGGATCCCATCCCTTAGGATGTAATTAACTATGGGGCTTACCCCTGTAGGGAACTTAACGAACCTAATTTAAAATAAACTCTACTTTACTTTTCCATATAAAGTATTGCAAGAATCTTTGGTACATATGCAGGCCCATCGTCCTTAGGAGTCCTTATTAAAGTGATTGGTTCCATTAAAGGGTAGTGACTCCTATCTTTCGAGATAGTACACTATTTTCTTGATGACGTATCCGATCACCTGAATAAGTACATCTACAAATCTACGTGGCATCATACCAAGATGAATTTCTATGAGGTCTCTTCTTTCTTTTCTCCATAGATTTGAAAGACTACTCCCTAATAAGAATTTATTCACCACAAAAGCATATAGTGTCATAGCTTTTGGAATGCAAAGATTAAAGCTAGGTGTGGTGTTTTATTTCTCAAACATGGGAATTTGAAAAATAAGTGTTGTATATGTTGGGACACCATGTAGATCAGTAAATATACTTATTAGGTTGATCAGGTATGACATTGAGGAATAGTGTACTATCTCGAGAGATAGAAGTCACCATCCTACAATGGACCTAATCACCTAATAAGGACTCCTAAGGATGATGGGTCTTCAAATGTACCAAAGATTCTTGCCCTACTTTGCATGAAAAAGTAAAGTAGAGTTTATTTTAAATCAGGTTCGTTAAGTTCCCTATGGAGGCAAGCCCCCATAATTAATTGCATCCTAAGGAATGAGACTTCTTAGGAATACCCTCGATTAAGGTAAATGATTGTTGTCTTCAAAGATTTCAAAGATAGGACTATCAATCAGTTGGTTATTTTTAGAAAATCAAGTGGGATTTGAACAAGTGGAAAGAGTTATTATCAAAACCAAAGGGAGATGATTAGGGGATGCTCATGATACTAGGAAGCCTCGTGAGTATCCAAAACTAGCCTATGGTTAGGCTTTACATTTTTGAAATTAAGGTGAATTATATGTTTGAGTTAAATTT
The DNA here is from genome assembly GCA_021442155.1 of Cymbidium sinense. Lineage (NCBI taxonomy): Eukaryota > Viridiplantae > Streptophyta > Magnoliopsida > Asparagales > Orchidaceae > Cymbidium > Cymbidium sinense. The sequence continues at coordinate 233,332,936 of CM038215.1, read as the reverse complement.
TTATTAGAGAGCTAGGACTTATAATTCCACAACTCAAGATTGTGAAAATTCCTGAGAGGTGAGGATTTATGCCTGTAGCCTGCAAAGGGAAACAACAACTTTAGATCCTAACTCTAGGGAGCTTTAGCCAGGGCCAAAGCACAACCTAAATCTAAGATAAAAATGGGTATCTAGTTTACCATCACTAGAGACAGTAAACCACCCGATTGTTAGACTTACAATTGCCTGGAGGTGGCCACCAACTAACTCCTCCTATGATTTTAAATACATCTAGGCAAGTTTTATGTTTTGCAAGATAGCTAAGTTGTTGTTTATTTAGAAAGGAGACTACGTACATAAACACATTCCCTAAGAGACTAGATGATGAAGGGCATGAGTAATGACCTAATCTAATGCAAATTTTATTAAGTTTTATTTTTATTTTTGGATATTATTTTTTGACACAGACTATCGATTTGAGAATGTTGGTTATGGGCCAAAATCAAAAAGAATGAGGTGTGTTTTCACCATAGATCTCAAAGGTCAAGCTATTTTCTCTGGCAAAGGTGGAAGCCCTCCATTAGCAAGTGTGAAGCAAGATGATTTTATGCATGATTTGAGACATACAACATCCAGCTAAGGGGTTGCAAAATCTTTTATTATCTTGATTTATATCCTAGGCTTTATGTGAGGTTATGAGTTGTTTAATTTAATTTTGAGTTGATTATTTGGATAGAAAATTTATTTTTCTCTAAGAGCCTAATCACATCCAGGTCATTATTCAATCAATGAAGAAACTAGGAGAATTATGCCATCCTAATTGCATAATCATAAATAAAACATCAATCAATTTATAAACTAATGCAAAAGAATAAGAGGACATGTGGTTGGGATCCACCACAAACTTGAAAAAAATGGGTAGCAAGCTCTACCCTTATACAACCTGGATTACAAATGAACAATTACAACTTAAAAGGAATTCATGTTATGGGGGTCTTCATTCTTCATTTCTTCATTTCTTTATTTCTTTCTTCTTTTTGATTTGACTTGAGATGTTGCTTTCTCCAAGGCTTCACATGGTGCATAAGACATGGTTTTATGACCAATGTTCATCCTAATGCCCCATAATATTCATTCCAAATCTTAATTGCAAAACTTAGATCAAAATGGGAAAGATGAATCTAACTAAACCTACAAAATAGAGATTAGCTAAAAATACTACACAACCCGAGCAGTTATATGAATAAATTGGACTTAGCATGACACAATCCACTGTCTAGTTTAGATTATGCTTAAGGGTATAAGCAACTGCAATAAAAGCATTTATAATTTTATTATAGCGCCCCTTAAGCACAATCCGCTATAGAAGACATGATTAGGCTAAGATCACCGTACCATCCAATCTACGCACATACACCCTAACATCCAATCTAAAAACATTACATCATAAAACAAAATCAGGCATCAAACCATGCATCACCCTAACATAGAGCTAAAAATGATGACTTAGCCTAATGTGTGTCATTTAAGGCTTGTGTGGCATGTCTTAACTATGCTTTAAGGTTGAAATTTTCTAGGTGTGGGAGATTCAATTTAGAAGGATGATTTCATTTTAAGTGATTTAGTTGATTTGTCAATTTTATTTGTTGATTTGATTTGGTTTGAATGAACCTACATTTAGTTACTAAATGTTGTAAAGAGAAGAAAAGAGAAGATAACTTCTCTTTCATCCCTACCTTAAGTAATTTCTAAGGTAGATCCATTAATGATCTTTCTTTAGTGAATGTTTTATTATGTGTTTTAATTAAACCTAAGATTAGATTTACTCTAAATAGCCCTATTAAATAAGAAAAGCATCTTAAGATTAATTAAGGTGAATTACTATCACATAACACACAACCATTTATTTCTTTCCAACATATATACCATGCATATGAATAATCCTAAGCATATCTATACATGCAATGCAATTGGGACTGAAAAATCTAATATGAGAACTATATGATTTAGTTTGATATAAGATTTAGTTCAAATGATTCATTAATAACTCATTGATCTCAAACATTAATTTTCCCAAAATGAAGAATACATTAATATAATGTAATAGATATGAATCTAGACTTTTGAATGTCAGAATGATCGGATGTCAAACAATTGATAGTTGACATTAGAAATCATTAACTCCATGAGCTTAAATATATAATCATGATTTTGATGATCATAAATATATGTTGGCTTGTACTAACAATAGAAAGTAAAATTAATTATTTAACGTTAAGTTTAAAATTATAAATTAAGTTTTACCATAAATGATATTGGAATGTAATGAGCGTATGTCGAAGAACCATAAAGCGGGAAAGAGTCTATAAATGCTACCGAGAATGCCGAGAGAGTATAAAAACCACCAAAATCATCCAATCAGCCATCAAATTACTTCCATTGGAATGTAATGAACATAATCTCAAGAACCAGGCAAAATAAACTGGAAAAAAGAAGTCCCTAAATGATCTGTACCCTTAAGAGAGGTACAGAGAGTGCAGATGCTAAAAAAACTCCAAAGACCATCCTAACAGCCTCCAAATTACTTTCATTAGAATGTAATGAACATAATCTAAAGAAGCAGGCAAAATAAATTGAAAAAAGAAGTCCCTAAATGCTTTGTACCCTCTAGAGAGGTACAGAGAGTACAGATATAAAAAACCACCAGAAATCATCCAAACAATCATCAAATTGCTTCCATTGGAATGTAATGAACATAATCTAAAGAAGTAGGCAAAATAAACTGGAAAAAGAAGTCCCTAAATGCTCTGTACCCTCAAGAGAGGTACATAGAGTATAGATGCAAAATACCCCCTAGAAACCATCCAAGCAGCTTTCAAATTACTTCCATTAGAATGCCCTAAATGTAATCTCAAGAAACAAGAAAAATTAATTGGAAAAAAGGCCCTAAATATTTTGTACCCTCAAGAGAGGTACAGAGAGTACAGATACAGAAAACACCCCAGAAATCATCCAAATAGCCTCCAAATTTCTTCCATTGGAACATTATGAACATTATCCAAAATGTAATCTCAAGAAACAAGAAAAATTAATTGGAAAAAAGGCCCTAAATATTTTGTACCCTCAAGAGAGGTACAGAGAGTACATACAGAAAACACCCCAGAAATCATCCAAATAGCCTCCAAATTTCTTCCATTGGAATGTAATGAACATTATCTCACGAATCAGGCAAAATAAACTAAAAAAGGTCATAAATGATCTGTACCCTCAAGAGAGGTACAGAGAGTACAGATGCCAAAACTCCCAAAACCATCCAAGCAGCTTTCAAATTGCTTCCATTGGAATGCCCTAAATATAATCTCAATAAACAGGCAAAATAAATTAGAAAAAAGGCCCTAAATGTTCTGTACCCTCAAGAGAGGTGAGAGTAATGATACGTAAAAACACCCTAGAAACTATCCAAACAGCCTCTAAATTGCTTCCATTGGAATGTAATGAACATTATCTCACAAATTAGGTAAATAAACTAGAAAAAAAGGTCATATTTGATTTGTACTCTTAGGAGAGATACAAAGAGTACAGATGCAAAATACCTCCCAGAAACCATACAAATAGCTTTCAAATTGTATAAACTGGAATGTAATGAACATTATCTCAAAAATCAGGAAAAATAAACTAGAAAAAGGTCATAAATGATTTGTACCCTCGGGAGAGGTACAGATGCAAAACACCCATCCGAAACCATCCAAACATCCTTCAAATTGCTTCCATTGGAATGCCCTAAACATAATCTCAAGAATCAGGTGAAATAAACTGGAAAAAAGGCCATAAATGATCTATACTCTCAGGAGAGGTATAGAGAGTACAGATGCAAAATATCCCTTAGAAACCATCCAAGTAGCTTTCAAATTGCTTCCATTGGAATGCCCTAAACATAATCTCAACAAACAGGCAAATTAAACTAGAAAAAAAGGCTCTAAATGTTCTGTACTCTCAAGAGAGGAACAGATTACATGCGTAAAAAACCTATAAAAAAATAATCACCACCCTCAAACCGCTTCCATTGGTAATGTACACATATTTATTACTACAGTTGAATGATTACAAGGTCCTTAGGTGGGATTAACTCAATAACTATAAAAGAGCAACAAATGCCTGAGAAAATCTCCTAGCTAAATACAGTCTAAATATCTTGGTGTGCCTGTTAAGTTAAAGAGAGTCATCTTAGGGACTCTAAAGCATTACAAAAAAGATTGTACAGTCGAAGAACATAAAACTAGATGATGTCATGCATTAAAATGTTTTCCTGAAATAATATCCATCATCAGCTTAGTGTACCCTTCAGCCGACTGATTGATTATGGAGCTCGAGTTAAATTCCTGCATGTAGAACATCGTATTAGTTGATGATTTCTTACAGCATCGATGTGTGATATTCTATGCATACTTCTGAAAAACACTCTGGCATAACAGAGAAAGGTGATGCAACTTATGATGAAACATATTTTGCAACACTATCAGACTGTACTTTGGTTTCTGCAATAACAAAAGTAGAATAGTTTGAAGATTAATAGCAATATTTAAAATACTACAAACTAATACGCAAATAGAAAATTACTCTAGGCTTTCTTGGATCTCTCCCAATATCCTTTAAGCCTTGAGTTGGAAACACCCTTTGACGCTTTAACGGATCCTTTAAGATGTCTTTTCTTATCCGTTGTGGTTGACTTCTTCTTCTAAATTGCTCTACCGGAGGAGAATTCCCACTTATTATAGAGTCGACATCATCATATAGTTTTTTAAGGATCCAAGTATATAGTCCTCAGCTCTCTTATTACCCTGTGTCCTGACAATTATTTGATATGCATATCAACTTATGTGGTTCTGAAAAATAATGCCAGTAGTATTTTCATATGTGCTTTTCACATCTCTTAATTTTCTGTATGCACTATAAATGTAAATATCTCTCTTTGCTCTGATAGACCATCGCATGAGAAGATACTTGTCCGGAATGCGCACAACATCTTCATGACTAAGAACTCTGATACAATGTGCACAAAGTAAACCCATCATTTTAAATTTTTTGTAAGTACAAGTTACATCTAGGGTAGTCTCATCGAAATGCACAGTCCATATTTTGGATGCATTTTTATTCTCTAAGTTTCTCACCAAATACTCCATGGTCATCCGACTTAGTTACGATAGGCCTCCAACTCCATGCAAAAATTCCTCCTCAAACATAGTATAAACCTTTCTTGTATAAAACATAGCAGCTTATTTTAGAATTGGACTGGTCTTAACAATAGGAACAATCGATGACTAGCTACACTTGAAGTCTTTGTCATGTTCATTCCATGTCTCCATAACCTTTTCCAACCCCAAGAAATAATCTGTGAGTGAACTTGTTGGTTTAGATATTCCGTGACATATGTTGTTCGTGGACTCACTACATTGCGTTGACAAGATGCCCATGCAGAATGAGTCCTTGCTGAATGTAGTGGACCACTTGGATCTAATCTTATAAAGCTCAGACAGCCAAGCATGATCATGCAAATTGCCTTCTTCTAGCATGGCAGACCAAGCTTCTTCAAACTCTTCCTCTGAGTCACACTTACTCATGCATGTATAAAATAGCCCTTGTACTCTCTTATTACTATTAAAGCAATGAACCTTGGAAGGAGCTTTATTTGAAATATGCCATTGGCACAACCTATGAAGAGTATGCGGCAATACAATTTCGAAAGCTCTCGCCATAGCCTGATCTTAATCAATGAATATTATTATAGGATGTCTGTCACTCATCAACCGAAAAAATGTTTGGAATAGCCATGAGAATGACTCAATTATCTCTTCTGATAAAAAGACTACTCCAAATAATATATTTTGTCAGTGATGATTCACTCCAACAAGAGGGGCACAAATAAGATTATATTTATTGAGTCGATAGCTTGTATCAAAAACTATCACATCCCCAAAACAATCATATTCTATCCTAGACATGCCATTGCTAAAAAAAAAAGCTTACTAAGCAATCTGACTCATCAACTTGTACATCTCATGCAAACATCCCATCCGCTGCTTGCCTTTCCTTAAATAACTGTATTAATGCATTACTGTCACCATTCACTATCCTCGATCTTTTCTCTTTCTGAATAAAATTGAAAGCATCTTTTTTGTGAACCCAATATTCTCTACGCCACCAACTTTCTCAATTAGATAGCTGAATGCATCAGTTGCTCTAATTTCAGCCTCTATCATTATCTTCAACACGGATGCCTTCTCATTGCTAATGCATCTGTGATCTGAGAAGATGTAGTCATTGGCTCGCCAAAGAATGATTATGACTTTTAGTATTTTTGAATCGTCCAATTCCCTCCAAATCAACAGAATCTAATCACAGGACAACCGCTTATCAACTTTCTGGAATTTTGTTAAGCCATTTAGACTATCAGACTTCTTCCGACTAGCTTTTGCACATAGAAAATCTTTTGATTTTAATTTCTTGGAGTTTGGCCAATAACTAGTATGGTCCTTCCGAACACTGAAGCCAATTTGATGCATAGTCATAGATAGCAGATACGCCTCGTTTCATTCTCGAAAGCCAAGGAGTTTCCCAAATTTGGGTCACATCACGACCACATCGACTACTCATTGACCTCATATCCCAACAACTCCAAAAATATGTGATAGAATACAGATGCAAAATATCACCCAGAAATCATCCAAGCAGCCATCAAATTGCTTCCATTGGAATGTAATGAACATAATCTCAAAAAATAGGCAAAATAAACTGGAAAAAAGGTCATAAAAGATATGTACCCTCAAGAGAGGTACAGAGAGTACAGATGCCAAAACTCCCCACAAAACCATCCAAGCAGCTTTCAAATTGCTTCCATTAGAATGCCCTAAACATAATCTCAAAAAGTGCAAAATAAATTGGAAAAAGCTAAATTCGACCTCAAGAGAGGTACAGAGTACAGATGTAGAAAACCTATAAAAACAACCACCCCTCCAAATCATGATGTAATGTAATGAACATATTTACCAAGAAGCCCAAAATAAACTGAAAAAATGTCATAAATGATCTGTACCCTCAAGAGAGGTGCAGAGAGTACAGATGCAAAATACTCCCTATAAACTATCCAAACAGCCTTCAAATTGCTTCCATTGGAATTCCCTAAACATAAACTCAAGAACCCAAAGAAATTGTGCAGCATGAATGACTCTAAAGAGAGTACATGCAAAAAAACCCACTAGAAATCATCCAAACAAATCAAATGCTTCCATTGGAATGTAATGAATATAATCTCAAGAACTAAAATAAACCGGAAAAGTTAGTTCTAAATGATCTCACTCAAGAGAGGCAGAGAGTACATGCAAAATACCTCCACCCTAAACCATCCAAAAAGCCTCCAGATTGCTTCCATTGGAATGCCTTAAATATAATCTCAAGAAGAAGGTAAGATAAACTAAAAAAAAGTAGGCCCTAAATAATCTGTACCCTCAAGAGAGGTACAGAGAGTACAGATGCCAAAAAAACCCTAAAAACCATCCAAACAGCCTCCAAATTGCTTACATTAGAATGTAATAAACATAATCTCAAGAAATAGGTAAAATAAATTGGAAAAAAGAAGTCCCTAAATGCTCTGTACCCTCCAGAGAGGTATAAAGAGTATAGATGCAAAAAACCACCTAGAAATCATCCAAGTAGCCATCAAATTGCTTTCATTAAAATGTAATGAACATAATCTCAAGAACCAGATAAAATAAATTGAGAAAAAAGGCCCTAAATGCTCTTCTCAAGAAGCAGGTAAAATAAACTAGAAAAAAGGTCATAATTGATCTGTACCCTCAAGAGAGGTACAGAGAGTACAGATGCCAAAAAACCCCAAAGACCATCCTAACAGCCTCCAAATTATTTCCATTGGAATGCCCTAAACATAATCTAAAGAAGCAGGAAAAATTAACTTGAAAAAAGAAGCCCCTAAATGATCTGTACTTTCAAGAGAGGTACAGAGAGTACAGATGCCAAAAAAACTCCAAAGACCATCCTAATAGATTTCAAATTGCTTCCATTGGAATGCCCTAAACATAATCTCAATAAACTGGCAAAATAAACTGAAAAAAAGAAGTCCCTAAATGATCTGTACCCTTAAGAGAGGTACAGAGAGTACAGATGCCAAAAAACCCCAAAGACCATCCTAACAGCTTCCAAATTACTTCCATTGGAATGTAATGAATATAATCTAAAGAAGCAGGCAAAATAAACTAGAAAAAGAAGTCCCTAAATGCTCTGTACCCTCCATAGAGGTATAGAGAGTACATATGCAAAAAACCACCCAAAAATCATCCAAAAAGCCATCAAATTGCTTCCATTGGAATGTAATAAATATAATCTAAAGAAGTAGGCAAAATAAACTGGAAAAAGAAATCCCTAAATGCTTTGTACCTTTCAGAGAGGTATAGAGAGTACAGATACAAAAAAAAATACCTAAAAAATCATCCAAGTAGCCATCAAATTGCTTCCATTGGAATGCCCTAAACATAATCTCAAGAAATAGGCAAAATAAACTGGAAAAAGAAGTCCCTAAATGCTCTGTACCCTCAAGAGAGGTACAGAGAGTACATATGCAAAATAACACTAAAAAGTAAAAATTCAACCAAACAGCATCCAAATTACTTCTAATGGAATGTAATGAACATATTCTCTTCAGACAGACCAGGAATATCACTAACAAACCGTAGAAAAATTGTACGAAATATTATGATGAATTTTTATTTAATACATCCTCAGCTAAATTGGTCGCTATTTTCTCAACATTCTCCATCTTCATGGTTCTTTTGTAAAAAAGAAATGAGATTTTCTATTTCTCTTCTGAGCTCAATTTGCTAGAAAAAAATATACCCTAAACCCTAAATCTGTCTATATATTTCTTTTAAATTCCTCCCGTGCATTCCAACGACGCTTCTTCTCTCGCTATTTGAACGAGACGGGCTGGGTCGGGCTAGGGGAAGCATAAATAGCATCGTGAATATGCCATCCCTTTATAGCATCGTCCGATCGTCCTCGTTAAGCTAAAATGGGGAAAAACTACTGGACACACGTTGGCCATGGATTGGAGTCCGCACGTAAAGCTACGTGCGGACTCCGGACGTAATATTTTCTCCAAATTTAGAGACATTAAAATTGAAGCTTTGGGGGCAGATTAGCAAAATATATATATTTTTTATTTCATATAATTAGATATCCTAATGGATAAATAGCGTAAGTGAACTCAGTCCAAAATATATTCATCTTCTTGGGCCAATCATGGTGGTCAGCCCAGTTCACTGGGAGTTTATGGATTGCTGTCTCCATGTACTTGCAGATAAACATCCCGTAGTCAACACTGTTAGCTTGGACTGGCAGCCCACTCACCATATCGATTGGCCATTTTTTGAGATTGCTCGCAAAAGACATTCAGATCTTCAACAAGTAATTTGATAGCGAACATAATCTCAATAAGTTGGCGGAAAAAAAAATAGTTAAGAGGAACCAAATTTGAAAACTGTTACAATCTCGTGAAGAATGCTCTTATGGGTTGGTTTGGGTAATGAGTCATAAAATACAGCCCCTAACTTAATATGGAACTAGAGTGTCCAAGCTAATTATCTATAACCGCGAAGATTAACTTAGCCCTCGACACAATTGTGACATCTTTGGATGAACATTTTGCTTTCCGTCTTTAGGCCGTACCTAGCATAACTCTGCAAGAAAAGAAGAGAACGATTATAGATTTTAGCTTTTATCTAAACAAACAAGAATTGAATCATAATATCCAACATTCCTGTGGGGTAACATACCCAATGCAAGCATGAAATGTACAAATAAGGGACATACAGCCCCAAACAGAGTGAATACTTCTGAAGAAGGCATCGACGTGCATCCGATAGATATCGACCGTTAGCAACTCATCAATGCCTCGCAATAAAGATATTCTCACCGAATACGATCACTGTAAGTGAGGAATGTTCGAAAGCGAGCTTAATTAAATGAATTAGGTATTTTATATACGAAGATGGAGTTGACTGAAGAATGTATTACTTGTCCTTGAATCGAGAGCACAACGTGTCAATAAGCTGGAGCATCGGCTTAGGCAGGACATCTCTAAATAAGAAGCCTACAAATTGATATGCCTCTGTTGGCTGCTACGAAATTACTGACGATGAAAGTAACTGATGAAGAGCTAGATTCACTATGAATTAAAGGTCGATCTACTGAGATGATTCATACCTCCGACTGATGCTCCTCCACCATAATGATAACAGTGTGTGGGTCATCAACCTTTATTGGCTCATCTTTGCAAACCTATAAAAAAATTTAATGAAATCTATTTCTTTTATCTCAAATTTAAAAGAAAGTAACTTAATACCTCTACTGTCAGCTTCTCATCTTGAATAGAGGCCACCACATCACTTATTCTTGCTCGTGACTTCCTATAAGTGTGTGCTAAAGGAGAATAAACTACTTTCCTCTTCCTCATCCGCTGAGCCTTCACACCACGTTCAATGTCGACATGCACAAAGATCATCATGTGTGTGGCGCCTCCACAAGAACTTCACTGTGAACTCCACATGGCTTCTGGAAGTATCCAACTCACGTGGAAGCTCCTGTAGACTCCATAGAGCTTCCTGGTAGCCTCCTTAGGGGCTTTCCAAGTGGTAGCCTCCTGGGTACCCTCCAGTGGGAAGCTCCGTGGTAGCCTCCTCAAGAGTTTCCCCATGACCCCACAGAAACCTCCCCCACACTGGGGGTGGTAGGACCCAGCTGCTTGGCAAGAACTTCCTCGATAGCAGCAACCTGCAAATCAAGCCCATCCATCCTCTCCATCATTGTTGCATGAAAAGATGATGATGTATCTTTAAGTCCTAAACCGCAAGTATCCTCTCCACCTGTTGTGGGGTAGCAGAGGCGGCTAGATACACTGATGGGGAGAATATCGAGAGAGACATGGAGAGTAAATGAACTCATTGGACTTAAAATGGGACTGCTATCGGGCTTGACATGTGTAGATTGTTGGGCAGGGGACACTGATTCAAGGAGCCAGGTCTCCTCTTCTAATATGTCCTCGAATGAAAGGTAGACCTGTGTTAAACTGATAAGTAAATGTGAAGACATACAATATAAATAAAGACATTCTTATATGAACTAAGTGATATTATTATATGTCACCTGGTTTTCTCCCAAACCGGAAAGCATTATTTGAAACTCTATTTTGCCCATCGCAACATAATTTTGCGTGATGAAAATGACGGGCTTATGATGCTTATGTGCTCAGCCGCCCATATCTATTATGAATATTTAAAACAGTTAACTTTAACGCATTAAATTACACATTCCTGGAGATATAGAACATACCAGCATAAGAGTGACAAAGCCACTCATGTAACCGGCTACCCTCTAGGTCTGAATCTTTGACGTAATAACATCAAATTGGAAAACTAGAAAGTCCCAAATGGCCTCTGCCCAATTGTATTCAGCAAATCTATCTATGTCATCGGCATAGGCAATCAATTTTGATGCCACCCTATAGTTGTGATTTACAAAAAATAGATTTGACAAAGAAAAAATGTATGAACACAAATGTGCAGTAACGAGCCATCTAAATGCTCAAGTTGATTCTTGTAGTCCGATGATGAATGACTGGGATTTCTCGCCATAAGACCTTCTCCCCTCTGTTGGCATCGCTATCATCACCGCAACTTCATTGAAAGGAATGCCGCCCACCCAACAAGAAAGCACTTTTACGCCCCAAAGAAGACAAGATCGATGTAATGAACGAGTCTTGCTTAATTCCATGGAGTCTAATGAATTGATGTAGATGAAGCCTCTTAAAATGTCGTTTTAAGCGTCTTGCAAATATTATCAACACCGTTCTAAAGTAGGCATCTCAAGTTATCCTTTTCCCGATATGGTAAACTTCAAAAGAAAAGTCGATGTAATGAGATGCAAATCACCCATCAAAACCAAGCTAACAGCTTCCAAATTATTCCTAATAGACTATACAGATGCAAAAAAAACCCCCCAGAAACCATCCAAACAGCCTCCAAATTTCTTCCATTGGAATGCCTAAATATAATCTCAATAATTAGGCCAAAAGAAATTGAAAAAGTAGGTCATAAAAGATTTGTACCCTCAAGAGAGGTACAGAGAGTACATATGCAAAATATCCCCTAGAAACCATCCAAGCAGCTTTCAAATTTCTTCCATTGGAATGCCCTAAATATAATCTCAATAAACTGGCAAAATAAACTGGAAAAAAGAAGTCCCTAAATGATATGTACCCTTAAGAGAGGTACAGAGTACAGATGTCAAAAAACTCAAGACCAACTTAATGACCTCCAAATTACTTCATTGGAATGTAATGAACATAATCTAAAGAAGCGCAAAATAAACTGGAAAAAGAAGTCCTAAATGCTGCACTCTAGAGAGGTACAGAGTACAGATGCAAAAAAAACCACTGAAATCATCCAAACAGCCATCAAATTGCTTCCATTGGAATGTAATGAACATAATCTAAAGAAGTAGCAAAATAAACTGGAAAAAAGTCCTAAATTCTCAGATTAAGAGAGGTAGAGTACATATACAACCCCGAAACCATCCAAGCTTTTCAAATTGCTTCCATTGGAATGCCCTAAACACAATCTCAAAAAATAGGCAAAATAAACTGGAAAAAAAGGCCTTAAATGTTTTGTATCCTCAAGAGAGGTACAGAGAGTATAGATGCAGACAACACCCCAAAAACCATCCAAACAGCCTCCAAATTACTTCCATTGGAATGCCCTAAATATAATCTCAAGAAGAATGCAAGATAAACTAAAAAAAGTAGTTCTAAATGATCGACCTCGAGAGGCAGAGAGTACAGATGCAAAATACCCCCCCAGATACCATCCATATAGCCTTCAAATTACTTCCATTAGAATGCCCTAAATATAATCTCAAGAAGAAGGTAAGATAAATCAAAAAGTAGTCAGAATGATCACTGAGAGAGATATAGAGAGTACAAATGCAAAATACCCCCCAGAAACCATCCAAACAATCTTCAATTTGCTTCCATTGGAATGCCCTAAATATAATCTCAAGAAATATGCAAAATAAACTGGAAAAAAGGTCATAAAAGATATGTACCCTCAAGAGAGGTACAGAGAGTACATATGCCAAAAACCCCCCAAAAACTATCCAAGCAGCTTTCAAATTACTTCCATTGGAATGCCCTAAACATAATCTCAATAAGCAGGCAAAATAAATTGGAAAAAAGGCCCTAAATGTTCTGTACCTCAAGAGAGGTGAGAGTACTGATGCAAAAAAATACCTAAACTATCCAAACAAACCTCCAAATTGCTTCCATTGGAATACCTAAATATAATCTCAAGAAGAATACAAGATAAACTCAAAAAGTATCTAAATGATCTATACCTCAAGAGGTACAGAGTACAGATGCAAAATACCCCCCAGAAACCATCCAAACAGCCTTCAAATTACTTCCATTGGAATGCCCTAAATATAGTCTCAAGACGATGGCAAGATAAACTGAAAAAAGTAGGCCCTAAATGATCTATACCCTCGAGAGAGTATAGAGAGTACAGATGTAAAATACTCCCAAAACCATCCAAACAGCCTCCAAATTGCTTCCATTAGAATATAATGAACATAAACTCAGGAACCAGGCCAAAGAAACTGTGAAAAAAAGGTCATAAATGATCTGTACTCTCAAGAGAGAGTACAGATGCAAAAAAAAACCCCACAGAAACCATCCAAACAGCCTCCAAATGCTTCCATTGGAATGTAATGAATATAATCTCAAGAACTAGGCTAAAGAAATTGGAAAAAAGCCCTAAATGCTATGTACCCTCAAGAGAGGTATAGAGAGTACAAATACAAAATAACCTATAAAAAATAACCACTCTTTCACTGGACGGTGAGAAGAATAGAGTAAACCCTAAATTCATTCAAGTTCGGGAATGCATGTGTAAATACCTCTTGTAGTCACCTAAAATACCTCAATTTTTGATTTGTTATATCATCAGCGAACGTGCCCGATCGAGAGAGGCCGAGAAAAAATCCTTCATCGAAAGAAAGCCCAAACTTCTGGAAGGAATGTCGAACGACGATATCATCTCATTCTTTTCTCCCGCTTTGAACGACAGTCGGCAGGGAAGTGTAAATGGCATGAATACGCCATCCCTTTACGTCGCCCATCCGATCGCCCGCGTTAAGCTAAAATGGGGAAAAAATACTGGACACATGTCGGCCGTGAATTGGAGTCCACACGTAAAGCTACGTGCGGACTCCGAACGTAATATTTTCTCCTAAATTTGGGTACTATGAGACCGACTCAGAGAAAATTCTATCATGAAAATAATATTTCATGGCTTCTCTTTATAGTGCCAAAAAATCTTATGGAATGAAATGCATAAAACTAAATACATGCTATCTAGGATTGGGAGGAAATGTGAGTCGCATTCCATGTCTTAAAGTAACACTAATAAAGTGTTGTAAGACATTAAAGCACCAATATTTTCTCCAAAAATGGCTTAGTTTTATTTTGCATTATGACATGAAATGACACCAGTTTAACAAAGGTTGAGGTAATGTAGTAAGGTGAGTAAGACTTCCTCCTTTCTCATATATAAGTAGTTTATCAAAACATATATGAATAAATCCCCCTTGTAGTAGTCCATCAATACAAAATTTTCATGCATCCACATCAAAATTGTAGCCCTTTCCAAGCATTTCATGAAGCTTCATTTTAGATTCTTCAAATTCTATCTCTTCCCACATTTTTTTGAGATGAAGATGGTACATCTAGATAGGTTGTATATATCTACAATCAATCAAACAGGCAATCCACTAGGATGTTTTGTTATATCTCCTCAACTTACAATATCAACTAACTAAAGTAGTGTATATGCCTTCATTTAGAGCAAAGATTTTTCTTTTTGATCGAGTAAACACCACGTATTCATCTCCATATTTTGATTGATTATGTGGGGAGATTACTTGGTCAATATTATACCTTCAAGTATCTGCACTTTAATAAGACTATTAAATGTAGTATTAATTTGAAGCCAACTCATACGCACTTCTTCAATTTTGAAAACTTTTGAATCCTCCTCGACAAAAGATTCAATTCTAGATTATAGACATGAAATTCCTCAAATTAAGTTTCAAAAAATGTCAGAATTTCAAACTCCACCTTCGATTGATGTTTCTTCTCTAATTCTAAATCTTTGCCAGTTTTGGGAGGGCTATTTTCATTAAAATCTTACTTTCTTGTTTTAGATACACCCATTGATGCAGATATATTTTCATCAAAAAAATTCACATCTGAGGAAAATGTCATAATATGCCCATTATTAGTTTTGGATTCTTGTAAGGTGCTTCCATGAACCCCCTTGAATTGAATCGCATCCAAAGCCACACTTTCCTCAAGTGTTTCTGCATGTGAAACAACTTTCATTGCATCTTCATGCACATGAGACTCCACTATAGAAACAAAATGTAGATCCTCTCTACCTTGGCTATGCAAATTCGTCTTCATTGATGTATATGAGTGTTGACCTTCACATATGTGTCATAAGTTGGGTCAAGCCCACAAGTCAAATTCGACGGACTTCAGAAGTGACAGTGCACAAATCGGGGCTCAAAATGCACTGGACGTCACCATAAAATATTCAAAACGACCTCTGATCAATGAACAAACTTCATCGTCACATTCAGAACATCAAAATTGATCAAAATATAAATATTATAAAATCTAACGATCAATGATCAAGCGATCGAGCTATCAATGTGTCGACATGTATATCAGAGTCGAAAAGGCGATGATGATGTCCGAACGACCTTCGTTCATAAAATTGATCATGTCGTTAGTTTCAAAACATTGAAAACTATCAAATGAGACTATGCACGCTCAATTTGGACAAGTCCGTGCAAATGTTGAATAATAAGAAGTGGCAGCTCACAAATCAAGGTTGAAATACACTAGACATTGCCAAAATTAACTCAAATGACTTCTGATCGACGAACGAACTTTGTCATCACATTCAAAATGTCAAAACTGGTCAAAATATAAATATTACACAATTTGATGATCAACCGATCAACCGATCGAGTCATCAATGCGTTTGCACATATATCAATGTCAGGGGGTGCCGACGTAAGCCAAACGACCTCCGTTCGTGAAATTGATTGCATCATTGGCTTCAAAATGTCAAAATCTTTTCAAATTATTCACACTCAATTTGAACAAGTCTACATGAATGTCGAGCGGTCAAAAGAGGCGGTGTGCATTTTGAGCTGAAATAGACTCAATTTGACGCCAACTTGAACCAAAATGGCCTCTGATTGCAAAATGGACTGCTGATGCTTGAAACATCAGAATAATTTTAAATTGATATATATATATATATATATATATATATATATGAGTATCTAATTGTGTCAGTGTAAAATCCATATTGAAGCCAACTAAGTAATAAAAATATATTTAAAAGCCCTAAACTAGCCTAAATCCCCTCATCTCACTCGCTCAACCCGACCGGCCCTAATTCACATGTGACCCGACCCGCTCGGCCTCCCCTCTTCCGAACGAACTCCCTCTTCACACGATCGAGCTGCACGGAAGTCCCTCTCTCAGACATTTCTCCTCTCGGCCGAAGGAAACCCACGCACGAGAGCTCCCTCGTTCGAACGTCAACCTCTTGTCCCTCTCCCAACTGTTCCCCCCTTTCTTCTTCTCAACCGTAAGGAAAAAGGGCAAGAGGACCGAACGGCTTCCTTCTTCTCATTTGCACGCAGGAAAATGACAAGCTTCTTCCCCTTTCTCTCCCACTTTTCTCCTTCTCACTCTAAACCAAAAAAAGGTTTGAAGACCCCGCTAATGCCCCATAGGGTGTAGAGAGTGCGAGGAAATGTGAATGTGAAAATACATATATGACATTTCTTTCTGCAAGTTTCAAGACCCTGCTAATGCCCCATAGGGCGTAGCGGATATGAAGATGGCTGTGGTATTGCAAGACACCACTCGCTACATATAATAGGGCATACCGAGCTAGCCAAAATTTGTTAGATGTCACTCTCCTAGTCAAAATGCTGCCAAAATTTTAACAAAATTCTAGACTTAAAAAAAATGAATGAATATATATATATATATATATATATATATATATATATATTGTATTTCTCTTCTGGGTTTCAAGACCCCACTAATGCCCCCCATAGTATGAAATGTGTGAAGATGACTATGATGTCAAGACACCACTATACTCATTAGGGGCATACAGAAAGCCAAAAATACTCATGCACTCCTCGGGGATGATGAGGTCGCCAAAATTTTGACTAGAACTTGGAACTTAAACAAATTCAAATTCAAATTAAAATCATCTAAAGCTTAAATTAAATAAGAAAATACACGATAAATGTTAAAACAAACATCAAACCTAGAAAAAAAGAAGAGAAAAAGCACTTACAAAACTTATTTAAGCAAGTTGAAAGCCTTCCCGAAGTGTGAATTAAAATCTTTCCCCCTCTTTATCAAGTACTCTAAACTCAAGTAAGTGCTCTTAGCCTTATTTAGAGAGATTTAAGGAAGTAATGAGTGAGTTGTCCTTTCTTGTAAATTCTTCAAAATTAAATAAGCTTTAATTAGAACTTGGGGAGGCTAATATTAAACTCACAAGTTTTAAACTGCAATTCTCTATGACTTAAATTGAAGCGGTAAAGTGAGTTTTCTTCTCTTATAAACTTCTCAAAATTAAACAAATTTTGATTAAATTTTGGGGAGACTAATACTAAACTCATAACAGATTTGCAATAAACTTAACGTCTAATTTTCAAATAAACATAGAGCTTAATGTAGAGTTAATGATAAATCTAAATTGGGTATAATAACTCTTATATGAATATGGAGATGATTATAATGCTGATGAATAAGCATGAGTAGGGCTAAAGCAATAAATACTAAAATTGGTTTAACTTATTAAAAGTGGTTTAAATTGAACATAACCAAGTTAGGAGAATTGAAAAATTCAACAAGTAAATTAAGTGCAAGTAATATTTTAAACTATGGTCTAAATCAAACCTCCATCTACGCCACTAGATTTGCAACACATTATACAAGCGAACAAAAGGCAATTAAGGCATTCTCAAATACACTCGCATGTGCCCAAACACTACGCTGAACGCTTAAATTTAGTGTCTGAGGATACTACGCGGGTTGCTACCCGATTTAGTCTTAGGATTGGGTCCAGGTTAACAAAGTCTAAAAATTTATTATAAAAATTTCAAATTAGTAAAATATCTAAGAAACTAATTTTGTGAGGTGACAGTAGATCTAATCCTCTGTTAGGAGTTAAACAGAGTTGATAGGATCTAAAGCTCTTAAATATATTCAAATTAATGAAATTAACTCAAATTAAATATCAATCTAAAATACTTAAATAAAATTTAATCATTAAAAGCTTAAAGCAAACTCAATCTATCTACCTTCCGCAACTGTTTATCGGGGTGATAAATTAAGAAAACTCTAGCTCATAAAGGAGCCAATGTCAAATCAAGTATTCTACTATATTCACTCTTAATCAATCTCATGCCAGTAAGAACATGACCCGTGTCCTCTAACTGCGTGGCTTAGCTAGTAAGCTCCACAGATGAAGTAATTATGACTAGAGTCTTCTAATCGAGTGGTTTGGCCAGTTAGACTCCATTATATTACAATCATGACTGTAGCCCATATGCTCCCAATGGCTCTGCCCTTTGAGTTGTGAATCATAGGGTATACTTGATAGGATAAATGCCTCCTTAGGTGTAGACTTAAGCATGCCTCCTTAGACAAACACCACCCCAAGTCTACAAGGATTTCTTGGATGACGTAACCCATGTGTTGCTGATAAGAATCCTTCGGTTAGGTTGGGTCGACTACCTCCTCTGACTAAGTAGACTAGGGACCACAACTGCCCGGGATGACAAAACCATGAGATCTAGATCGGGCACGTCATCATTCCCCTAAACCATCTAGTTTAAGCTAAAATGATGAATTTCATAATCTAAATTCTGAAACTCCATATACTGCTACTATACACTATGCATTAAGCGATCTAATGACTAGCCTTAATCGAAAGTTCTCTCTCGGTTATTGAAAGGGATAATTGATTATAAGGGCTTGAGCCTATAGGAAACGAACTAGATCTAAAGTCCTCACCAAATGAGGGGGAAATCTCTGAGTAGTTCCTTATCTACTATCTCATCTGCCTTCTAAAAATTACACTAACAATTCAAATCATACTCTCTTCAATTTCATATTATCGAGAGGTAGGTGGAAAATTTTTAGAGCCCACAATGAGTGAGTATTAGAATGTAGCATAGAACTAGTTCTGGAATCTCCTTGAGCTCTCTTCTCGAAGACCATTCTTGGCACTTAAGTTTCTAGTGATACAATGATTGTTCATAGTCTGATGGAAGAAATTGCTTTCATAATAATCGTTTCATCTTAATCTGAGTTTTGACATCTCCACAACTTTTGTGACTATGGCCTTGGGTCAAATGAATCCACCAAGCAGTTGTACGTCCGCATAACTAGTGAACAACAAAACTTACTTAATTTTTTTAGGAATATTCATATAATCAAATAAAATTTTTCATTCTTACTTCCAATTTAGATAATCCTCCGTTGGAGAGTCATCATCAAAATAAGACAAATCAGGTTTAGTTTCAAATGTACCTTGGCTATGGAAATGAAGGTTTGAGTGAAAAGGATGAATGGTGTTAGCAAACCAAGGATGACCATAAAACTCTTTAAGGGGTCCAGGAAGCTCCACTCTAGCCGATTGGTTGGATTGACGAAAGAGCCATATCTCAATTCACTACATCCTAGTCACTCATTTTTGGTGTGGGTGCTAAATATGTCGATGTAGTTGCTGAGTGAGGGACTTAACTATTCCTAAGCTAGTGGGGATGTCATTGGGCTCTTCGAAAAGTTGGCTAAAATCCCAGATCTTGGGCATTGGTTGTTTGTGCATAAGTTGCATGCAAGCTCTAAAGATATGACCAACTTCGAACGTCATCGCAAGCTGGGATGCAGCCTTCCATCTTTATCATTGGCTCTAATGCCAACTAGTGTAGTGTCCAATCATGGAGAGATGATGAGAAAAAATGCAAATGAGGATATCGAAGGAAAATTTGCACTATATTGAAAAAAAGTTCCAAAATTACAGTACATGTGACTCACCTATACTGCAGCTTATATTTCAATAATGAATTTGTAATCAGTTCAATCCAAAGCATTAAGTATGTGACAACAAGAGTTTTGAATCCAAATAAGTATTCTACAATACAAAATTAAATTCAAGAACAATAGAACTTTGAAATTTTATACTTTAGAATTCAAAAAATATAACACTCAAGAACTATAATTTAACAAGTACATAGTAAATCAAATAACAGTCAAGACAAGAATTTTCAGGGAATAGCTCTTTTGCATAACTAGAGTAAGGTGATTCACAGGATGCCATTCATAAGTTCAACTTTTTTTGTCTAGCTAAAACATTTTATTAATTTATAAATAGGGTTAAATGAGTGAAATTAATAATATGTAAAAAAACAAATTGAATTCATTGATGACAAGTGCCAAAATTATATTTTTCAAATACAGCCACATGAATAATGACCATGACAAGGCCATTAAATGTATGTCAAACTTGAGAAAGAAAAATAACATAGCAAAAATCATGGCGTGCATTACTATAAAAATTTTGTTCTACATAGAGATGATCTTGTGCTTCTTCAAGGTGCTCTCCTCAAAACCTGATGATTGGCACTCTAATTCATATGTTGTGTGTTCAAAATCTTCCTACTAGATGAAGTAACCACATTCCTCTTCAGTTTTGCAACAACAATAACAACAACAAGCCTTTATCCCACTAAGTGGGGTCGGTTACATTAATCCTTAGTCCCCATTGTGTCCTATTATGTGTCAAATTCTCATTTAATTCAAGTATATTAAAGTCATTTTTTATTCATCTTAACCAAGTCTTTGAGGCCTACTTCTACCTTTCTTAACATAAGAAAAATCGATGCATCTACTCTTCTAACCGGGTCATCGGATGACCAACGCTTTATGTGGCCAAACCATCTAAGGCGACTCTCTCTAATATTATTTGCCACTGGAGCTACTCCAACTTTTCCTGAACATACTCATTTTGCATTTTATCTCTAAGAGTAAAGCCACTCATCCGCTTGAGCATCCTCATCTCTGCAATACTTAACTTAGTCTTATGCTTCTCTTTTATTGGCCAACATTCTGCACCATAAATCATTGCAAGTCTTACTACCATCTTATAAAATTTTAAAAGTTTAAGCATCTTTTATCACACAGCCGATGCATTCCTCCACTTTAACCATCCAACTTGAATTCTACTAATAACATCTCCATCTATTTCACCACCATTTTGAACAATATAGCCTAAATATCTGAATCACTCACTCTTTTTAATTACTTATTCACCTAATATCACAACTCTATCACTAGAACTTCTACAACTAAAATTACACTTCATATATTCATTTTTAGATCTACTTAAGTGAAAACCTTTAGACTCTAAGGTTGACCTCCTTAATTCAGGTTTCTCATGGACTCCCTCTAGTCTTATCAACAAGAAGAATGTCATCAACAAAAAGCATACACCAAGGTACATCTTCCTGTAAATGCCTAGTAAGAACATCCATAACTAAAGCAAAAAAAGATTAGGGCTTAAAGTCGATCCTTGATGTAATCCAACTGAAATAAGAAAATATTTTGTCAATCCTCTTTGTGTTTGACACAAGTAAGTTCTAGTATACATATCCTTAATGACTTGAATATAACCAATATTAACTCCTTTCTTTTCTCTAAAAGCTTTCTCTAATCAAATTAACTCCTCTTCAATTTTACATAAAATAAAATTTTTCTTCCAATATTTTATCATTTGTAGAATGAGAATAACATATTATAAGTTACATCGATAATTGATTTCACTATCTCCCTTAGATCCCTTAGATCTAACTTGAGCTCAATACAATAGACATATTCAACGCAGTTAATTAAAATCAAACTTAACACATTAAAAGAACAACCAAAAGAAAGCTCAATGAACAAAACTTGCCTATAAAATAATCAGTACACACAAAAAAGTTTTGTTAATTACTTTCAAACCACAAATACTTTCTCAAATTTCAACTCATAAGAATCATTTCATTAGCTTAAGGATAGTTTATAACATCATGCATCTTTGTCATTCCAATAACATAAATAATGAAATCAAGAATAGTTTATAACTTTGACTAAAACAATTAGCAACATCATTCTCATGAAAAATTGAATCAATAGAGAACTGGGCATGAGAATATTGGAGATGGACTCCATTAGTAAGTTCTTAAATTTTCTCATTTATGAAACTTTGTTTCTTGCTTTTAGAGCAAAAATTGCAATCCTCTTGGATTTCTATCTCAATAGTACCTTTCATATTACTGCAAACATTTTGTTGATCTTTAACATTTTTTTAAGTTAAGACCAATATCTTTACAAACTAATTTAATAAACTTAAGAATATGTTACACCTCTTTTATCACAATCTTGCTCCAAGAAAAAGCATCAAGTACCCAGAAGGGACTTCCTTCTTAAGCTCTCAATGTACTAGTGGTTCATCGAAGAAGGGCGGCGGACCTCTAATGGTGAAATCTTAAGGCTAGGCCTAATTAATAATAAATTTAATTAATTAAGCATTTTAAAAAAATTAAAATAGGCATAATCGTCTGTTCAATAGGCAACTTGCTCCAACATGTAATTCACACTAATGATAGTCTCCTGTTAAACGGACGACTAGCTCTTACCCAAAATTCCTTGACAAAACCTGACCCAACCTTCCATTTTCCCCATTTTCGAACCCTATCTCTCATTCCTCGACAAAACCCGACCCCACCTATGCCCATTGCCCTTGTATCCAACCCACCCCCTCGCACCGTGTTGCCACTGATGTCCGCCCAACCTGTTGTCAATGTCTCCATCTCCACTAGTTTGACATCAATGTCACTATTTGGATGCCATTTAATGTATTTTACAACCCTAATTATCAAATTTCTTGAGATAGCAACACAAGATATGATTATTATCATTTTATATATGTAAAGAGTGAATATTATCATTTTTCTTCCTTCCTTTGATCGAATATTGAGATTTGACATTATCGTCTACAATTGATTCTTGCTTTCCTATTATGCTAACACCGATTATTGTCATTCTTAGCAAGATGGACAACTTTTTTCATATAAGAGCGACGAAGGAAGAAATATCATTATTTGTAGTGCATGTCTTGTTGTTTAATTTCTTACATATCATTTATATACCTTTCGATTTGTCAGAATTAGGTGTTATCTAGTGTATAGACCTATATTTTTTTTAATGCAAAATTATTCAAATTTCTTATTTTATCGCAGGAGTTGCAGCATGTGCTTGGTAGGGAAAAGAGCCAAGAGTCATGTGGACGTTTGCTTAGTGAACTACATATTTTTGAATTTACTTTTTCTCTATAAGGTAGAATAAAAATGTAGTTTCAAGAATAGTTCTCTTTTACTACTAGACTCAGTTTGGTTAACTTATTAGTTTGAGTTTTGTTGACTCATTAGGTTATGTAAAATAATGAAAATATCATAAAAATTTTATATGTGCCTTCATTTTTTATATTATTACATGATGAGTTTTTATATGGCATGGTACGTTATAGTTCCCTTTTAACAATTATTTTCTTTGAACAAGTGATTTATATATTTTGTGTGTCCAAATGGCATATTAGTTAGCTAGAAAATAAGTTCCAATACAGTCTATTTAATTTTATGTTATGATAGAGAACTAAATGTTATTAGAGACTTTCTTCTGATTTATATCAGTTGAAAGAACTATCCAATACAGTTCCCACGATATATTAGTTTCATGGACTTATAGAATTAAATTTTGAGATCACTAAAATATGACCCAACAAGGTTTTGTGTAAGACTTATTTGTTAGTTCCCTATTGGTGTTGGATTTATTACATCTTCGATAATCGATGATAAAGTCTGTGAGGTCATAATAAATGCAATATGCCTACAATCTTTAATCATCTATTTTGAAATTAAGAATATGATAAATGAAGAAAGAGAAGTACATAATATTGAGAAGCATCAAATACGTCCAATTGGGATTGAACACATCACCCTAGCCTCACAATTAACTTCTCTACAATAGCCATTTTCTTAGGTACGAACAATAAAAGTATTACATTATCTATAATAAAGTATTTATATATATTTAAATTATAATTATCATGTTTTAATTGACAGTTCAGTCCAAGCATATGAAACAACTCCCCACTCCCTCTGAATTTTTTTATCATATTGGGAGAAGCTCCGACGAATAAAAATTGTTATTGAAACAAGAAGACTAATTTTCATTATCATTCCTAATCATTAAAAATTATATAAGATTCTAATGGCAAAATTCTCTTAGAAATTCTTTCAAAAATTCGAGATTAATTAGATTAATAATTAGAGTAATATAGAATATTCTATCTATATATTCTATATTAATAGAATATATATTATATATTAATCTATTGATATTGAAATCTTCAATATTATATAGTAATATACTATATTATAATACCTTATATAATAATTATAGTAAATTAGCATATAAATTAGAAAATTTAGTCTTTCTATTAAAATTTATAGTAAAAATGTTCTAGTAATAGTATTCTATTATATAGTAAACTACTATTTTTCATCTTTATTTTCTTATTATATTAGACCTAAACCTTTGGTTGATTATACTTAACCATTTATCTGCTAATGATGAATGATATGAAACTATGTCTAGTGCAGCATGTAGAGAGAATGTTGGAGAACCTATGTTAGGGCCCATCAACCCAAGTTTAGTAGACAGAGACTTGTTGAGAGATTTCACTCTTAGAATATGTCACAACGAAGAGCACATGTTATTCAATAATGACTATGTTCAAGTTTGTCAAACAGTTAAAGAGTAGGATGATGAGATAACTTTTGACAAACTCTCTGATGATTCTAGTATTGAACACAAAAGTTATATTTTGGATGAGATATTGGAAGAGATGCATTTTCATGATAAGAATCAGCTTCAATTCACTTTTCAAGGATTGTTTATAACTAATAATATTGAGTTTGTGATATATGATTCTAACAAGATGAAGCTAACACTATGCATATAATATGGTCATCTTACAAAACCTTATAAGTGGCATTTACATGCTAGCTTAAGTAAGAGATTAGGCTATGCTTGGAGGATAATAACTATAGTGGTTCAACATACTTATAGTCAATTGGTGTTGAATGCTAGGCATAGACAATATAATCTATAGTTTATCAAATATTTTATACATGTTATTAGACATCAATTGGATTTAAAACTAAGAAAAAGTATAGATCGTATGGAGTTAAAAATTAATGTTAGATTGTCTTATATGAAAGTATGTGATGCATAATAAAAAGCAATCAAAGCTTTATTTGGTAGTTGGGAGGAATTGTATCTCTCATTGGAGAAGTTGATGACCACTATATACTTAGTTATGTCGAGGTTGTTATACCGGATGCATTCAACAAAAACAAATCACTTTCAATGTCTCTTCTGGTCATTTGGGCTTTCCATAATAGGATGAAAACACTATCAACCTATTTTATATTTAGATGCATATTTTTGTTGGGAAAATATAAAGACACTCTTCTCACTATGGTCAGGATTGATGCAAATAATGGCTTATATCAATTAGCATTTCAAGGTATCAAAGTGAAATGTAACGAGTCATGTATATGATTCCTCTGAGCATTACAGGACTTGATCTCATTAGTCTCCACAAGAAGTGAGTTATGTATTATATTAGATTAACATGCATCTTTGGTCCATGGCTGCAAAGAAATTTCTTTGGGCGATACATCGACATTGTCAACAACATTTAAGAGAAATTCAAAAAAAAAAAACTTTGAACTATAAGAATTACAAATGTAGAGTTCATGTGCCAACAGATATATGTTGTAGGTGGCATCAATGATATTCACACATTTAAATGTTACATGATAGACATTAAAAATATAAAATAGAAAGCATATGATTGGTTGATTGTTAGAAATGTTGTGAAGTGGTCCTTGACACACGATGGTGGATACAAGTATAACACGAATGCTTCAATGGTGTCTTGAGGTGAGATCATGGCTTACCCATATAAGCACTAATTACAGCTATTTATTACAATATCATGACCACTCTTTTTCAAACATTTTGTGACAGTGGCAAACCATATTAGCTAAAGTGACTTTATATTCTTTCCACGTTTGAAGAGTATTTTGCAAAGCAATGAGCGTGATGGTAAAAAATTTTCTAAACCAACACGTACATATTAACATGCATGAGTGTTTGATGTCTTACAAAGCATTAAAAGTTGAATTGCTTCAAGATAATGATTATAGATGCACATGTAGATAGCCTCAGTCTTACCACATACCTTGCCCCCATGTGATAGTTGCATTATAACAAAGATGTTTAAGTCATGCACATTATGTCTCAAGTTATTACTATTGAAAATTCCACTATAAGACATACGAGACAAAGTTTCATGTTATACCCAACTGAAGCAATTTGGTATATCATATTTGTGATCAGATTATGCTAGAGTATTCACCACTTAATCTAAAAAAGTGCTTGTAAACCATGAATAGGAATATATAAGAATACAATGAATAAAAATGTAGCACGAAGTAACAAAATCTACAGTCTATATAGAAACGTTGGTCACAATAAGGCAACATATCCTTAGAATCGATATCAAAAGGGTTGATAAATCAAAACATGTAGCGCTATGTTGTAGGGTTTGTCATACCTTAGTTTGTTTCTATTTTTTGTATTATATGCCCTATTTCTCTGAATGTACACCCAATAGATTATTTGATCCATAATGCGACTAAATGTAGAAGACTGACATTTACTAAAAGAAAGGAGAGTAAATGATGAAGACTAAAAAAATGATTTAAGGTGGCATTGTCCACAAAGAAACCATCCCAAAGCAAAGTCATTATGGTATCTCCTACTATAGGTATGACCCTAGCTAAGCTTGTAATTACTATAGCTCCCTAAAAGCTCATATGACCCCAAGGTGGTATGTATCTTATAAAAGCTATCAAAATCATTAAGGGGAATATGAAAACTCTTAGACACCGAATAAATTCCCTAGGACTACTATAACTTGCATAATATAGACACCGAACATGTGTAATTGTATATATACAAATAAATAGACATTTTAAATTAAGATTTAGCAAATTCAAATAAATTTGGACAAGATTAAACATAAAAATAACAAAAATCTCTCATAACTTCAAATTCATAATTATCACAAATCAAGAGATGAAATCATGAAAAAAAGTGATAAAAGGAAGAGATCATGGTTTGCCTTTGATTCTACGAAAAGATGGAGAAAATAAATGTGTTTCAAATGCAAATCGGTTAGCCCTATGTCTAATCCCATCGTCAGTCGAGAGAGATGAATTTTCTAGTAGAAATTTAATCGAAAATCATTATGATGGTTTATATCCCTCAAAATTTAGTCGAGTTTAAGTGATTCAAGATGACGTCCTCCAAAGTCGATAATTTTGTCAAAAATATTTTTTGCTGAAACATTCGTCGGTAAATGAACTGATAATTTCCAACAAAAAGGTTCAGCAGAAATGTCACCATAAATCTGAATTTTCCTACAATGAAAAAGTAAATTATAATAAAATAAAGAGAGACAATTGACACACAATTTTTCAAACAGCCTAAATCCACACTTAGTCACCCTAATTAGGAATCCACTAAATATATAAATTAATTTACAAATTGTACACTCTTATAACGGGGCGAGTATAACTCCTATAACAAATACATACTCTCTTGCAAAACGAAGAGTACAATCTCAATAAAATTTTTTAAAGCACAAATAGATAAATTATAAAATAATAAATTTTGATGCAATATACAATTTAGCAAATAATCTAAATTAGAAAAGTGAGCTCACAACTTATAAATGATCACCTTACAACATACAATAAATTGCCAAATAAGTTCAGTAAGATAGAATGCCCACTTAATTTCGATAAGAATAATAATATTTTTTAAATGATCTTATGAAAATGTTTTTCTTAATGCAATTTATAAACTAATGTAAAAATAATTTTAAAATAAATTTATAATATTCTATTGGACAATAAAATAAATTTCAACAAGAGGAATTATGACTAATATGTATATACTAAAGTAAGAATTGTTAACTTTTCACCAAAAATCTTTATCTTTAATTATGGAATAATAAAAATAGCAACCTTGAAAAAATTTCAACAAGATAAAAATTTATTTAAATAAAATATATTAATTGGAATGAAATGACAAATATATAATAAAATAATTCAACTTTTTATAAACTATATTTTTATAAAGAAACTTGACATATAATAAATCTAAAAAATAATTATTTTTATTTTAATCAAAATGATACTTTAAATTAATACAAAAGATCATAAAATATTATTGACCTCACTTTTGGAGTGAGGATTCAGTCTTCTTTTCTTAGACTTAGGAGACTTCTAGATATTAAGATTTTTTTAGTCATAAGACACTTCTAGTAATTAAGTGAATATTTAACTTAAGCTAGAACCTTTGAAGGGTTAACCATAGGATTTGGTTATGCCTTAAGGATTAGGTTGATCTACTTATCTCATGACTTAAACCCAACCTATATTCACCTTCTTAAACCACAACCAAATTCAATTCATATGAGACTCAAATCCAAATCCAAATCCAAATCAAATGACTGAAACCCATGATCAAAATTCCAAACCCAAACTCTGATCAACATAGCTTAAGTCCTATGATTCTTGTCCTATAGACTTAGCCTTAACCAAATTCAAACCAAATCAAGCCTAATTGATTTTCTCATAAATTAATTCAACTCTTCAATTAACAAACCAAATTCTAAACCAATCAAATCAAAGGATCAAAACTAAATCAAACTATCAAACTCTTTTCTAAGCCCTATGAACCCATCACATGAGCTTAGCAAAATTTTTCTTCAAATCAATCAAACTTAATTGATTTTTTTCATAAATCAATCATATCTTCAATCATCTCCACAAATATAAATCAAATATACATTTAAATCATCAAAACAAAATCAAACAAAATCAAACCCTTCTCTAAGCCCTAAGAGCCAATCACATGGACTTAGCCAAATTACCCTCCAATTCAGTCCAAAATCATTTGATTTTCTTATGAATCAATTACTTCTTCAATCATCTTCCCAAATATAAATCAAATATACATTCAAATGCTCAAAATCAAGTCCAAAATCTCACTCAAGCCAAAATCCTTCAATCCAAACCCCAAATTCAATTGATTTTCTCATGGATCAATCATACCTTCAATCATGTTCACAAATATAAATGAAACCTACAATCACCCCAACCAAATCAAATTAGTTCAATCAAGCTTAACTTAGCCCATCTGACTTGAAATTCTCAAATGAACTAAAGCCCATTCAAGTCCAAACCAATTGCAATAAAATTTATAAGTCCATCCTAAATCCACATATAAATTAAACTAAACCCAAACCAACCCAAAATCAAACTAACTAAGCCCAATTGGTCCACTTGACCCAAAGTGACCAATTTGACCTATTTAAGCCAAGTTCTAATCCTACCCAATTGGGTTAAACTAAGCCTATCAAAACCTCCCATCATGGTTAATGATCACCTTAGGATGATCAATTGTCATAACTTAGGTCAAACCAAGTCAACTTGGCCATTTGACCAAGTCAACTCTTTAACTCATATGAACCCAAACTAGCTAAAATCCATCCTACAATAAATCAATTGAAACCATTGATTCACACCAACCTATGGTCAACCTATGATTGATGATCACTTTAGGATGATCAATTGTCATAACTTAGTCAAACCAAGTCAACTTGGTCATTTGATCAAGTCAACACCTTAACCCATATGAACCCAAACTAGCCAAAATTCATCCTACAACAAATCAATTGAAGCCATTGATTCACACCAACCCAAAATCAAACTAACTTAGCCTTAACCAAATTCAAACTAAATTAAGCCTAATTGATTTTCTCATAAATCAATTCAACTCTTCAATTAACAAACCAAATTCTAAACTAATCAAATCAAAGGACCAAAACTAAATCAAACTAGATCAAACTCTTCTCTAAGCCTTATGAAACCATCACATGAGCTTAGCCAAATTTGCCTTCAAATCAATTCAAACTCAATTGATTTTTTCATAAATCAATCATATCTTCAATCATCTCCACAAATATAAACTAAATATACATTTAAATCATCAAAACTAAATCAAACAAAATCAAACCCTTCTCTAAGCCCTAAGAGCCCATCACATGGACTTGGCCAAATTACCATCCAATTCAATCAAAAATCATTTGATTTTCTCATGAATCTATTACTTCTTCAATCATCTTCCCAAATATAAATCAAATATACATTCAAATGCCCAAAATCAAATCCAAATCTCACTCAAAATCCTCCTAAGCCATATAGTCCAACTCCATGGACTTAGCTAAATTCCTTCAATCCAAACCCCAATTTCAATTGATTTTCTCATGGATCAATCATACCTTCAATCATGTTCACAAATATAAATGAAACTTATAATCACCCCAACCAAATCAAATCAATTCAATTAAGCCTAACTTAGCCAATTTGACTTGAAATTCTCAAATGAACCAAAACCCATTCAATTCTAAACCAATTGTAATCAAATTTATAAATCCATCCTAAATTCACATATAAATTAAACTAAACCCAAACCAACCCAAAATTAAACTAACTAAGCCCAATTGGTCCACTTGACCCAAAGTGGCCAATTTGACCTATTTGAGCTAAGTTCTAATCCTACCCAAATTGGGTTGAACCATGCCCATCAAAACCTCCCATCATGATTGATGATCACCTTAGAATGATCAATTATCATAACTTAGGTCAAATCAACTCAACTCTTTAACCCATATGAACCCAAACTAGCCAAACTTCATCCTATGATAAATTAATTGAAACCATTGATTCACACCAACCTATGATCAACAATTGAATATGACTTGACCATCAATTGAGCCAAATCCAACCTAATTGGCCATTTGACCCAAGTTGACCTAATTTGACCTAAAAGACCAAAATAGGTCAAATCATGATCTAACCCAAATTGATTGCAACCAATAGCTCAAGTTCATTCTAAATTGATTATTGAACTTAACCAAAGCCATAATTAAACCCAAATTGACCAATTGGACCCAATTGACCTATTTAGCCTAAATTGACCCAAACGGCCAATTTAGCCTAAATCTAAATTAAATCCAAATTAATTCAAACCAAAGCCTATAATCCTCTCAAATTAATCAATTGAACATGAATAAACTCATAACCCAAGCTAATTTTGACCAATTTAGTCAAATTGGTCAACTTGACCCATTTGACCTACATGAATCCAAATGAGCCAAAATTAAATCTAAGCCAAATTCATTGAAATCAATTGAACCAAAACACTTCAAATCATCATTTGAACTTGACCCAAGCTTTGGTTTGACCCAATTTGACTTATTGGTCAACCTAACCCAACCTAGCCCAATTTGACCTATAAAGATCAAACTGAGCCAAACCCCTTTGAACTAAGCCATGACCACTTGGAATCTGATCCAACTCGACACAAACCCATCTTGGGTCAAACCAACTAAAATTAAAAAGGAAAATCCCCCTTGGATTCTCCTCGCCACATGGGTTTTAGCAAAAAATAGCAAAGTCCACTCTCCCTTTCCATGTGGCAGCCACCAAACACCCAAGAATGGACCTAACCTACTCACCTAGTCCAACCCATGTGGGCTAGGTTGGCCTTGTACCAAAGGGAGGCGAGTTAACTCACCTCCCCACCTTGGCCGAAACTAATGGATCCCAACTTGAGTGTTATGTTTTGAGCCACCTCCCAAGCCTTCCACCAACCCAATCAAACCCGCGAGGTGACATCCACTCACTTGGCGCTCTTGGCAGTCAAATCAATCAATCCATCCATCAGTGAGGGGATATACCACCCTCATTTCAATTGGAATCAATCACTCACACCCTCGAAATCATCCTAGAGCCCGAAATAAAACTCCCTAAGCCTCCATAGAGCACTCCAAGCTTCCTTAAGCTCAGATTCCTCGAAACCAAAATAGGACACCTCCTCGTTCGATCAAAACCCCCTCAAACCTCAACCAAATCCTAATTCCTCTTACACACCTTCCCCACACCTCGTTGTGTAAGAATAAATCATCCCCCAAGCCCTACGATAGCTGGAGCTAGCAGTTCGATCACCATCGAGCTCCAAATTGACGGAACTTGGTCCACTAAGAGAACTAGGGGAAATTAGCTTACGTGCTATTAATCGAAGCTTCCTTAATCGATTGTGACACTGATCTTGAGCTCAGGCGAGGTAATTCCTCAAAATTGAGTTTTTGGTGATTTTTGGTTGGAGCTTTGTGAAGGAAATTTGCATCTCGTGTGATCTTGACCGTTGGATCCCCTCTGATTGACGTTTTGAAGGTTTGGGATCCTTTTGGAGTTGATCCAAGCTCAGGTAAGCTGGATCGAGCGAGCAATGGTGAATGGACTTCATCTGTCATTACTCACGAGATGATAGATCACGCACCATCCATTTCACATAATTGGAATGTGTAATTGTGATTAGATCTCATTAGATTATCTGATTTACTCCCTTAAGAGCCAAGTTTAATCCTAGCTGTCGATCTTAGATCAGACGACAGGGATTAAAAATGTGTCTTTTACCGCCATGTAGGTGCCACATTGGATGATTTTACATAACCAATCTCATGGTGTCATGTCAAAAGTGTGCCACATCAGCAGGCCACATGGCACCGATGGGATTAGACTTAAATTAAGATTAATAATTTATTTTAAAGGTCAAACATGTAAAAATCATAACAAATCATAGAGAAATTATAAAAATACATATAAATAATCATTTCAAATATATTTTAGAGGAGAATCATTTAAAATTAATTTCAAGTGATTTTGAATAGTAATATAGTCTTAATTTAAGTTAAATTAAAAACCTAATTAGCTTAATTACTCATTAATTACTCAAGTAATTAATTTCAAACTTTCTAAGATTGTTTAATGGGATGATCTCTGTCTCTCATATTTTTCTTGGGAATTATTGCTTACTTAATTAGGGGAATTGACCAATTAAAGCCCTAATCATTCTCTTAATCCAATTAAGAGTTAATTAATCTCATGAATAGTAACAAATTGGTTAATTAAGTTCATTAATCATTGTCTAATAGTGAATAAACTAATGGGATAAGGTTGGGACCTCTTTCCTAAGTTCACTTCACTTTTCAAAAATAAAATTAATTAAGGCTTAATTAGTTAACTAAACTACCTAATTAATTAAAATTAAAATCATGATCATATCATAACTTGATTAATTGAATCATGGGTAGACCTTTATGTGTTTGATAACAAAAAGTGGGTTTAAGGAAATTATAGTTAATTCATATGTGTGAGGAAATCATAAGAGTACTTAATTAAATTCCTTAATTTAATTAACCATCAATTGTGAGCCAGTTACATTAGGCCCCCTTTATTTCATAAGATCATTGCAAATTTATTCTCTATTCATATGCATACCATATTGGCTCATAATTATTTGTTTAATTATATTAAGGTAACATAGGTAAGGGTAGTTAATTGATTTGATTAAGGGTATAACTTAATTAATTCATAAAATTCATCTAATTACCCCCTTCTTAAACCAAATCAAATTACCAATATGGGAATGGGATTAGATAACAAATGAGTG
This sequence comes from Cymbidium sinense, assembly GCA_021442155.1. Classification (NCBI taxonomy): domain Eukaryota; kingdom Viridiplantae; phylum Streptophyta; class Magnoliopsida; order Asparagales; family Orchidaceae; genus Cymbidium; species Cymbidium sinense. The sequence goes on along the minus strand of CM038215.1, from coordinate 233,298,969 downwards.
TTCTCCTCCTCTTTGATATTATTGACCTCACTTTTGGAGTGAGCTCTCAACCTCCTCTTCTTATACCTAGGAATCTTTTAGACACTAAGATTTTCTTAGTCATAAGACACTTCTAGTGATTAGGTGAACACTTAATCTAACCCTAGATACTTAGAAGGGTTTATAATGGGATTAGATCATGCCTTAGGGACTTAGGAAAATTACCTACCCTACAGCCTAAACCCAATCCATGTGTGCCTTCTTAAATTCAATTCAAATCCAAATCTCAAACCAAACCTCAAATTCAATACCAAGACCAAATCCAAATTCAAAATCAAATGATTAAAATCCATAATCAAAATCTTTCCTAGGCCTTATGTTTGGATTCCATGGACTTAGTCTAATTTCCATCCAATTTAATCCAAACTTGATTGATTTCTTCATGAACAAATCATACCTTTAATCATCCTCACAAATATAAATCAAATCTAATATCAAATATCCAAAAATAAATCCAAGTGAAATCAAAACCCAAATTTGAACCCTTTGAGCCAATTCCTTGGACTCCACCAAATGACATCCAAATCAAGCCAAAAATAATGGATTTTCTCTTGAATCAATCATTCCTTCAAGTACCTATCCAAATATAAATGAAATCTACAATCATCAAGCCAAATCAAAATCTACTCAAGTCAAACCCAACTTAGCCCATTTGACTTGAGATTTCCAAATGAACCAAAACTCATTTGAACCCAAATCAATTACAATTGAATTTATATATCAATCTCAAATCTATATATAAACTCAACTGAATCAAACTCAACCCAAAGTCAAGTTGACTAAACCCAATAGGTCCACTTGTCCCAAAGTGACCAATTTGACCTACTTGAACTAAAACCCAATTCAATCCAAACCAAAGTGAATTAAGTAAAACCAAACTCAACATTCTAGGATGATCAATTTATATAAATTGGGTCAAACTAAGCCCACCTAGCCCTTTGACCAAGTCAACCCTTTAACCCACATGAACCAAAACTAGCCAAATTGCAACTTAAGCCAAATCTATTAAAACCAATGATTCATACTAACCCAAAATCAACATTTGAACATGACTTGACCTTCAATTGAGCCAAACCTAACCCAATTAGCCCTCTTGACCCAAGTTGATCTAAATTTACCTAAAAGGCTAAAATGGGTCAAATCAAAATCTAAATCAAATTGATTACAACCAATGGCTCATGTTCATTCTGAATTGATTGTTGAACTTGACTAAAGCCTCAATTGAGCCTAATTGACTCACTAGACCCAAAACTCATTGAACCCAACTTGACTTAAAGGGTCAAATCAACCTAAAACCCAATCAAATCTAGATTGATTGGAACTAAAGCTTGCAATATATTTCAAATGATCAACCAAACCTAAACTAAGCCATGACTCAAGCCAATTTGGTCAATTAGGTCAAATTTATCAACTTCACCCATTTGACCCAAATGAACTCAAATGGGCTAAAATCAAATCAAAGAAAATTTGTTGACCTCCACATATGTGTCAAAAGTCGAGTCAAGCCCACAAGTCGAATCTGACAGACTTCAGAAGTGATAATGTATAAATCGAGGCTCAAAATGCACTGGATGTTATCGAAAGTAGTCGAAACGATCTCCGATTGATGAATGGACTCCACCATCGCATTCAGAATGTTAAAATTGGTTAAAATATAAATATTTCATAATCTAATGATCGACCAATCAACGATCGGTATCGATGTAATGACATGTATATTGAAAAATGATGATGTCCACAATCTCTATTCATAAAATTGATCATATTAGCTTTGAAATATCAAAACTCCATGCTCAATCGGATGAGATGATGCAAATGAATGTCAAAAGTGACGGTCGCAGTGAAATGCACGGCCAAAATTAACTCAAATTACCTTCGATCGATGAATGGACTTCTCTATCACATTAAGAATATTGAAACTTATCAGAATATAAATATTGTAAAACTTGTTTATCAACTGATCAAGCGATCAAATTATCAACGCATCTGCACGCATATCGAGGTTAAGAGGTACGGACGTAAACCAAATGACCTCCCTTCGCAAAATTAATCAAGTCGTTGGCTTCAAAATGTCAAAACTTATCAAATAAGACTGTTCACACTTAATTCAGACAAGTCTAGGCGAATGTCGAGCGATGGCGGTAACACATTTTGAGTTGAAATTGATGCAATTTGACACCGACTTGAACCAAATGGCCTCCGATTATAAAACAGACTACGCTGTTGCATTCGGAACAATGGAATAACCTTCAATCAATATATTTCAACAATTTATTGAGGTCGGCATAAATTTCACATTGAAGTCAAGTAAGCAATAAAAAATTAATTTAGTAACCTAAATCTAATCATATGCCCTAAGTGAACCGGCCAACCCTACTCTTCTTCATGTAGTACCCAGTACCCAAGCCCTTCTTCACGCAGGAAAATTGATCCCGCTCCTCCTCAACTGCACAATTCTTCCCAATCGTTCCCCCCTCTCATTTCTCTCATTCAAATATAGAAAACCGCAAGCTCTCCGGGGCTCTTCCCATTCCCTATTCTCTCTGATTCCCTCTCCTCCTCTAAACTGAAAAAGAGTAAGAAGAGGCAGAAAGAGAGTGAGCTAGAGTAATATCGAGGAGGATGGATAGAGATGAGATGATTTGATTAAAGCTGGGTTGTGCTTCTTGGCTTCGCCTCAGGATAACCGACACAATTGATGCTTGCGGCGATGAACGAATACAAGTGGAATGTAAGGATGAGAAGAGTCTCTTGGGCATCTGAGAAGCCCTAGAGTCCTTGGAGAAGCATCTTGCTTCCTTTCAAGCTTTACATTAGCGACAAAGATATGAAAGAGAGGCAGCTTTAACCCAAATTGATCATAGCCGCAAGGCATTGTGCATCAAGCTTGGAGAGTACAAGGGAGACAATCTTGAAGTCATCTATGAAACCTTGCTAGTGAGGCTCAGATGATACCTTCTTTTCTTACGTATTACATATATTTTGATTTATTTCTTTGTGAATGATAATATTCCTTCTTCTTCTTCTACTTTTCCTTCTTTTTTTTTCTTTCTTCCCTGCCTTTTCCTTTATTCCTCTCTTTTATTCCCTCACTAAAATCTGAAGTTCTACCTTGCTGAAATTTCCCGGTATCTCTAAATCTGAATTTCTTACTTAGTTTCACCACAATCTCCTTCGCCGCAACCAGAGAAGAACACCGTCATGAGGAGGGTTCTTCTTTTGGTTCCTGGCATCGCCTTGTTGCATTACCCTTCCTATTTTATTTCACATCAACGGAGATGAATACCGTCATGAGGCGGGTTCTTCTCCTAATTTTTGGCGTCTCCCACTTTCGTCCCCTTTCCAATCCTTCTTTTCACCATAATCGGAGAGGAACACCATCATGAGGCGGGTACTTCTCTTAGTTTTTGGCATGCCTAACCTCGTTCCCTTGCCGATCATTGCAACGCACATAAAAATGAGTCAGAACATGTGGGATGTGTGAATGTGGATATATACATGCTTGTGCTTCTTTACAAGTTTGAAGGCCTCATCGTGCACATGAGGTGACAAGATGAAAATCGTGTGATATGCAAGATATCACCCTACATTCATGAGGGTGTCGAAGTAAGACATCTGTTAGATGCTCCCTCTGAAATCTTTGTCAAAATTTTATCTAATTTAGACATAGAAAAAAAAAGAGAATGGATATATATTGCATTGTATATCTTCCTTCAGGTTTGAAGACATCGTCGTGTTCATAAGGGCGTGATGAGATGAAAAATTAGTTGCAGTGTCGTAAGACACCACTCGCTACACTCTTGAGGGCATACCAAGAAAGCCAAAATACTCAGATGCACTCCTGAGGGGATGATCTGAGTTTGAATTTAGACTAAAATTCAAGACTTAATAAATTCAAATGAAAATTACCTAAACTTAAGTCAAGCAAAAGAATATATGATAAATATGAAGATAAATGTTAAATCAAAGAGAAATAGGGGAGAGCATTTAAAGAAAATTTTGGAAAGAATAGAACACTCTTTTAAAATGCAAGTAAAATTTAGGGAGGCTAATATTAAACTCACAAATTCTAATTGTGATTCTCTATGGCTTAAATTGAAGTGGTAATGTGAGTCTTCTTTTATTCAAATTTCTCAAAATTAAACAAGCCTTAATTGAAACTTGGGGAGACAAATACCAAACTCATAAGAGACTTACAATAAACTTAAAGTCTAATTTTCAAATAAATATAGAGCTTGGTGTAGAGTTAAGGATGAATCTAAATTTAGTTTAATAACTCTTATATGAATATGGAGATGATTAGTATGCTAGCTAATAAGTATGAGTAGGGCTAAAGCAATAAACACTAAAATTGGTATAACTTATCAAAAGTGATTTAAAATGAACATAATCAATTTGGGAGAATTGTAAAAAAAACTAAACAAGTAAACTAAGTGCAAGTAATGTTTTAAACTATAATATAAATCAAAATGCCTTCATCGCCACTGGATTTGTAACACTTTGTACAAGCGAATAGAAGACATTAATTAGGACATTCTCAAATGCACCTTTGAGCCCCAACACTATATTGAATGCTTAAATTCAAGCGCATGAGGATGCTGCACAGGTTGATTCCTAGTTTAGTCTTAGAACTGAGTCCGAGTTAACAAAACTTAAAAATCAATTATGAGAATTTCAACGTAATGAAATATCAGCTAATTCATGTGATAGTAATTCTCTTTAAGAGCTAAATATAGTTGATAGGATCTAAAGTTTTTAAATAAATTTGAGTCAATCAATTAACTACCCCGATGATGGTTGTGTTGAATGGTGATTTCAACCGGAGGGGATACTTTCATCGATATGTGATTCTAATTTTAAATCAAATTAACTCAATTTAAGTATTAATCTAAAAAATGGATTAAACAAAACTCAATCTGTAAAAACTTAAATCAAACTCAACCTTTTCGCAACTATTTATCAGGGGTGACAAATTAAGAAAACTCTAGCTCACAAAGGAGCCAATGTCAAATCAAGTGTTCTGCTATATTCATTTTCAATCAATCTCTTGTCAGTAAGTACGTGGCTCATGTCCTCTGATTATGTGGCTTAACCAGTAGGCTCCACAGATGAAGCAGTTATGACCATAGTTCTCTGATCAGGTGGTTTGGCCAGTCAGGCTCCATTATATTACAATCATGACTATAGCTCGTATGCTCCCCAATGGCTCCACCCTTTGAGTTGTGAATCATAGGGTATACTTGATAGGGAAAACAACCCTCTGTCAGCTAAGGTACACTTAAGCCTGTCTTCTTAGACAAACACCACCCCAGGTCTACAAGGATTTCTTGGACGACGTAACCCATGTGTTGTTGATAAGGATCCTTCTGTCACATTGGGTCAACTACCTCCTATGACTAAGTAGACTAGGGACCACAATGGCCCGAGATGACGGAACCATGGGATCTCATCGAGCACATCATCATTCCCCCAACCATCCAATTTAAGCTAAAATGATGAATTTCATAGTTTTAAATTCTAAAACTCCATATCTTTTCTTCGTATGAGCGATCTAACAACTAGCTTTCGAAATTTCTCTCTCACTTGGGGAGGTAATTAACTATAGCGCATGATAGAACACGGAGATTTAAAATCCTCATAATATGAGGATGAAATCTCTAGGCAGTGTCTTATCTACTATCTCATCGCCTTGAAAATTACACACATAACTTTTCTCTCTTCAAATTATCGAGAGGTCATTGAGCTAAATTTGGCGACTCGTTGGGGAAGATTCTCTTTCCATCTTTGGCTAGTCATATACATGCTATAGTAGCGATAAAATTTTTTGAAAATTCAAAATATAAAATAGTGATTTAAGTGTGTAATATATTCAATATGGGGCTCTACGTAGAATGAATCATTCTGTAGAATATATCTTTATTACACTATTATTTGTTCTGTATTACCTCTACATCTTGAAAGTATGGGATGAAATAATAATTGCTAATTACTAATCCCCATCTTTCACTTTTGCATAATGGATCTACAAAGCACTCTTTCCTTTCAGGTTCGGTAGTGCGAACATCACGCTGCTATCATCAATACAGAGATGTTACCATTCAATTTGGTAGCTTGAATTTCTTGGATATCATAGCTGCAACTCTTGAAGTATCCACTCGTGGTACATTCATCAGAGGCCATGCTAGAAGGCCTCAAGTTCTGCTCCATCAGCCATGTAGCCATGTGGTTCAGCAATTGCAGAGTCCTCCCGACAGAGAACTTCAATTTTAAAAAGGCTAGGTCAATCTGAAGATCCATGATGAAAAGAACCATCACTGGGCAAACTATGTCTTTAATGCCTCGTGGTATAGCTGTTGTGCCAATTGAACCTCTTGTACATCGAAAGCATGATCATGAAGCTTCTTCATCATAAAGCAAATTAACTAGAAGACAGAGAAGAAGGAGAGATACTGAGCTGAGGGCTAACAGATCCCCTTTGAATGACCTAGTGAATAAGAGATACTTCTGTCAGAAGCGAGTATCCCTACCCACAACTTTGACAACATAAAGTGGGTAAAAAGGAATAGCACTCCTTGTGAAGCAAAGCAGTCTTTCTGAAAGAACCAACCACGTCAAGCTCTACCACCACAGAGGAGATAGCCTAAAACACTATCGGCCAGGATACATAAAGTTCTCAAAGTAGCCAAGGATAGAGGCTAATGAAAAGAAGATTTAGGGTGGTGATGGAAAATCTTGGCAAAAAGTTTTCATCTCTTCTAGTAATTAGCTAGTGAGCCCAGTACACTTCGCACGGTGAGCATCGAAGCGTGACACTTGGATCGTGTGTCCAAGAATCTGCTATTGAAAGGTCCCAGTGAAAGTGTAAATAGATATGGAGGCCAAGGCCCCTAATGAAACTTGGAATAATGGAAGAGGTGTGATATTTGATACATATACTCAGAAACCTGCCTCAAAAATAACACATCAGAAGTGGATACCCAAGAGAAGGGATATCATTGATGAAAGAAATGATGGTTGACACCATGGAGAATTCTCTAAGGGATCCCATCATCGATCAGGTTCACCCCCACAAGAGAAGGTTGACTTTGATCATAGTCCTTTAATAAAAGAAGTATTTATTTCGCACAATGAACCAGAGATCCACTAGAAACATTGATCAAAAATTCATGTGCAAGAAGAAAATAATGAAGAGGACACTATGGAAGTGGAAGCTGTCTATATGGTCAGAAACATAGATGAACTCTCCACTTAGCACCATCTGCAGCAATGAACTCATGGAACCTGAACCTGAATTCAACATTTATGAAGCAGAGTCTTCACAGAAGCAAATAGAGGATGGGTCTTCGAGCTTTGCTGAAGATAAAGAATAAGAAGATCAAAATGAGAAGAAAGATCATGGGTGTAGAAGTTGTCTATATGGTTGAACCAGAAATGATGATCGACTGGTGCAGCTTTATACTCATATCCTCTGACCCATTAACTTTATCTCTGCAAATGCATAAGGAGAAGGATGGTCAAGTTCCTCCCCTAAAAATGAGTAAGGAGCAGAATAATAATAAGAAATAAAAGAAGAAGAAGGGCCTGTATTGATTGACACCATGGCATTAGCTAGAGAGCAAAGAGAAATGCAGCATCAAATAGAGGTCAAAGATAAGGAGATTGCAAAGCTTGGTACAAAGATGAATGATATGAAGCTACAAATGAACATCATGATGGAGATGTTGTTGAAGAATATCACATCAAGTGCAACACCTATTTTGGCTGCTAATCAACAGACAACTAATAATAAAACTTATACACCATCAGCCACTATGGTACCTAAAGCTCCTATAGTACATGCTACATCTGAAGCGAGGAATGAAGTTAACCAAACACCGCTCCAGTCGATAATTCAAAATCTGGCTAGCACAGAGTGGTACTCAAGAAATGATAATCAATGAAAAGATAAAGGCAATCATAGCCAGGCGGTGAAAAGGCGTGAGTAAGGGTCACCTTACATCACTGAAGAATATGATCAGAAGGTTTCTGCCAAAATTTAATACTTTCAGTAGGCTTGGTAATCCAAAGCAACATCTAGCCTAATTTAAGGCTACTTGTGGTAACATAGGAGGGAATGATGCACTACTTTTCCATCAATTCATCAGTAGCCTAACTTCAGCTGCTTTCGAGTGGTATACAGAATTGATAAATAATTTGATTAAAATCTTTGTTGAATTAGAGGCAATATTCGTGAAGAGGTTCGCCAGTGCAACTGAGAAAATAACAACCACTGACCTTGCCTTATTGAAAAGGAGAAAAGATGTGTCAGTGACAAAATTTATAAGTCATTGGAACTAAGTATGAAGTCAGAATGGAAGAAGAACATGCGATCCAAATGCTAATGGGCAATATGGATGATAAAAATACCATTTTATGTATAACATCAATTATAATATTCACTTGCTCAATGGGGTGGCTAAATTTGAAAAGTAAATAAGTCTAAAATCTATGAGATAAAGGAAAGAGAAAAAAACCTTCAAACTCAAGAAGAAATGAAATTCATGTATGCTTCCTATATAGCAATTGGCGGTGATATATAATGTGGATAAAGGAAAATAGCTGATGTATAATAATGATAAGGGTAAGAAGCCTGTCTATTCTAATCCGCAACCAAAATTGGTATTAGGAGGCAATGACAAACCTCAGACTTTTCCAAGTGGTGTGTAGCATCCAAAATAAGCAACAAGAGATGATGAGCGAATGCGGCCATATCTTAAAGAAAAAATGAACAAAAAATATTTCTTTAGAAGGGATAGTGTTGCTAAATTATTTCGGCAAGTAGTCAAAGCTGGTCTACAATTACTCAAAATTAAAAGGCCTGAAGAAGCTGATCAGGTCGGTAATCCAAATTGTTGTCCCTATCATCGGATGATCAGTCATCCTATTGAAGATTATTATGTCTTCAAGGTTGGCTAGAAAAGAAGTATCAATGAGGTAAATTTACACTATCCCATAGTGTTCTATTCAACCCAAAAAGAGAGTCTACAAGGATGATTACACCTCTTATCATCAGCAAGAGAAAAGAAGGAGAAATCATTCAAGGCGGAAAATGGTAGTCTCCCAAAAGATCATGAAAATGTTGAAAGCACTAAAAATCCCTGTTAAGTGGAAATCACCACTTGAACCTATATTGGACTTAAGAGAGATGCCTAAACCAAGTATTTGGGCTTCTCAGCGGTATTCTGATAAGGCTACTTTATCACAGCATGAGAAATAGTCTATTAAATGTAGGCCTCATAAATCAAAGAAGCTGGCTAAGAAAAAGAAGATCAAGTAGAGAACTACAACTCAAAAGATCATTAACAATCTAGAGGAGTATCACCAGACGGCAAGACAGTCATATAGGCTTGCAAACTTCATGCCTAAACTTCGCATTGCTAAATTAGATGAAAAAGATAATGGTGAATCTTGTCTAGTAGAGACATGTCGAATCATCTATGTGATGTCAGATGTTCAACGATTACTCTAAAATGATATGGAGTCGAGACCAACCAACCATCAAATTTTATTAGGAGAGTAAGAAGAGTGAGGGTTAACGAATTTTGTTTAATGACCCAACAAGATAATAATAGTTCAGATGAAGATCTATGTTTCTCTAAAGGAGAAGAATCAGACTCATCAATATCATCACGCATGAAGCATACAAAGTTGAAAAATGAGTCTAGCCCTATTGGCCAATCTTCCAGAATAAGAAGAGAATTTGAAGAAACTACCTCTTTAGAAGAATTTGAGTAAGATAAGATGATTCAAATTTACTTGAGAAGTGGTTTAGTCCTACCACCTTCATCAAGAAATGGAAATGCAAATAAAGGCAAAGGCAAACAAATTGAAGTCAATGAGGATATCATTCCCAAAAATCCTAGAGTGATAATTATGCGAAAAGATATATTATAATATTCTATCACATGAGAAAATCCACACTGGCGAGTGTGTATGAGGCTCTCTTGATGTCAAAAGACCTCTAAGAGAATTTGATACAGGCTCTCAAAGATTTAGAGAGTTATGAAGCTTACTTTGCTAAAAAAATACATGACTGAAGCATTCTAAACTCAAGATCTCCCAGTAATCACATTTTTTGAAGAAGATCTTATGTTGGGAACGACAAATTAGAACCGTCCTCTTTATGTTATTGTAGAGAGTGATGGCATCTCAATCAGCCAAATATTGATTTATCCAAGTTCTTCTATCAATCTTATGAGTCTAAAGGTATTAAGAGGATTATCACTTGATATCCAACATCTTGGGAGAGACAAGTTGATGGTTCATGGTTCCAATGAGAAAGGATAGAAAATCCTGGGTTCTTTTATTCTCCCACTCAAGTTCAGGGATTTATATAGAGAAGCCAAGTTTCATGTAATCAATATCGATACATCATTTAGAGCTCTCTTGGGCCGGTCGTGGCTGCATGAGTATGACATGGTCCCATCAACTATGCATCAGTGTATGAAGTACCTAAAAGAAAGAGAAGAATTCAGAATTTCTAATAACCTACAACCATTCTCCATCAATGAATCAAAGATTTATGAAGATGCAAAATATTTCATTCCTAAATAGCCTAAGCCAACAGAGCCTCTTGAAGCGGTAACATCCACTTCAAAAATTAAAAAGCAATTTCACAAAGTGAAAGAGCAGAAGCAAAGAGGAAGAAAGAAGGAAATGATGACTCTCCCTAAAGCACTTGATTCTGCACATAAGTCAAGAAAATCAGTTCCTCATTTAGGAAGTGACACAGAAGAAGGAGAAGATATTCATGTCAAATTTAAGGGAACTTATAAGCTTTTAAGAAAGGCAGAGTATGAAATAAGTGATTCTGGTTCAAACTATGATTTTGAATCTACTTTTGAAAATAGAGTTCTAATGGTTGCATCAAGGAGGATAGCTCACTTGGCAGAGTCAGATGACTCACTCAAAATTATACCCATCCCTCAACAGTGTTTCAAAGAAATTACTCCACTAGAGGTTCATAACATTAATGAATTGATAGCATTCTATGTGCCACCATTGAGTGAGAGTAGCGGAACAGGAACTCTATTTTATAAATCTGAAAGAGTCTCAACCTCACAATTTTGATCAACCTACTAAAAATAAAAATTATGATAAGATAGTGCCAACAAGAATACCAATATATTATCCACAAAAATTAAGAAGAATGATGCATAAGCTTGGAATTCATATTGGAACTACTAAATATAGAACTCAAATCTTTAATAAGATGTGGAGCCAAAGAAGTCCTCAAGCATTGCGAAGAAGTGATAAGTTTATCACTAAAGGTCTGGGGTTCATCCATAAATCTCATCAAAATAGAGCTTATTATAATATAATAGAAGCTGAGATAGAAACTAAAAGTAACGAAGGAGATGATTCCCATGAAATTCTTCTTAAAAATAATGAAGAAGTAGAAGCCAAGCCCGCACCTGAAGAACTCAAAGTTGGTGGACAAATAGCTATTATGGATGAACTTAAGGAAATCAACCTAGGAGCTGAGGATAATCCCCGTCCAATTTTCGTCAGTGCCCTTTTACCTGATAAGAAAGTTGAAGAGTTAAAAGTCCTACTTTGTGAATTCAAGGATTGCTTTGCCTGGACATATTTTGAATTACCAGGCTTATCCCTTGATATAGCCATTCATAAACTAACTATTAAACCCGATGCAATGCCTGTTAAGCAAGCTCCTAGGCGAATGAGATTGGAGATTGAAGAATAGGTAATTGCAGAAACTAAAAAGCTAATTGAAGTAGGCTTCATCCGAGAGGAGAAGTACGTAGATTAGATAGCCAATATTATACTATTAAGAAGAAGAATAGTCAAATCCATCTCTGCATTGCCTTCCAGGACTTAAATAAACCATGCCCAAAAGATGACTTTCTACTTCCAATATCAGAACTACTAGTGGACAACACCTCCAACTATGACATGTTCTCATTTATGGATGGATCGTCGAGATACAACCAAATCAAAATGGCACTGAAGATGAAAACATACATCAGAACACTATGGCATCTATTGCTACACATCATGCTTTGGCTTGAAAATCTTTGGAGCACATACCAAGAGTCATGATCGTATTTTTGATGAGTTGATTCAACCAAAAGTGGAATGTTATGTTGATGATTTGGTGGCTTGAATCATGAAAACCACTTGAAAGAAAGATATGATCTCAAGATGAAAAAATGTGCATTGCATTTTCGGGTACATTGTAGAGGTATTGAAATTGATCCCACTAAGATCAAGGCAATTGTGGAGATGCCTCCACCGAAGAGTTTGTGTCAGTTTCATTCTTTACAAGGACAACTTGCATTCATTTATCGATTTATATCAAATATATCAGGATGTTGTCAGCCATTTGCAAGGTTAATGAAGAATGAAGCTCCATTCAAGTGGGATAAGGAGTGCCAAGAAGCATTCAATAGCATTAAAAGCTACCTATTAAATCCACCAATCCTTGTAGTGCCTACTCTTAGGAAGTCACTCATATTATACACAATTACATTAGAAGAGTCCCTTGAAGCGTTATTGGCACAACACAATGAAGAAAGCAAAGAGAATGCTATTTATTATATTCGGTCAGGAGATTAAGAATGAGATACTCTCGATAGAAGCATTGTTTGACATTGATCTTTGCAGTCCAAAAGCTCCGTCACTATATCTTATCTCACAAGATTACCCTCATCTCAAGGATCAATCTGCTAAAGTACTTTATGGCAAGACCAGCATTGATAAGTCACGTGGCAAGATGGGCAGTGTTGCTTTTATAATTTGATATCACATACGTTCCGTAGAAAGCAGTGAAGGAATAAGTCTTAGTGTATTTTCTCACTGCACATCCCATCCCTGGAGACTCTTCTCTTAATGGCGATTTGTCTGATGAGCAAATTATGCTCATCCATGAAAGAGAAAATTTACAAATCTGGGAAATGTACTTTGGTGGAGCCTCATTCGATCAAACAAGTCAAACCTCTAAATTTTCCAAGGGCAAGAGTAGGAATCGGCATCGTCTTCATAACACCAGAAAGGGGGATAATGAGATGATCATATGGGCTGACCGAGCCAAAATAAATAATGAAGCCCAGAGTGTGAAGCATTAGTGGGAGGCCTTGAAGAGGCTCTTTTCATAGGCATTCAAAACTTGCATATTTTTGGCGATTCCCTTATTATAAATCAAGTACTTGACATCTATAAAATTAACAAGCTTGAGTTAGCTTTCTATCACAAGCGAGTTCTTAAGCTTATGAAGCAAATACCAAATATCACACTAACTCGAGTCTCTTGATTCTAGAATAGTAAAGCTGACTGCTTAGCAAAATTAGCTAAAGAAATGATAAGTATGAATTATGACTATGCCATGATCAGCATATTTAGTCAACGAGTTCTAGAGCTGAAAAAGTATCAATCCCGTAGAGGGGTTACAAATTCGACCGCAGGATCAACTCGGGTTGCTCCTCATACTCTCAAAATCGAAGTTATACCTAAAAAGTTAATGACATTGCTTCAAAAGCGTGAGCCTTTATTGTAGAAGAGCCACATGATTGGAGGCAATCCTTCATCAACTACTTTAAAGAAGGCAAATTACCAAATACTAAATCATTAGCAGCTCAAATTAAGAAGAGGATGTTGCACTATGCTTTCATCAATAACACTCTATATCGTAGATCCTTTGAACAAATGTGGCTATAATGCCTAAGTGTAGAGGAAGCTAGCAAAGTGATGGTTGAATTTCATGAAGGACTTTGTGGTGCACATTAGTTAGTCCGAAGATGATAGCAAAGATTAAAAGAATGAGTTATTATTGGCCATCTATGGTAAGAGATTGTATCAATCATGCTAAGAGGTGCCATGAATGCTAAGTACATTTGAATATAATCCATCAACCTCCAAATCCACTACACCTGATAATAGTATCTTGGCCATTCGAATGCTGGAATACAGATATAATTGGGCCAATTGATCCATCATCGTCACCAGGACACCGCTTCATCTTAGCAGCGATTGACTATTTCTCTAAGTGGGTTGAAGCTACCCCATTTAAAGAAGTCACTACTAACTGAGTGATCAACTTCTTCACACATAATGTAGTCTATAGATTTGGAGTGTCACGTCGAATAATTTTTGATAATAGCACAGCTTTCAAAAGTGCAAAGATTTATAGATTCATCAATCGACACAAAATTGATTGGCGATACTCTTTAATATACAATCCAAGAGCAAATTATTTGGCAGAGGCTTTCAAGAAGACATTGGTCAAATTGCTCAAGAAGATTCTCACTGAAAATAAAAAAGAATGGCATACAAAGCTAATAGAGGCTCTATGGGCATATCGAACCACCTACAAGATGCTGACTAAATCCACTCTCTATTCATTGGTATTTGGAGCTGAAGAAGTTCTTTTGCTTGAAGTTGAGTTGCCTTCACTTTGAGTAGCTATCCAACACAATCTAACTGAAGATCAAAGTGCTCATCTGAGAATGGAGAAACGCGACACGCCTAATAAAGTTAGATTGCAAGCTCATCAAATTCTCGAAGTCTCTCGAGCAAAGATGTCCAGGGCTTTTGACCATACAGTGAAGCCTCGAACATTTCAACAAGGGGAATTAGTCTTGGTGCTAAGAAGATCAATTATTCCCAATAAAAATTTGGTGATAAATTTGAGCCTAACTAGGAAGGCCCTTTTGTCATTAAAAAAGTATACCAAAGAGGGACATACCAACTTATTGACCTAAAGGATGAAAGACCAATGCCACCAATTAATGGTCGATACTTGAAAAAGTATTATACATGATGAATACATTCTCGAGGTACAATAGAAATCCCTCTGCAAGATAGGGGCACATTTTTTTAGTATATCTATTTAGGTCGACATCATGCTTCATGTCGAGATCCCTAAATAAATATACTAACTCTAGATGAAAAAAAAGCTTTTCTCTGAAAATTCCCCTATTATACAGGGGGCATTTTTAGATTTAGATACATAGACGAAAGTAATGTTGCATGTTAAAACCCTCTTAAGAACATATCAATTCAAATATTGATGTATTTGCTTAATTTCATCTTGAAAGCTTCTAAATGTACTTTAGAATTCCCCACAAGGGGCATTTTTTAGTTTATGTTAAGTTTATTTGAGTTGATATGTATAAGATGAGATCCTCAAATATATTACATTCGAGTTGACATGAGCTTTATAAAATCCCACGAAATCATCTACAATATTCTATATAAGTTATCCTTTAAATTCAAGAATTTATTTTAGAACAAAGAATCTATCATGAGAAACATCAACCATAAATATCACGAAGTCAGATTTAAAATTAGATCAAGTCAGGATCAAATTTTCTCAGAATTTTGGAAAGCTTCAATCAGTTGAAAGAGCTTAAACCTCAACCTACGAGATCAGATCACGATGGTTCTAAAGGTCCATCAAGCCCAAATATGGCTCGCCACTCAACAAGCCACAATAAATTACCGCAGTGAAAGAGCCCCTATTCATCAGTCTGATAACAAAACCACCAACCAACTACAGCTTAAGTTGAAGACTCGAGTAGGTTTTAAAGGTCAAACTCAACAAGCCCAAATATGGCCGAGTTGCTGACGCTCTCCTCACTCAATAAGCTGTAAGAAAATGTCATAGTGAAAGAGCCATTGCTCATCAGTCCAATGATGATAACTATTCAATCTCAAACCAGATCCTACTTAGTAATTATAAGCAACCTAGGATCTAAGAGATCTTTCTACTTGATCGATATATCAAGATAATTTGAGAAAACTCTCAATTCAGGGCTACCTCAAATCAATCTATATATTTCTCGCAAGGTAATATCTCAATTTATTCTCAAATGATTTGATCAACCTCAAAGCATAGATCAAGGCCAATCTCCTCATCAAGTCCATCAAAGTAAAAAGCATAGGACTGAGGAAGTAATTTCATAGTTCATACAAAGATAGCCGAACTAAAGGAATTTTGTGGTTATTCAGTCTGTTAAAGCACACTTTGCTAGACTAATAACTCAACATTGACCTTATATAAGTCAAAAGGCTTGGTCATTTGTATGTACCCTCCAACAAATCTATCAAAGCAGCAAGCACAAGGTTCATGGCATACATACACTTTCTGACAAATCAATATGGACAAATCAGGTCATTCCTTCATCAAGTACATCAAGCTTAAAGCTTGGACAGAAGGAATTTTAAATCTGACCAAGCATGGATAAACCAATTCCCTAGTGGGGTCCTTCATTAAAATAAATAAACCAATTCCTCCATCAAATCCAACCAAGCACGAATCTAGAGTTGGAAAACTCAAATCTGTAGTGATATAAAAGAAAGAGATCTTCAGCAAAGCCATTGAAGCAGAAAGTATATGGTGTAAGAACTCTTATCTATCCAATAAGTCGAGTCTAAATCGGTCAATCTTGTCATTTAGCATGTCTTAAATAAAGCATCATACTAATGACAAATCCTATCAAAAGCTTCGTAAGCTATTGCAATCGAAGCTAAAATGATCCAAGTTCTGTGGCCAGCCCAAAGGATCAACCAGTTTTTAACAAACGTAACCTGCTCCATGCATGATCATATATGTTGGGGGCACTTGTTGACCTCCACATATGTGTCATAAGTTGAGTCAAGCCCACAAGTCAAATCCGACAGACTTCGGAAGTGATAGTGCACAAATCGGGGTTCAAAATGCACTTGATGTCACCAAAAGTAGTCTAAATGACCTTCGATCGATGAACGAACTCCACCATTGCATTCAGAATGTCAAAATTGGTCAACATATTAGTATTGCATAATCTAACGAGCAATTGATCAAGCGATCAAGCTATCAATGTGTTGACGCGCATATCAAAGTCGAGAAGCTATGACGATGTCTAAACGAATTGTTTATGAAATTGATCATGTTGTTAACTTCAAAATATAAAAAATTATCAAATAAGATTATCCACGCTCAAATTAGACAAGTTTGTATAGATGTCAAATAATCAGAAGTGACAGCACACAAATTGAGACTGAAATGCACTGGACGTCGCCAAAATCAACCCAAATGACCTTCGATCAATGAATAAACTTCTCCATCACATTTAGAATATCAAAATTGGTCAGAATATAAATATTGTATAACTTATTGATCAACCGATCAAGTGATTGAATCATCAATACATTTATATGCATATCAAGCTCAGGAGGCACTGACATAAATCAAATGACTTCGTTCATGAAATTGATTATGTCATTGACTTGAAACATCAAAATCTATCAAATAAGACTATTCGCACTTAATTCGGACAAGTCTGCATGAATGTCGAGCAGTCAAAAGCGAATACGTATTTTGAGTTGAAATTGATGTAGTTTGACACCAACTTGAATCAAATGGCCTTCGATTGTAAAACAGGCTACGTCGTTGCATTTGGAACAATGAAATAACCTTGAATTAACATATATTTCAACCCTATGTTGAGGTCAGCGTAAAATTCACATTAAAGTCAAGTAAGCAATAAAAAAATTAATTTAATAACCTAAATCTAATCTTAAGCCCTAAGTGAACCGACCGACCCTATTCTTCTTCACGCAGTAAATCGCACCCGATCCTTCTTCATGCAACAAAATCGATCCCGCTCCTCCTCAACCACACAATTCTTCTCAACTGTTCCCCCCTCTCATTTCTCTCATTCAAAAAGACAAAATTGCAAGCTCTCCGGGGTTCTTCCCTTCCCCTCTTCTCTCTAATTCCCTCTCCTCCTCCAAACCGAAAAAGAGTAAAAAGAGGCAGAAAGCAAGTGAGCTAGAGTAATACTTAAAAGGATGGATGGAGATGAGATTATTTGATTAAAGCTGGGTCGCGGCTTCACCTCAAGATAACTGACGTAATTGATGCTAGCGGTGATGAGGTAATAGGAGTGGAATGTAAGAATGAGGAGAGTCTCTTGGGAATCCTAGAAGCCCTAGAGTCCTTGGAGAAGCATCATGTTTTATTTCTTCGACAATGACAAAGATATGAAAGAGGCGCCTTAACCCAAATTGATCATACCAGGCATTGTATCAAGCTTGGAGTACAAGAGAGATGATCTTGAAGTCATCCATGAGGCTGCAGCCTTTACTAGTGAGACTGTTGAGCAGGATGATACCTTCTTTTTTCCTCTGTAGTCTACCCATATTTTAATTCATTTGTTGTGAATGATAATATTCCTTCTTCTTCTACTACTTTTCCTTCTTCTTTCTTTTTCTTTCTTTCCTGGCTTTTTCTTTCCTTCCTCTCTTTTCTTCCCTCGCTGAAATCTAAAGTTTTACCTTGCTAATATTTTTTGGCATCTCCAAATCCAAATTTTCTACTTAATTTCACCGCAATCTCCTTGTCACAACCGAAGAAGAACACCATCATGAAGCGGGTTCTTCTTTCGGTTCCCGGCGTCGCCCTTCTTGCATTTCCCTTCCTATTTCATTTCACTGCAACCAGAGAAGAACACCATCATGAGGCGGTTCTTCTCCTAGTTTTTGGCATCTCCCATTTTCATCTCCTTTCTGACCCTTCTCTTCAACATAACCGGAGAGGAACACCATCATGAGGTGGGTTCTTCTCCTGGTTTTCGACATGCCTAACCCTATTTTTCTTGTCGATCATTGCAACGCATAGAAAAATGAGTCAGAATATGTGGGATGTGTGAATGTGGATATATACATGCTTATGCTTATTTACAGGTTTGAACGCCTTGTCGTGCTCATGAGGGCATGACTAGATGAAAAATCAAATGCGGTGTTGCAAGATACCGCTCGCTACGCTTATGAGGGTGTACCGAGTAAGCTAATATATGTTAGATGTCGCTCCCCCTTGATGAAATGCTGCCAAAATTTTATCTAATTTTTATACTTACAAAAAAGGGGAATGAATATATATTGCATTGTATGTCTTCTTTCAGGTTTGAAGGTGTCATCGTGCTCATGAGAGCAACGAGATGAAAAATTGACTGCTGTGTCACAAGATACCACTCGCTATGCTTATGAGGGCATACCGAGAAAGCCAAAACACTCCTGATGCAGGCCCCTACACGAGGATGATGCCGAGAGGCTACAAAAATTTAGACTAAAATTCAAGTAAAATTTTGGAAAGAATAGAACACTCATTTAAAATGAAAGTAAAATTTGGGGAGACTAATATTAAACTCATAAACTCTAATTACGATTCTCTATGGCTTCAATTAAAGTGGTAAAGTGAGTTCTCTTTTATTCAAATTCCTCAAAATTAAACAAGCCCTAATTGAAACTTGGGGAGATAAATGCTATACTCATAAGAGACTTACAATAAACTTAAAGTCTAATTTTCAAATAAATATAGAGCTTGGTGTAGAGTTAAAGACGAATCTAAATTGGGTTTAATAACTCTTATATGAATATGAAGATGATTACTATGCTAGCTAATAAGAATGAGTAGGGCTAAAGAAATAAACACTAAATTGGTATAACTTATCAAAAGTGATTTAAATTGAACATAATCAAGTTGGGAGAATTACAAAAAAACTCAATAAGTAAATTAAGTGCAAGTAATATTTTAAACTATAATCTAAATCAAAATGCCTTCATCGCCACCGGATTCGCAACACTTTGTACAAGCGAACAGAAGACGCTAATTAGGACATTCTCAAATGCACCCGCATGGGCCCCGACACTGCGCTGAATGCTTAAATTCAAGTGTCTGAGGATGTTGCGTGGGTTACTTTCTGGTTTAGTCTTAAGACTGGGTCCAAGTTAACAAAATATAAAAATTAATTATGAGAATTTCAGCTTAATGAAATATCTGAGAAGCTAATTCTATCATGTGATAGTAGATCTAATCCTTTGTTAAGAGCTAAATAGAGTTGACAGGATCTAAAGTTTTTAAATATATTTGAGTCAATTAATTAACTGCCCTAATGATGGTTGTGTTGAATGGTGATTTCAATCAAAGGGGATACTTTCATTGCGATTCTAATTTCAAATCAAATTAACTCAATTTGAGTATCAATCCAAAAATGACTTAAATAAAATTCAATCTATAAAAACTTAAATCAAACTCAATCCATCTGCAATTATTTGTTAGGGGTGAAAAATTAAGAAAACTCTAGCTCACAAAGGAGCCAATGTCAAATCAAATATTTTGCTATATTCACTCTCAATCAATCTCTTGTTAGTAAGGGCATCACCCCTATCCTTTGACTGCGTGGCTTAGCCAGTATGCTCTGTAGATGAAGCTATTACAACCAGAGTCCTCTCGGTGGTTTGCTAAAAGCTCTATATTACGATTACGATCAGTTTCAGATGCTCCCCAATGGCTCTGCCCTTTGAGTTGTCAATCATAGGCATACTTGATAGGCTAAATAGCCCTCCGTCAGCTAAGGTACACTTAAGCATGTCTCCTTAGACAAACACTAGCCCAGGTCTACAAGAACTTCTTGGACGACGTAACCCATGTGTTGCTAATAAAGATCTTTCTGTCAAGTTGATCGACTACCTCTTCTAACTAAGTAGATAAGGGACCACGATGGCTCGGGATGACGGAACCATAGGATCTAGATCAGGCATGTCATCATTGCCCCAACCATCTGGTTTAAGCTAATATGATGAATTTCATAGTTTTAAATTCTAAAACTCCATATGCTGCCACTATTCATTAAGCGATCTAATGACTAGCCTTAATCAAAAATTCTCTCTCACATATTTGGAGGGATAATTAACTAGGGGCTTGCGCTTATAGGAAACCTGGAACCATATTTAAAGTTCTCACAAAATGAGGATAAAATCTCTAGGTAGTGTCTTATCTACTATCTCATCTGCCTTCTGAAAATTACACTGGTGCATAACTCATACTCTCTTAATTCAAAATTGTCGAGAGGTCGGTAAATTTTGGAGCCCATAAAATTGATCCAAACCAATGAAATCAATACACTCTAAATGGTCATTTGAACTTGACTCAGCCCTTAGTTTGACCCAATTTAACCAATTCATCAACCTAACCCGATTTGACTCAATTTGACATAAATTGGTCAAATTGAGTCAAATGGAATCAAATGAACTCTAAATAGATGAAATTTAGCCCAACCCACTTTTGACTCATTTCAAATTTGCCTAAATCAAATCCAATGCCAAATGACCACTCTACCCTTGGGCTAAGGGTATCACATGAGGCAAATCACTTGGGGGAATGATCATTTCTTTTTATTGGGCACTTAGCACTCATCCATTGGCACCAGTACCTAGGACAGCTAACCCGGGGTTGGTTGGGTTGGCCATGACCCATGGGAGGTGAAATCACCTCCCCATTTCCATTGGAGCATGTGGTAAGCATGGACTCCCACTCCCCTTACCTTGGCTGCATTCTTACACCCTCCTACACTCAAGTGAAGCCACTTAAGGTTATTCCCTGCCAAAATTGAGCTCCCCATGACAGCCACTTGATCAAAATGGTCAAACATATGTGATCTAAAGAATGAGGTATACAACCCCTCCCATCATTCTCACTCAAATCGATAACATTCACACCTTCAGAGCCTTAGCAGCCAAAGAACTCCTCCCAAAGCCTCCTCTTTTCTTTACCGAGCTCCATAAATCCTTCGTTCTCTATTTTATAGAAAATTGAAATAGGAGAGGCCACTTTCGAGTCCCATTTGCTAAAATCACCACCAAAGTGCAATTAACTTTGCACACACCTTCCTTGGAGCTAGACAAGCAAGAATGAATCACTTCACATTGCCTCCGACTGCCGGAAGTGGGAGTTCAATCAAAGTCGATCACCTACATCCTGTGCATTGGTCTTCCAAGCAAACCACACCAAATCAAAGCTCGTGTCACTCAACAGGGCTTCGTCTCTACTAGATGAAGATTCCTCAATTATTTGGAACCATCGGTCTTAGCTCGGGTGAGGTATGCCATTGAAATTGACCCCTAGGTAGAAATGATTTGGTCCTTTGTGAAGAAAATTTGCATGTCGCAAGATTTCCACTGTTGGATCTTTTTATTTTGCTTCCTTGATGGTGTGGGATCAATTTGATCTTCATTCGAGCTCGAGTGAGCTCGGATCGAGCGACAAATGATGGACGGTCTTTGTCTCTCACCGCTTGGGAGAGATAGATCACGACCATCCATTCCTCATGATAGGAACGGATGGTCCTGATCAAATCACTCTAGATTAATCCTATTAAGCGTGGTTATGATGGTCCGATCTATCGGATGGCACACGAAATCAGATCTCCGGATGAGCCACCTGGTGTGAAAACTTAAAGAACAATCCATCCATGTGGCACCGATAAGATTAAGGTTAATTAAGGCTAATTAAATGCATTTTAATCACTGAAACTTCATAAATTCACTATAAATTGTACAAAAATTTGAAAAATATAAATAAATGCTCATTTTAAAGGTATTTGAGAGGAGAATTTAATAAAAATATTTTTATTTGATCATGAACAATAATTAAGGCTTAATTAAAGTTTAATTATAAAATTAATTTAATTAATTGATCATTAATTACTTAAGTAATTAACCTCATCATTTAAGGGGATGACTTTTACCTCCTTTAATTTTATTTGGTTTAATCACTTATTTAATTAAGGTAATCAATTAATTAATCCCTAATTACTTCATAATTTAATTAAGTGATTAATTAAGCTCCTAAATAGTGCTAAATTTGTTTATAAAGCCTAATAACCTTTGATTTACATTGGATAAATAGTGGGAATGAGATTATGACCTCTTTTCTAATCCTTTTCCCTAAGTTTATTTTAATTAAGGTAGGCTTAATTAAGGTGAGCATTAATGAAGTAATAAATAAACTAATCAAAAGAATTAATTAATCAAACTAAAGCTCAAATCACCTTTGATTTTAGTTAATTAAGTCATGGGTAGACTCTTAGGTGTTCAATAACCTAAGGAGAATCTAAAGAAATTATAATTAGCCCACATGTGTGGGAGAACTATGAGAGTACTAAATTAAGTCCCTCGGCTTAATTAACCATTAATTATGAGCCAATTGCATTAGGCCCCCTTTCTTTTCTTAGGATCATTACTAATTTTATTTCAAATGCATATGCATATCATGTCGGCTCACAATTATTTGGGTAACTATGTTAAGGTGATATAGAAAGGGGTAATTAATAAACTTAACTCATATTACAACCTAATTAATCCATAAAATCAACTTAATTACCTCTCATTAAACCAAATTAATTCACAAACATGGGAAGGGATTAGGATCAGCAAATTCTCTCTCATATCTTTAAATCAAATTGAAATATGAAATTAAAAAAATGACATTAAGAAGCTTTGGTTTATTTTAAATGATTTTATTTGATATGATTGTTCTCAAGAATTAGTTCGATTGAATGAAATATGTGTTTTATGTCTTATTATTCCTTTCCAATCATATTAAATGATGTGTGACATGTGGTCTCATGCATTCATGTTTCAAAATATTTAAATTTAAATAAATTTTCTCTATGTCAAGCTTGCATGTGTTGATTAACCTATGAATTTGTGTGGATATTATTACTATTAAATCAAAGTTATTTTCAAAAGTTTATAAGTCAACTATAATATTTGGAGTGATAATAGTTATAAATATCTGTAAGCCTGCATGTGTTTATGGCTTAGAGCATGTGATATGGAGTTCTCTTTCTTTAATCTATATGGATTTACATAAAGTTTGAATATAAACAAGTGTATAGCCCATTTGAAAAGGACACAACATTTGTTTGAATTCATTCCTATGTATTTCTATGTTAGAATTTAGATAGAACTTTAGTTCATATGTATAAATAATTCAATTGAAAGAAATACAACTTTTGCATATATTTCCATTTTTGTAGTCACTTGTACATTCATGTGTATTCAAGAATAGTGGGTATATCTAGTATGGACATTCAGGGAATACGAGGATTTAAGTAGCCCTAAAGAGGTTTTTACCTCACTCTCCTGATTAACAATGGTGAAGTACTTGCTTAAAACTTTTATACACTTGAATATGCATTTATCTAATGAGTGAAAAAATCACATTTTCTACAAAATACACATATGCATCTTTCATTTAAAGTGTGCTAAAATAAATATATTGCATGTATAATTATACTTAGGATTCAATCATATGCATGTTACTTGTGATGGAAATGAATAATGTGATGTATGTCTTGTGTTAATAGTTCACTTAAATTAATCTTAAGAAGTCTTTTATGTTGAATGCAATCATTTAAGGTGAACTTAGACTTAGGATTAATTTAAAATATGTAATAAGTCATTCACTAAAGAGAACTAAACTAAAGTAACATGCTTTATAAAGTGACTTAGGGTAGGGATGAAAGAAGGCAACCTCTTTTCTTCTCTTTACAACATTTAGTTTCTAAGTGTAAGTCACATGAAACAAAAGAAAGCACAAATTAAAGCTTACAAATCAATTAAAGCACTTGAAGTGAAACCACCCTTTAAATTGAGTCTTTCTACACTTAGAAAATCTTAACTCTAATGCCTAGGTAAGCTACGCCATACAAGCCTTAACACACACTTTAGAATTAAGTCACCACTTCTAGATTTATGTTATGATGCATGTTGTGAAGTATGTTTTATTTTGTGATGTATTATTTTTGATTGGATGTTAGGGTGTATGCTTTGTAGACTAGATGTTAGGCGGTTATTAGCCTAATCATATTTTTTGTAGGGGATTATGCTTAAGGGGCCACTGAAAAAATAAATACAAATACTTTCTTTTGCAGGTTGCTTAAACCCCTAAGTATAATCCAAGTTAGGACATGTGGGCTTGGTTATCCATGTGTAGGGTGCTAAGTCTAAATTATACATACAACTGCTTTGGTTGTATGTATGTTTAGTTAACTTCTATTTTGCAGGTGTAGTTAGATTTACTTCTTTCTATTTAAATGTAATATTGCAATTAAGACTTAGGATCAAATGCTATGGGGTATAGGATGAGCATTAGTTAGAGGGTTTTGTCCTGGGAGGTCACGCGATGCCTTGAAGTTGAAGCCCATCAACTCAAAGAAGAATGAAGAAAGGCGTGAAGATATGAAAAATGAAGAAATGAAGACCCCCATAGAATTTGTCATTTGTAAGTTGTAATTATTCTTTCATATTACCGGGTTGTATAAGGGTAGAGCTCGGCTACCCATTTTTCTTTTCGGGTTGTATGGCAATAACCGACCTTACCATCCTTTTATTCTTTTGCACTTAGTTATAAAATTATTTGATATTTTGTTTAGCTTGTGCAATAGAAACATCATACTTTTTCTAGTTTCTTTATATTTGATGTTGAATGTGTGGCCTCGATGCGATTAGGCTCTTAAAGTAAAATTAATTTTTTACGCCAATTAATCACTCTCAATTAAAAATTCTACAACTCATAACCTCACATAAAGCCTAGGATATAAATCAAGATAATTAAAAGATTTAGCAACACCTTAGCTGAATGTTGAATATCAAACAATATGCATATCATATTATCTCACTCTTGCAAATAGGGGATTTCCATCCTTAAATAATAAGGGAAGGCTTGACCTTTGAGGGTCTCTTTTGTGTTAGAAAACACCCCTTTCCTACTGATTTAGCCAACAATCTTATTTTATCATGCATGTAGGCATCAAAATCTCAAAGCCTTTGTCAAAATGAAGTGTCAAAAATCAATTAAAATTTAAAAAGATTTTCTCATTAGACTAAGTCATTATTCATACCACTCATTCTCTAGTCTCTTAGGGAGTGGGTTTAAGGACTTTAGTTTCTTTCTAAATAAATAACAGCCCAACTATCTTGAAATTTCATAAGACTTGCCTTTATGGACTTAAAGTGTAGGAGGAATTAGCTAATGACCACTCCAGACAGTTGTAAGCCCAGCAGTCGGGTGATTTATTCTCTCTTATGGATGTAAACCATATGTCAATTTTCGTTTAGATTTAGGTCGTGCTTTAGCTCTAAAGCTCCCCAGATTTAGGATATGAGGTAGCTATTTTCTTCAGGCTACAAGCAAAAATCCTCACCTCTTAGACATTCACATAATTTGTATTGTTGGATTATAAGTCTTAGCTTTCTAATAAAATATCAACTTTAACTAAATTGATCTTCTCAACTTCGAACATGTAAAGCCCAACTATATGATAGATTGGAATGCTCACTAGGCCTCTTTGTATCATGAGCATTCCCTACTCATCTTCTTTGGCTTCCAAAATAAGTTTCTCTATTTAATCCATCCCACTTGATTTTCCAAATATAGCCAATCCTTTGATAGTCTAGCCTTGAAATCTTTGGAGACTTTAATTGAGAGTATTCTTAACATATTTCATCTCTTATGATGTAATTATGGAGGCTTGCCTCCCTAGGGAACTTAATGAACCCATCTTAAAATAAACCCTGGTTAAATTTTCCATGTAAAGTAGGAGAAAAATCTTTGGTATATTTGAAGACCCATCATGCCTTAGAGTCTTTATTAAGTGATTAGGTCCATTATAGGGTGATGGTTTCTATCTTTTGAGATAGTGCATCATTCATTAATGTCATACCCAATCACTTCAATAAGCACCCCCTAAGATTTGTGTGGTATCTCATATCCCAAAATAAACACCACAAACATCAAATCAAAATCTAAAATTAAATTAATAAAGAAGCTTTGGCTTACATTAAATGATTTTATTTAGTATGTTTGTCCTTAGAAATTAACTAGATTGAATAATCACACACTTGTATTTGATTATTCCTCTCCGATCATGTTAAATATTATTTGTCATTTGATTTCATGCATCCATTTCTTTTCAAAAAAGATAATTGAATTACATAATATTTTCTTTATTTAAGCTTGCATGTGTTGACTTAACTTAATATATGTGTGGCTATTATCACTATTAAATCCAAGTATATTTTCTAAAAGTTTATAAATGAATAATAATATGTGTAGTGATGATAGTTATAAATGCGTAGGAGATGTATATGTTTATAATTTAAGTGTATGAAGCAAAGTCTCTCTCTTCATATGTTATTTAACATAAGCTTGAATGGTAGTGGATATATAGTCAAGACATCCAGAATACGAGGCTTTAAGTAGCCCCAAAGAGGTCATTTGACTACCTCACTTCTCTGGTTAATAAAGGCATGTATCCATTTGATTTCATTCTTATGTATTTTAACATTAGAATTTAGATAGAGCTTTAAATCATATACATAAATGATTCAATTAAAGAAAATACAATCTTTGCATGATTCTCATCCTCTTAATCATGAATATGTGTGTAGGTATTTAAGAAAGATAGGTATATAGCCTGGGCATCCCGGGAATACAAGGCTTTAAGTAGCCCCAAGTAGGTCATTTAATTACCCACTTCCCTGGTTAACAAAGGCATGTACTTATTTATGTCTTTTATACATGCATGTGCATATTTGATTAGGGAATGATAATCCTCTTTTGTATTAAAAAATACATCATTCATAATTATTTAAATGATTAAATTATTTGATTATGTGAGTTGGAGCTCTCTTTCTTATATTCATATATGCAAATCTACATAAATTCAAATGATGATGGGTATATAGTTTGGACATTCTGGGAATCACAAGACTTTAAGTAGTCCCAAAGAGGTCATTTGATTACCTCACTTCCCTGACTAACAATGACACGTACTTATTTAATTTCACTCTTATGTATTTTTATATAAAAAATTTAGATATAGCTTTAAATTTACATATGCTAAAATAATTCAATCCAATGAAAAGATAAACTTGAAATATACATACATTTCTCATTCAAGTGTGCTAAAGCATGTTGCATGTATAGATACACTTAGGATTAAATCATATGCATGATATTTGTGATGGAAATGAATGATTTAATATGTGTCATATGTTAGTAATTCAATTGGATTAATCTTAAGAAGACTTTCATATTAATGTTGAACTCACTTTTAAAATGAGTTCTCAACCTCCTCATCATAAATCTAGGACTCTTATAAACACTAAGAGTTTCTTAGTCTTAAGACATTTCTAGTGGTTAGGTGAACACTTAACTTAAGCTTAGAGACTTAGAAGGTTAGTCATAGGGGTTGGTTATGCCTTAAGGATTTAGGGAGGCTTGCCTACCAATTTCCTAAACCAAACCTATATTCACCTTCCCAAACCAAACCCCAGATTCAATTTAAATATCAAATCCAAATTCTAAATAAAATGATTGAAACCCATGATCAAATCCAAAATCAAAATCCTTCCTAAGCCTTATGATCCACTTTCTTAAGCTTAGCCAAAATCCCCTTTAAGCCAATTCAAACTCAATTGATTTTTTTATAAATCAATTATTTCATCAATTATCTTCCTAAATATAAATAAAATATAAGCTCAAATAACTAAAACTAAATCAAACTAAATCAAATCAAACCAAGATCCCTCCTAAGCCATATAAACTTGCCTCCATAAGCTTAGCCAAATCTTAACCCAAATCACCCAAAATCAATTGATTTTCTCATAAATCAATTATATATTCAATTATCTTCACAAATATAAATGAAACTCACATTCCAATGATCAAAACTAAATCAAACTAAATTAATTTTCTTATAAGCCCTTTTGACCTACCTTGATGAGCTTAACCAAATTTTCTTCAAATCACTCCAAACATAAGTGATTTTCTCATAAGCCAATCATATGTTCAATTATCTTCCTAAATATAAATGAAATATAAATTCTAATGACCAAAATCAAATCAAAACCTAATTCTAACCCTTTAAGCCAATTCCTTGAATTTGGCCAAAACCCACCTAAATCATGCCAAAATTAACAGATTTTCTCTTGAATCAATCATTCCTTCAATCATCTATTCAAATATAAATGACACATATAATTATCTAGCCAAATTGAAATCAACCCAAGTCAAGCCCAACTTAACCCTTTTGACTTGAAATTTCCAAATGAACTAAAACCCATCATAGCCCAAATTGATTGCAATTGGATTTATATTTCAATCCTAAACTCATAGATAAACTCAACTAAACCTTAATCAAGCCAGAACCAAGTCAATTAACCCAATTAGGTCCACTTGACCCAAAGTGGCCTAAAGAACCCTTTTAAGCTATGTTCTAATCTAACCCAAATTGGATTGAACCAAGCCCATCCAAATCTCATACCATGATCATTGATTACACTAGGATGATCAGTTACCTTGAATTGGGTCAAACCAAGTCAACTTGGTCATTTGACCAAGTTAACTCTTAGACCATATGAAAGTAAAATTAGCCAAAACTCATAATACATTAAATTAATTGAAACCATTGATTCACATCAACCCACAATAAATGATTGAACATGACTTGACCATCGATTGATCCAAACCAAACCTAATTGGCCATTTGATCAAAGTTGACCCAAATTAGCCTAAAAGGTCAAAATGGGTCAAGTCATGATCTACATAAATTGATTGCAACCAATGGCTCAAGTTTATTTCAAATTGATTATTGAACTTGACCAAAGCCATAATTGAGTCCAATTTGACTAATTAGTCAACTTAACCCAACTTAGCTCAAATTGACCTAAAGGGTTTGGCTAAAATTCAAATTAAATCCAAATTTATTCAAACCAAAGCCTATAATCTTTTTCAATTAACCAATTGAACTTGAACCAACACTTAACCCAAGCAAAATTACCAATTTGGTCAAGTTGGTCAACTCAACCCATTTGATCCAATTGAATCCAAATGAGACAAAATCAAACTGGATAAATTGATTGAAACCACTTGAACCAAAACACTTCAAATCATCATTTAAACCTAAACCAACCCTTGGTTTATCCTAATTTGATCAATTGGTTAGCCTAACCCAACATTACCCAACATGACCCATATGACCCAAATTGAGCCAAAACTTATAAAACCAACCCATGAGACCTTGGAACATGACCTAAACCCATCCTAGGTCAGCCAAAATTAGCCCAAACCTAATTAGAGCCAAACCCAAGGCAAATCTCCTTGGATATACCTCCCCATATGAGATTTTGCTAATATTGGTAAAGTCCACTCCTCCTTTTCCCCACAATCCTCACTCACCCACTTTGGGGTCTAACCTAGCCTAACCCACCCTATGTGGGTTAGGATTGCCATGGACTAAAAGGAGGTGAGTTAACTCACCTCCCTCACAAACCAAGAACCCCATGGACAAAGAGAGATGAAACTAACCATGTCAAGCCTTGAGCCACCTCCCAAGCATTCATCCCCTCAAATCAAGCCACGTGGACCTTATGGGGACAACTCAGTGCTCTAACAGTGGCTGGCCAGATGAAAAATGGGAGATGATCCTGTCCATCCACCTCAGCCAATTGAGGGGTATACCCCCTCAGTTCGAGCGAAAAACACATCCATTCATTTCGTGAGAGCTCCTAAAGCATTTTCAAAAGTCCCTAGCACTTCCCAGAGCTTCCCCAAGGCCTCCTCTCTCAGATTTCTTCCTCCCCGAGTGAAGCCAAAAAAGGGCACCCCTTCCCGATTCAAACTCTCTCATCTCTCAATCAAAACCAAATTGCTCTTGCACACACCTTCCACGCATCTCAAGCCACCCAAGTCATTTTCCAAACTCCAAGCCCATGAGAGGATAGATTGAGACGAACATCAAAGCACCATTCTTGGCCTTTCAAGCAATCCACGTTGAACAAATCCAATTGCTGCTCAACAAGGCTTCATCTTAACTATACAAAGCATCTTCAAGCATGTAAAATCAATCTTAGCTCCAATGAGGTAAATCTATTGAAACCAACCTCTAGCTTAAAATGTGTTGGAGTTTTATAAAGAAAATTTGTGTGTGTGCTGGTCTTAGCCGTTAAATCTTCATGGATCTCTTGTGCGAAGGTGTGCGATTATTTTGGAGTGAATCCGAGCTTGGGTGAGCTCGGATCGAACTATCCATGGCGGATGGGCTCCATCGTTCATCATTCGTAAGCTGATAGATCACACACCGTCCGTTCCACATGATCAAAATGGATGACCATGATTAGATCACGCTAGATCTGTCTGATTCTAGTTGTTATTAACCGCGGGTTTGATCATGGCCATCCAATCTTAGATTAAACGACCCACGAGAAATCGCATCCCGCCACCATCCGAGTTAGTTGCGGGTGTAACTACTTAAATAGTCAATCCCGTAGTGCTACGTGGAAAGTGCACTGTTAGCGCGCCATGTGGCGCCGATGGGATTAAAGCTTAATTAAGTCTAATTAATTCATTTTAAAGCTGAAACTTCATTAATTCATAACAAATTATAGAAAAATTTTTAAAATGTAAATAAATGCTCTTTTTAAAGATATTTCAGAGAGGAATCCAGTAAAATTATCCTTAATTAATTTTGAACACTAATTTAGGTTTAATTAGGGTTTAATTTAAAAAATAATTAGTCTAATTATTCCCTATTTAATTAACTATTTAACCTTAAACTTTCTGAGATTGTTTAAGGGGATTATCTCTGTCTCCCCTATTTTTTGGATTTATTGGTTAATTAATTGAGAAAATTTATTAATTAATCTATAATTACCTTTTTTAACTTAATTAAGTCTTAATTAAGTATGTGAACAGTAATTAATCAATTAATTAGGTTTTTTAATCACTGTCTAACAATGAGGAGGTTATGGAATTGGGTTGGGACCACTTTCCCAACCTCTTTTCCTTAAACCCCTCTCATTTTCTTTAAGAGAAATCAATTAGAGATTAATTAACTAATTAATGACTTAACTAGTAAAATTAAAGCTCAAATCACATCAAATCTTGTTTAATTGAATGAGGGGACTTATGGAATTAACCTTTTCCCCTTAAGTCCATTTCATTTGAAGGATAATTAATTAACTTTTGGCAAGTCAAGTAAGAGAAATTATTAATGGATTAATGACTTCATTAATCAAATTAGAAATGTAATCATATTTGATTATTCTTAATTGATTCATGGGTAGATCTTTAGGTGTTTAATAGCCTAAAGAGATTTAATGAAATTATAATTTACCCATATGTATGGGAAAATCATAAAAATAATTATGTAACTTTCTTAAGCTTAATTAACTACTAATTGTTGCATTAGGCCCTTTCACTTCCTAGGACCATTGCGAATTTACTTTTCAATTCATTTTCATACCACACTCGCTCATAATTATTTAGTTAATTACCTTAAGGTAATATAGGTAAGAGTTAATTAATTGATTTAATTCATACTTTAACCAAATTAATCCAAAAAATCAACCTAATTATCTCTCATTAAATCAAATTAATTTACAAGCATGGAATGAGATTAGGATTAGCAAACTTCTTCTGACATTCCTTAAATAAAATTAAACATGAAATTAAAAGTGACACTAATAAGCTTTGGTTTGCTTTGAATAATTTTATTTGATATATTGTTCTTAGGAATTAATTTGATTGAATGAAATCATATGCTTATGTTCATTTATTCCTCTCCAATCATATTAAATGTTTATGTTCATTCATCTTTTATAAAATTAATTACATCAAATAGTTTCCTTTATGTCAAGCTTGCATGTGTTGATTTAGTTTAATATATATGTGGCTATTATCACTATTAAATCCAAATGTATTTTCCAAAGCTTATAAATGAATGATTACATATGCTATGAATGCTCGTTATAAATATATAGGAAATTTATGTGATTATGCCTTAAGTGTATAGATTGAAGCTTTCTTTTCTTTGATTCATGTGTAGTTTTACATGTATTTGAATATTAATAGGTATATAGTCCGGACATCCCAGGAATACGAGGCTTTAGTTAACTCCAAGGAGGTCATTTGATTACCTCACTTCCCTGGTTAATAATGATAAGTACTTATTTAATTTTATTTACATGTATTTATATATTAGAATTTGAATAAGAACTTTAATCCACATACATAAATAATTCAATCAAATAAAAATACAACATTTGCATGGTTTTATTTCATTTACTTATGTAAACATCCATTTGAGAAAAATAAGTATTTAGTCTGGACATCTCGGGAATACGAGGCTTCAGTTAGCCCCAAGGAGGTCATTTGATTACCTCACTTTTTTGGTTAACAACAACATGTACAAGCTTATGTCTCTTATATATATATATATATATATATATATATATATATATATATATATATATATATATATATGTGTGTATTTATTTATATATATTAATATATATATATATATATATAAAAAATCCATGCATGCATGAATGACTAAGCTTTAAATTAATATGATTAAATAATTCACATTCATCATATAAAGTATGCCAAAATATGTTGCATATATAAGTATATTTAGGATTAATATCATATGCATGTTACATGTGACGAAAATGAATAATTGAACATAAAGCATGTGATAGTAATTCAATTATATTAATTTTAAGATGCCTTTCATATTAAATAAAATTATTTAAGGTAATCCTAAACTTAGGATAAATTAAATCATTCAATAAGCAATTCACTAAAGAGAACTAAATCTAATTAAGCTTTAAAACTGACTTAAAGTAGGGATGAAAGAGAGTAATCCTCTCTTTTTCTTCTCTTTATAATACTTAGTTGCTAAGTGTAAGTCAAATAAAATAAAAGAAAACACTAAGTAAAATTTTCAAATCAATTAAACCACTTAAAGTGAAATCAACCCCTTATGATTAAACATTCTTTCACACTTAGAAAAGACAACTCTAATGCTTAGCTATGACATATCACACAAGCCTTAACACACACATTAGAACTAAGTCACCACTTATGTTAGGGTGGTGCATAATGTGATGTATGTTTTTTTTTTATGTATTATTTTAGACTGAATGTTTGGGTGTATATTTCATAGACTAAATATTAGGCCGATATTAGCCTAATCATATTTTTTGCATGAGATTATGCTTAAGGGGTGCTTAAAATAAATATAAATGCACTCTTTACAGGTTGCATAAACCCCTATGCATAATCCAAGCTAAGATAGGTGGGCTTGGTTACCCATGTGCGGGTGCTAAGTCTTAATTATAATATACCTACTTAGGATTGTATGTGTGTTTGGCTAACGCTTATTTTGTAGGTGTAGTTATATTTATTTTTTTCTATTTTTAATATAATTTTGAATTAGGAGTTAGGATTAGTGCTATGGGGGATAAGAATGAGCATTGGCTTGAAGGCTTAGTCCTTGAGTGCCGTGTGATGCCTTCAAGCCTACCAAATCAAAGGAGGGAAGATATGAAGAAATGAATATTGAAGACATGAAGACTTAAAGACCCCCCATAGCACTTATTCATTTATAAATTATAATTATTCTTTCATATTCGAGGTTATATAAGGGTAGAGCTCAGCTTCCCATTTTCTCTTTTTGGATTGTTTGGTGGTACCCGATCACACCGGCCTATTATTCTTTTACGATAAATATAAAATGTTTGATGTTATGTTTAGCTTGTGCATTAGAAAATTATCATGCCATTTTTTTTAGTTTCTTTATGAATGATGTTTGTTGTATGGCATGGATCTGATTAAACTCTTAGAGAAAACTAAATCTTTTACCCAACTACAACTCATAACTAAAGTTTTAAGTAATTTATAATCTCATATAATGCCTAGGCATTAAATCAACATAATTAAAAGATTTAACAACCTTTAGCTATATGTTGTAAGTCTCGCATCATACATATCATCTTGAATCACTCTTGCAAAATGAGGGCATCCATCCTTACACGCATGGGAATCGCTTGACCTGTGAGAGCAACTCTACTAATGGAGTTTCACCCTCTCTTTTTGATTTTGCCCATAATCAATTTCATCGTGCATTTAGATATATAAAAATTCCAAGGCCTTTATCAAAATGAAGTGTCAAATACAAATAAAATTTGAAAAGAATTAAGTCATTACTCATATCAATCATGCTCTAGCCTCTTAGGGAGTGGGTTTAAGGACTTCAATCTCTTTCTAAACTAATAATAATCTAACTAATCTTGCAATTCATATGACCGTACCACATGATTTTAAATAGTAGGAGTAGTTAGATGGCTGCCACTCTATGCGGTTATAAGTTCAGCAGTCGGGTGGTTTACCCTCTCTTGTGGAGGTAAGCCTTATACCCATCTTCGCTTAGATTTAGGTCGTGCTTTAGCTCTTATTAAAACTCCTTAGATTTAGGATCTGAGGTTGCTATTTTCTTCAGGCTACAAACATAAATTCTTACATCTTATGCATTTTCTTAACCTTGTGTTGGTGGACCATAAGCCTTAATAATCTAATAAAATTTTAACTCAAACAAATAATTCTCCCCACTTTCAAAATTATAAAGCCCAACCATAGAATAGATTGGAATGCTCACTAGGCTTCCTAGTATCATAAGCATTTCTTACTTATTCCCATTGGCTACCAAAAATAAGTCTTCTTCTTAATCTTTCATCATTGATTTTTTAAATATAGTCAATCCTTTGATAATCTTAACCTTGAAATCTTTGGAGACAATAATTATGTACTTTAATCGAGAGTATTTCTAAGGAATTTACTTTTCTTAGGATGTAATTCACTATGGAGGTTTGCTTCCATAGAAACTTTAGAACCCAATTTAACATAAACCTTACTTTATTCATCCATGTAAAGTAAGAGAAAAAGCTTTGGTACATTTGAAGACCCATCATGCCTTAGGAGTCCTTATTAGGTGATTAGTCCATTAAAGGGTGATGCATCTATCTTTCGAGATAGTACATCATACCACAATGTCACACCCGATCACTTTAATAAGTACCCCCTTAGATCTGAGTGGTGTCCCTCATACATATATAAAAATAAATATTATAATTAAATAAGATTATTTAAAGTGAACCTAAACTTAGGATTAATTAAAATGTATAATAAACTATTCATTAAAGAGAACTAAATCAAATTAATATGTTTTATTAAGTAGCTTAAGGTAGGGATTAAAGAGGGCAATCCTCCTTAATCTTGTTATAACACTCAGTTGTTAAGTATAAATCACATGAAATAAAATAAAAATATGAGTTAATATTCATAAATCAATTAAACAACTTCAAGTAATCCAACCCCCATGTTAACTTGAATGTTCTTCCAAACTTAGAAAATCATAACTCTAATACTTAGTAAGACATATCACACAAGACCTCAACACACATTAGAATTAAGTCGATACTTCTAGCTCTATATTAGAGCGGTGTATGATTTGATGTATATTTTATTTTGTGATATACTATTTTAAACTAGATGTCAGGGTGTATGTCTTATAGACTGGATGTTAAGTTGTTCTTAGCTAATCATATTTTCTACAAGAGATTGTGCTTAAGGGGATGCTTAAAATAAATATAAATGCTCTCTTTGTAGGTTGCTTAAACCCTTAAGCATAATCCAAATTATGACAGGTGTGCTTACTACCCATGTGTAGGGTGCTAAGTCTAAATTATAAATATAACTGCTTGAGATTACATGTGTGTTTTGCTAACCTCTATTTTGTAGGTGTAATTAGATTTACTTTTTCTATTTTCAATGTAATTTTATAATAGAAATTAGGATTAGTGCTATGGGGGATTAGGATGAGCAGTGGCTAGAAGGCTTTGTCCTGGAGTGCCTTGTGATGCCTTTGAAGCATGCATCCATCCAAATCAAAGAAAGGAGAATGTAGAATGAAGACCACAATAACATTTAATACATTTGTAATTATTCTTTCATATACTGGATTGTATAAGGGTAGAGCTCGGCTACCTATCTTTTTTTCTCTTTTGAGTTGTACGATGACACCCTGACCACACCAGCCTGTTATTCTTTTATGATAGTTTATAAAATTGATTGATGATATGTTTAAACTGTGCATTAGGATGGCATGCTCTGTATAGTTTCTTCATGTTTGATGCTTTAATATGTGGCCTGGATGCGTTAGACTCTTAGGATAAAAATAAATTTTGTACCCCACTAATCACTCAAAATTAAACTTTAAAAAACTCATAACCTCACTATAAAAATAAAGGCTATAATCAAGATAATTAAAATATTTAGTAATCCCTCAGCTGTATGATTGTATGTCTCACATCATACATGCATATTATTTTGCTCTTGCAAATAGGAGATTTTTATCCTTGCATGATAGGGGAATGCTTGACCTATGAGGGCATCCCTTGTGTTGAAAACACCCATTCTTGCTAATTTAGCCAATAACTTATTTTATCATGCATTTAGCATATAAAAATCTCAATGCCTTTGTCAAAATGATGTGTCAAAAAATAAAATAAAATTTGAAAAGATTTTGTATTTGTATATTAAGTCATTGCTCATACCACTCATGCTCTAGTCTCTTAGAGAGTGAGTTTAAGATTTTAGTCTCTTTTCTAACTAAATAATTACCCTAGCTACTTGCAATTCATAAAATTGGACTACATGATTTTAAAATTGTAGGAGGAATTAGCTGGCGGCCACTCCAGGCGATTATAAGTCCAGAAGTAGGACGTGTTTACTCTCTCTTATGGAGGTAAATCCTTATGTCCACCTGTTGCTTAGATTTAGGTCACTCTTTAGCTCGTACTAAAGCTCCCTAGATTTAGGATCTGAGGTAGTTATTTCCTGTAGGCTACAAGCATAAATCCTCATCTCTTAGGCATCTCCACAACCTTATATTGATGGATTATAAGCCCTAATAATCTAATAAAAATTCAACTCAAATAAATAAATCTCTTCACTTTCAAATATATAAACCAATTATATGATAGATTGGAAATGCTCACTGGGCTTCATAATATTATAAGCATTCCCTACTTTCTCTCTTTGGATTCTAAAAATAAGTCTTTTCCTAAACTTTTAAATTGATTTTCTAAATATAACTAATCATTTGATAGTCTAAACTTGAAATCTTTGGAGATGATAATTGTCTACTTTAATCGAGAGTATTCTTAGAAATTTCATTTCCTAAGATCTAATTAACTATGAAGGCTTGCCTCCATAAGAAATTTTAGAACCGGGTTTAATATAAATCCTATTTTATTCATCTATGTAAAGTAGGGAAAAATCTTGGGTATATTCAAGACTCATTATGCCTTCGGAGTCCTTATTATGAGATTAGGCCCATTGATGCCTCTATCTTTCAAGATAGTACATCATACCTCAATATTGTACCCGATCACTTCAATAAGTACCCCCTACAATCTGTGTGGTGTCCCCCCTACATCCAAAAATAAACACCACAAATACATAAATAAAATAAATATAGGTTATATTTAAGTAAACTAGATAAGTTTTATTAAAAAATATGTCAAATATGAAAATAATTTCATCACAATAAATTTTTTTTAAAATTCTTAAAATACACTTCAAAATAAATTTAAAGATAAACGAACTTTTAAACAATCTAATGAAAAAAATAGTTCAAGAAACCAAAAGATATTTGTAGAAAAATATAAATTTCAACAAGATAAAATAAATTATGTAAACTATCACAAGAATTTTTCACAAATATAATTAGATTCAAATGAATGGAGAAACTTTAATATGTAAAACTTAGATTGTGATACCCAAACACTAATTCATAAACAAATAAAGATTTAAAAGAATAAATAGATGGTGAAAATAACATGAATAATTAGTAGAGATTTACACTAAAAAAATAAACTCAAAAGCATCCGAACTATGAATTTTTCACAAATATAATTAGATTCAAATGAATGGAGAAACTTTAATATGTAAAACTTAGATTGTGATACCCAAACATTAATTCATGAACAAATAAAGATTTAAAAGAATAAATAGATGAGCGAAAATTAATATGAATAATTAGAGATTTAGGCTAAAAAAATAAACTCAAAGCATCCGTACTAAGAATTTGATCTTGTAATATTTTGAGATTACTTGGAAGGGAAACCTAATGAATTTTCTCTTAGGTTTACTGGAGAATTTGAATTTGAAAAGTAATTTTCATGAAGATAAGAGATATTTATAAGCAAGAAGGTAATTTTAATTAATCTTAGAAATATATATTATTCAAATATTATTTTATCATATAATACTTTAATATTCAATAAAAAATTATTTTATTTTAAATGTAAAATAGATTCAAATAGCTAAAAAACAAGTCAAAAATAATCATAAAAGACTCTTAATATATTCACAACAGCAGACTTGCATTCAATATTAAAAATAATTAATGATTGAATAATAATAATAAATTTCAATTTTTATCAAAAGTAGGTCATGTAACTTATCACATTAAAAAAATCTAAGAAATCCATTGGATTCAAAATTGTATCTAAATTCATTGATTATAAAAAGTTTTTCTTAAGTATTAATTATTATTAATTTTAAAATATAATAAATGATATTTAAAAATATGAAATAATTTATCTACATATACACATATACACATATGCTAATTAGTTATCAAAAAATATTAAGCTAAATTAAAATTTATATATATTAGTTAATCTTTCAAATGTCTAAACTTGTTGCACAAAATAATCATAATTAATTATCATTTATTATTTTGGCAAATTAAATGTTATGTATAAAATATATACAATTTTCTAAATTTATGAAATTAATTAATTATTAGTTAAGAATGATTTATAAAAGTTAAGCTTATTATTAATAATCAGTAATATATTTAATTGTGAGCAAATTAAATCATACCAAAGAACTCCTATAAACCTCTAAGATACTTCTAAATACATATAACCTTAAATATTATATCTTGAGCTCTAAACTATCCATCTTGTTCTATCTTTCATTCTTACATACTTGCAGTTATATCAAATATATATTATGAGATGAATAGGTATTGCTAATCTTGCACATCTTCAAAATCAATGCATATTAGAATATCCAAACATACGTTTATTGTCATTAAAATTAATAGGATTGAATATGAGACTCATAAAGCAAACAAAAAGTTGTCAATTCTTGTTTATTAAAGAAAATGAAAAGAAATAATGAACAATCTATAATGTTAGAAAAATTCTCCATAAAAGTTTGATATATCCATTCATAGAATTGGTTTGAAAAATACTCTTGTCATAGCTTAATTGCTTTGGGAGAGTTATAAAATAATCAATTTGATTTATGCATATCTTATATTTTTTACAAATGTTAACCAATTTCTAGTCTAACTTTAATTTATTTGATTTAGAAAAGAAGTTAAATTTTATAAGTGCAATGGCCATGATGCTTTTATACATGAATTCTTTTTAAAGGCGAATACATCCATTTTATGCATGAACTCTAAGGTTACTTGAACCTTTGATGTACAAGAACCATAGCAAGGGGAATGGACTTTATCCATCATGGAGAGATGGAACTAAACTTCATTTGTTCTTGTTGAATTATTTGAAGGGTCACATGAAGCATTTATGTATGCATCTTATATAAAATATCATATGAAGCTTTAATGAATCTAAGCTTAAATATCTATCTATCAATGCAAGTATCTTGTTTTTTACTTGAATTTTAGACTTCTCTTGGATATCAAACACATGGAATGAACTAAATTGCATGAAGATTATGCTTGGATGGAGCATATGTTGCATGACTTATTGCATAGATATCAATTAATCACTATATATATATATATATATATATATATATATATATATATATATATATATATATATATATATATATATATATATATATTGATAATGGTAAATTTCATCCATTATCTACATAAAAAATAATATCTTTCCGTATAAATAGATTAGCATTAAAATCATTACAAATGTCAAATATCATTATAGAGTTCATATAAATATTAAGAACTTTGGCAGGAGATATGACATTTTTGTAGAATTTCTTGAATTGTATTATAATTTTGACTAATAGTAGAAGGTTCAAAGGATCATCATAATTTTTGGTGTCATTTGTGGGAAGTAACCACCCACTTTTTACTATCTTATCTATTTTCGACAATACTCCTCAAAATATAAATACTAATTTTATTCACAATACTAAGCATCCAACTCTAATTCTTATTATTTGATGAATCAATCTTCAAATTAGGAGCATCATAACTTGTTCCACTTCTCTCTTGTTCAATAAGAAAAACCTTGTTGGTGATGGTGCTTAGGACCACTTCTATAAGATGACATTCGTTAAATGAATGAACCATATGAACATATCCTTCACTTTCTATATGATTTTGACTAATTGATGAAATTATTATATAGCCTTAATTGGACTGTATTTTTAAACATCCCTCCAAGTCTACCCCACAAGCCTGCCCCCACATTGCAAATAATTTAATAGGCATTCACAACTAGAATAAGTCCAACCATTACCTTCACCATTTTATGATAACCTTTTATAACATTGCCAATTCTACTCAACAAACTCATTGGCATTTTGATATGTGACTTATTGATGATAGTGTCTAAATAACTTCTAGCTTACAAATATTCTCTATGAACCATTGATGATAAACTCTACAATTGGTTTATGAATAGTTTTACATTTGGGGGATGCTTCCATTCACTCATTATCTAGACTTCTAATAGCTATCCCATCTTAATGAGATTCAAGTTATTACCATCAAATCTTGTGACAACTATTTTATCTTTATGAATATATA
The DNA here is from genome assembly GCA_021442155.1 of Cymbidium sinense. NCBI lineage: Eukaryota > Viridiplantae > Streptophyta > Magnoliopsida > Asparagales > Orchidaceae > Cymbidium > Cymbidium sinense. The sequence continues at coordinate 233,257,381 of CM038215.1, read as the reverse complement.
GACCATTATAGAAATATCATGCTTTCTGACATACCGTTGAAGCTCCTTTTTGTAGATCTTCTTTACTACTCTTAAAAGCCATGCTCACACTTAGTTCTTCTCCCTCCCATGTGATGCTATCAACATCATTATTGAAGTTGTTAGTCTTTTCATCAAAAAATTTAGTGTTAATTAAAGGAATAATAGAGATCAACTAAAATTTATAATAACTAAAAATAATAATTTTGTTAAAATAAGTTCATGCAAAATAAAAAAAATACTAATTAGGTTGAACATTTCTAGCGAAAAATGAGTTGATTGACATATTTAAATCTAAAGTTATACATAGATTTCAATGTTTCATGGTATTCATTCTAATCTTTTTCAACTGAATTGTTGGCTTAAAACTTATTTCTCAAGAAAAAAAAGAGATTGTTGCAATATGGCATTGATAACTTCAACAAAACTCTATTGAAACATATCATGCATTTTCACTTTTAATATCAAAGTATGAGTGTTCTACACATGTATGACATGACACATACTAGATGTGTTTAATCTTATCCCACTAAAAATAATAAATAACTAAAAGATACACATATCAAACACATGTGCCATGAGTTTAATGAAATATTCATGTTTGAGATGGAAACTAATAAAACCCATTTTAATATTAAAATAAATAATTGAATTATGCTTTTATAATTACTTTCTCAGATCAATTTTTTTATTATATAGGTTTATTAATTTATTTTATATAAATTTATAATTATACGAATCAAATTTTATGTATTTGATGTTTTTTCTTCATACATACATACACACACATATATAATTTTGGGTCTAAGATATTCTTATTTAAATTTTATCAAAATTAATCTAAATTATCTTAAATCATTATATTTGTTTTTTTATTAATATACTATAATTTTTATTTAATAATTACTATATTATATTTCTTTTAAAATTAGTGTGATAATTTTAAGACTAATAACAAAAGAATTTCTCGAAACACTATTATATCAAAATAAGAAGAATCTTATAATTTTGATTGATGATGCGAAGGATAAAAAAAAAAAATTCAGTTATAAAACATGCTCAAAATTAGGAAAATATTTAAATTTTTTTTATTTAGATAGCATTAGTCATTGATGTTGTTTTTTTAATTATAAATATTTGTTTATCTTTATACAAATGGTATGCTAATTGAACTTTGATCCGCTTGTTTAGCTGCTGGACAAGCCGGCCGTTTGAAGGCAAAGGGCGTTCATAATCCACTCTACTGGATTGACCTTCCTAGTCGTTACACGAGCACGGATCGGCGATCCGTCACCATTGACGAAGGCGGAGGGATGCTCGATGTACACTTAGCTAAAGTTTATCTTCTTTGTGTTCCCGGAAGCTAAGGTGTCGGCAATGCTCCATTAATCCCTTCTCTCACCCCGTGTTGCCTCACCACCTCTCCCCTTCAGCCGCATATTGGTTTTGTTGGCTTGTTGGAAATGTCGATATCTAGCGACTCGGTCTGGGCTGGGAAGAAGCCCTCAAAGAGACTTGGGGGAATGGCGGAAGCGCTTTCCATTGCTTCTGATCTAGGGTTTTCTATCCCTCCTGTTGAGGTTCGAGTTTGCACTCTCACGGTTTTTTTTTGGTTTGTTTTTTTTTTTTTTTACGTTTTCCTATCCCTCCTCCTCCTCTTCTATAGAATTTATTTCTTATCATATGATATTTTGGATGTTGGAATTGCAGCATTTTGGTACCATATGCTGTATTGTATTTGTGATAGAAAAGATAAAATATTTTAAAATGCGATGGTGGGTGATCCTTATTTGAATTTAATTCTTTTAACTGCCACCTGCAAAACTTGCAGAAGAACTCCATTTAGACACTTTCATCGTTTCTATACAAGTAATAATACTGAAATATTGAAGCTAAAATACTACGGAAACAGTTGGAGCTGTTTTTCACCATGTTGATAATCATTCAATTATGCATCATTCTGATTGTGCTACTTATCAAACTACTTTTTTGAACTAAATCGAGTAAATAAATTATGATAATGCATTTTATTTGTTTACTCCTGGAATTCAAATATTATGCTTTTAAAGTAATTGTACCTGAAATTTTTTTGATCGGAGGTGATCAAAACAACTTGCATTTCTCCTGTTGATCTCTAGTGCATGTATGGACATATGTGATATGTTTATCATATTAAACGGCTTTATTCTGTTCATTTTCTTATGTTAGCCAGTACATGCCATTTTAAAAGTTCATCTTCTGTCAAAACCGTTATTAACAGTTTAAGCATATTCATCATGCATTTGACAGGACGAGCTAAAGTCTTCATCAAGCTCCTCTAGTGACAAAAGTGATGACTTGATTAGGATTTTAAGAGAGCTTACTGTTGTTCAAAGAAACCTTGCAAATTTGCAAGTAGAACTACAAGGAAGGAAGGTGATACAAAATGGTTTATTCTGCTTCTATTTTTGTTCTTTTGGTGATTCTGAATGATTTAATTATGTTACTAGTATTTTTCTTCGTGATATGTTTGCTTGGAATTTGATCAGGATGATAAGAATGTGGCACATCTTACTCATGTGAGTGAAATGGAGAAGAAGTGTGAGTCATTGGCTAGAATGACAGCAATATTGAAAGGCGTTATCCAAAATAAGGTATATGTCTGGCAGAAACTAATTTGTTTTATGAAAATTCACTTTAATGCCTTCATCTGCTGAATGCTTTAATTTGTCATTCCACATTATTTCCTTTTACGCCACAATGAATTACTATCATGGATTTACGTTGTGGTCTTTTAGTATGGGCAGTTGGGCGGAAATTGAAATTTGGTAGTAAGAGAAGATCAAGATCCACAATTTACCATCATCAATATTAATTCATTTGAAAAAAGATGACTTGCATGAAGGGTCTTCCCCATTCTCAATAATTGATTCAGTAGGTCCAAAATAAGAAATTAAGCTGAACTTCAAGAAAAAAAATATTTGGATTCTATCGTACAACAAAGGCATATTATATAATTTTGGTGGATCCTATACTGTAATCAAGTTTAGATTTTTTTTTTTTTGGGACATTAAGTATGATTTTGGCAAATTGTCAAAACTTCTAGAAACATGCTTTATAATTGTGTCCGTGAGTGATGATTATTTTGAGTTATGTGTTTCCTGAATAAATTTCTTTGGATAAGGACTTTTTTTTTCAGAGATAAGTTGTGTTATTTCTCTGAAATATTGGGATCAATGCATTGTAACTTTCATGACATGAGAACTAGAGCAATTTTTACTTTAATAAGGTAGGCTTGATAACGTCCTTTTTTGACTATGATGATTTTGTTTCTCTCCAACATCATCATATTGTTGTGTTGCACAAATGAAACTGCATTGAAGTAGTTGGCAGAGAAATATATCTTCATATATCATTCCTGCATGAAGTTTCTAGGATATTCTAGTTTATATGGTTAAGTTGGTATTGGAATTAATCATTTTGAAGGAATAAGCGAGACCATTAACATGAAGAAGTTGTTATTGCTTTTCTTGTTTCATTTCTCCATTTTTCTGGACTTTCCCTTCTACATGAAACACAGTACATATTGAAGTTGCCATATGCTAGTGAAAAACCCTCAACATCAATATCTATGCTAATATTTAAGTGAGGTGATGATTCCAGTTCATATGCATTTAGTCATAGCTTCTTATGTAGAAATTAAGGTCCAATGGCATAAGCACAAATCTTTTTAATGGAATTTTATGGAAAACATTTAGTTGCAAAGAAATCAAAACATGATCAACCTGAACTATCCAAATCAACGATGAGCTTCTTCAAGAGCTTTATGAGTATCTTTTCTTCTGTTGACTATTTGGTTTAATGTTTTGATTGATATCATGGATATGTGTAAGCAAAATACTACATGAATTGGAAAAATGAGCATTTTATGGTTAGGCATTGAGATCAATAATTCCATGGCCAACTTCAAATGTGTGCTTATTGTGTGATCATTATTAAAATTATTGCAGGATGACATCATTATGGACAACATTAAATTCCAATTTTTTAAAGGGCCTCCACAAATATCTCAAAGGAGGTTTTCAATAGTGTTAACTATCTAAATTGATTATTGGTTCGTTGATGAGAAGTATCAAAAGTTTAGGGTAGCCCAGTTAAATAAAAATCTGTTTGAATAACTTAGTTACATTTCAGGCATCATATGATTTTGCATAAGCGATGAAGTGGCCATATTAGGTAACATATTGACCACTGTTAAGGGCTGGTACCATCCCATGTTTTGTTCAGCTTTCTTTGATTTGCAAGGGTAACACAAATACAATAAATGTGATCTCTATTTAATGAAGGCCAGCATGGTTGTTCTTCTATAATCAATGGTTTTGTTTCTATTAAGGTTATCAACAATATCTTCATCATGTATTTCACAACGAAAAAGTCTCTATTATAGGTTCATGAAATACATAATCAAGAACATTTCAATAAGTTTTTACATACCCAACATGTTCTCTATTGCTCTCATCCTAAATATCATTGTAAATCAAACTAAAATTGGGCTGTGGATGTTTATTTATCTTGTGGTCTGTCAAATACAATGACATCCACATTCATGCAATGGAGGTCAAAGAAAACTTTAGGATGATATCTAAGGTCAAAGGTGTGAGGTTGAAGAAACTCCTGCTTAACGTGCTTAGTATTTGAAGTTACCTTAGGGCTTGATAGTAAATGAACACAAATTTTAGGTAGCATATATCATCTCTAATATTTAAGATCCTAAATAACTATATAAAACTAGTTTTGAAATGTAAGTATTTCTCCTTTGACCTTCTAAAGTTTTTACTTACACCAATATTTTAAAAGGCGAAATTGAAAACTGAGGCATTTTGCATTTGTGAGGTGAGGGCCTCTAGTCTTGATATGAATCATTGCATAAGCTTCGAAATAGAAAAATAAAAACTCATAAAATTAAGAAAAAATCATAAATATGATGTAAACTATTAACATATTTTCTTATTTTATCATTATAAAGACAAACTACAAAATTGTGTAATGAAAAAGAAAAAAATCCAATCTTAATTCTGAATATTATATGACTTTAGATTGAGATTTGAAATAAGGACTCACACAAAATTTAAAACGCCATGAGCATTTGGATCCATAGTAGCCTCATTCTCACTTTGAACTTGTTCAAAAGATTTATCAGATATAATAATTTTATCATCATTTGATTGTCTCATTGTATCTTAAATTTTCATCAATTACTATATTTTTTACTTTAAAAGAAAATAAAAAAAAGCTTCCCTAAATAATGAGACACTTGATTGGCATGTTGACCATCTTTCCTTGCTCTCTCACTTATACTCATTGGAAGAAAAACTCATAAGCTCTCGCTCAATCATTACTTGCTCGAGCACAACTCTTATTTAACCAATCTCTCATAGTCGCACATAGTTGGAATACTGGCAATTGACCTAATGGAATATAAAATATGACATGTAAGTATAATATAATATATTAGATACAATGCTTTAAGGGAAGTTTTGGGGCGTGCTTAGGGTGAGGGAAACTAAGTTCGCACCAATTTTTTGAGGGAGGCATTTCTCTCATGGGGTATACGCCCAAGGCTTGGGCGTTTGCCCGGAGCGTGTCTTTTGCACTCCAATATTTGGGCTACGCCCTAGGGCAAAATCAAGATATTTTTGTAATTTTGTTATTTCCCTTTTTAAATAACCCTAATTTCTACCCAGCCCACTGAACCGACCCACGCAACTCCCCTATCTTCCCTCTTGGCCTCACATCCTCATTGCCTCACTCCGGTCGCCAATTGCACATGTCGTTGTTAGTAGCCCACTAACCACCGGTGGAGCTGTCGCTGCGCCGCTAGTCCAAAGCCTGCCAAGCCTAATTGCACTATTTATTTTATTTTTTTCCCTAGATTAGTTTCGGAGGCATATGATCTACTTTTTCTCCATCGATATGCAGTGTTCTAACTGCTAAGATCTCCAAGAACCCTCTTAACCTTAACATATGTATGTTGTTCCCTTAGATTAGGGTTATAAAATATGGTTTAAGATGCTTGGCTTTGATGTCATAGTCACCATATTTTAATGAAAACAATTCATCTCTTCTTTCGTTATAAAGTAAGATTCATATTTTTTGAACTTTGATGTGCATTGTTAGTGTGTGATAAGCTAACTGGCTACAATTAAGTGATTAATTTAACACTTGTAATGGAAGGATTGGATTGTGTTACTAGTAGTAGTATCAAAGACTTTGCATGGCTATATACAATAAACATAGCCAATGAAAAATATTTCAGATGTAGGTTTTGTAATTAAGTGTGTAGTGGAATAATTAATAGGATTAAGCAATGTATCGCCGACACTCGTAAGGGTATTAAACTTTGCCCTAAAGTCCCCTACTAAAGTTCAAGAAAAATGCAAGAATGCATTAGAAGAGGCTGTAAAAGTAAAAGCACAATGTGAAAACGTATTAAATGACATTAGAAGTAGTGTAGCAAGTGCAAGTGCTAGTGATGGTGAAAATTTAGTGCTATTCTATTAATGTAATCTACACAAAATGCTGCAAAAGTTAGAGGTCCAATGGATTCTTTTACCGATCAAGCTAGAAATTCTACTCTTAATTCCAAATGGAAGAAGGAAGAAGGAAGAAGGAAGAAAGGCACGTAGAACAATTGTTAGATTTTTCTACTTAGCTAGATTGTTTTTTAAGATTGCTAATGACTCATATTATGTGCCAATATTTTGCAGTTGCTAATTTTTGACTTAGTTTTGTGCCACTTATAATGCATGAATTAAAAATTTGGATACTCAAAGATGAGGTGGCGGGCAGTAAATAAATATGGATGTTCTATCACATAGTTGGATAGATGGGAAAAGTAAAGCTTTAATTTAATTTTTTTGTTAATTGCCCGATTGGTATATAATTTTTGAAATCTAGGGATACTATAAAAAGTGATGAGTTGTTGTTCACTTGCATGGATGCGGTGATTGAGAAAGTAGGGAAAAAATTATTGTGTAAATTATAACAGATAATGACTTAAATTATGTGAATGCCAATAAAAGATTGATGGAGAAAAGAAATCATATTTATTGGCCACATTGTGCAGCATATTGTATTGACCAAATGTTAGAAGATAGTGAGAAGGTGATCTACTAAAGCACATTTGTTAAAGCTATGTGAATAATTAAGTTCATTTATAGGCACACATGAGTTCTTAATTTGATGAGATTTGTTTTACAAAGGATTGAAAGCTCCTTCATCTAGCTATCACTTGATTTGCTACTATATTTTTGACTCTTCAAGAATTTATAAGCATAAGAAACTAATTCAATTCATGTTATCAGGAGCTTGGTGTTCTAGTCAGTGAGCTAAGTAAACATAAGGAATAAAAGCTCGAGCTACTATTTTATTTGATCCATATTTTTGGTGTCATCTCACTTATTGCATTAAGAGTGTTGTTTCTTTTGTAAATGTTATAGGAGAAATTGACTCAGAAGAAAGACCAGTTATGAGTTACATTTATGAGTTGAAGAAAAAAATTGCTTTTATTTATGGACATGAGGAAAGTATGGACTTATTTGGAGAAAAATTGTTGAACGATGGACAATCCAACTTCATCAATCGTTATATGCTGTTAGTTACTATTTAAACTTTTAATTTTGCTTTGAAGATAATTTTTTCAAATGATGTTGAGGTGAAGCAAGGGTTAACTAATTATATGGAAAGAATGCTAGGTTATGGAGATTGTCTTAATGCTGATATTTAATTGGATATTTATGATAACTTAAGAGGTGATTTTCAGAGTATAGTTGTTATGTATTCAAGGAAGTTAGGATCTCCTGTTGATTGGTGGTAAAACACCGAGTTGATTGTTTGCTATTCGAAGCCTCATTTTTAATTCCTCATTTCGTTCTGGTTGTGTACGAAATGAGTTTAGATCATAGGTTATAATTTTTATGAAATTTTTCTTTTCATATTAAGCTCTATTTTTTATGAATGATGTTTTTATTTTAGACTCATATTAAGAAGAGAAATAGGTTATAGCACAAAGGTTAAATACAAATACGATCTGGAGAGATAAGGCTAGAATCTCTCTAATTTTAATGAAAAGATGATTTATTACTTTTAATAATAAAGGAGATTAAGAATAGGGTTCTTGGATGGATGAAAAAATAAGTTTCAATATATATTTTGAATAGGCACATTTACATGATAAAGATATTTTTATTACTTTTAATAAGGAGAATAAGGAATTGAATGGAAATGGAAGTTGAAATTTAGAATCATATATATTTTAAATTAGCCTTTTATTTATTTTAAAATGGGATTAACATGAGAATTATAAATATTATTGTTAATACTATTTATGGTTTTAAAATTTTTAGATTTCACTGGGACAAATTGGTGTTACTCTGTATTTATATGATTTAATTTTGAAAGATCTAATATTGAAATATGATTATAAGTTTATTTTTTTATTTAAGATAATTTTATGCATATATTTATTTTAAGTTTATTAGGATTATGCATCAAGGAAATTCATTACATATGATTTAGTATTAAAATCAATGATTTTAAAACATTGATTAGATATAATATAATATATATTAAATATATGATATGTTAGTGTAATTATTTTTAATATTAACTCATTGAGATGTATGCCTCAAATGTATCAAGGCTTGATGCATTGAGGCATACATCTTGGTTAAAAGGTGTAGGTCTCACCAGTGATATTAAGGTGTAAGTTTCAAGATATTTTTTGTTGTGCTCCTCATATCAAGGTGTATCTCAAGGTGTGTGCGTAGATCGCTTATTTAAACCACGACTGATGATCAATAATGAATTTTATTTTACTATCACAAAAGCAATTTTTCTAAAGTAAATTTAAAGAAAAGAAGTTAAAAAATCATACAATTTTTTCATCCAAATTGACAACTTATCTGATTTTTTTTTCTATCACAAAAAATAATAAAAAAAGTTGCCCCAATTGAAGAGTGTCCATCTAAGAACACCTATTGATCTTAAAGCTTGAGATTTCAAAGTACTAATAAAAGATTCGATGGCCCTTAAGTTGTTTTTCGATTGTTAATTTCAAAATTTGTTTTAAAGCTTTAGCGGTAAATGTGTTCCATCTAGATTTCCATGGTATCAATGATAGAGGCCATGATAGAATTAGAACTAATTTCTTTGTATACTATACAAGTAGTGGGTACAGAACCTCTAACAATGTAGATCAACCCTTGTGAAAATCACCTAGGATTGTAAAAGTGAACATTGCTATCAAATTGACATACAATTCTTCTCATTGTTTGAAGTACTTGATGAAGATGACTTTAGTGTTCACTATTATTTTAAATATTGATCAACTTATTAAAATAAACCATGATAATTTTGTTTATGTAAGGATGTTAACTTAGGGTTTTATAATCTTAATAGATATGCTTGTTGCACAAGAACGTCTAAAAGCATGGTTAACCACTTGCCTTTTAAATTGATATGAATTTGAAGATATCCAATATGGAGTTCTATCATCAAAACTATTGAGACTCAGACATAAGTCTTGGGTCTTTCATCGAGACAAGGATGCAGGAGACACGTATTGGGATTATCTCAAAAACTGGTAGAAGCGGTTTATGAATGTCTACGGGATGGACTTGATTTTACTAAGGATGATGAAAACGTAAATTCACAACCATTTATGCATTGGAGAGATTGTTTCTTATATTGTGCTGAAGCAATTTTTAAAGTGCAAGCTGAAATGGGTGAAATTAAAGGACATTACTTTGAATGCAACAAATTTTATGAATAAAAGCGTGTTTACCATAGAGGAAAAGAGACTGTGAGGGGAGTCTATCCTATGAGCATGACTACTTAACTGGGGACATACAATTTTATAAATGACAGAATTATCTATAAATATGTTCCACATCCTTTTTTAGGTGTAAGTAAGAGTGGTGTATGGATTGAGGCTTTCTTTTATTGAAACTTTTATTTAGCAATTATTCAACTTGCTTTTAAAATTTTAGATAAGAGTTATAAAATTATGAGATTCTTTTCTTAACTTTTTGGGAATGTATATTGGTTGATGAATTAGTGGTTGTTGTTCTATTTCTTTAGTATCTTTAGTAGCTTTTATACAATGAAATTTTAAAAAAGGAGTGTTAGTTAAGATAACTTAATAAATGAGTATATTTAGGAAAAAAAATATTTTGGAACATCAAGGCTATTTTAAAAGGTATTTTCTGAACTGCACCATCGCTTACATGGCTTGCCACATCGGTTGAAAGGTATTTTAAATTGACATGGAATCGAGGAGAAAATGCCCTCTTAGAGGACATTTTTCATCTAAATTGACTCCCATGTAATCGACATCCCCTTTGGGAGCCGTGTGGATTTTTGTATATGTCAGTTTGGACTTTGCATAAATTGGTAGTGGTGGATTATGTCTGTTAGTGGAGTAGGTTGAATAAAATATTTTATTGGTTTTTTAGAAGACAAATTACTATTAAGTAGTATTAATAAGTATTAATTAGTGTTAGTTAATCTATTCCTCTATCCTATAAATATGAATCTAATTTCTCAATTCAGCACCAACTAAGAATTTGGATCCATTGAAAGAAGAGAGAAATTTAGAGAAAAGTTGTCGAGGTATTATGTTTTTCAATTTTGTTTTTATTTTTCATTTTTTTAGTTTAAGTATTACTTTAAGGATCAGCTTTAAGCCCTTATCTTTTTTACTTTAGTTATGGATGTTCTTACTAGGCATTTACAAGAAGATGTACCTTGGTGTATGCTTGATGACATTCTTCTTATTGATAAGACTAGAGAGGGAGTCCAAACCAGTCAACTCTAGAGTCTGGAGGTCTGGTGAAAAGATCTTCAAGTAGATAATAGGGAGTGTAATTTTAGTTGTAGGTTCTAGTATTAGTGTTGTGAGCATTCATTTGGACAAGTCATTTGGTGGCGTTTATTAACATTTATTCTTCAATAGGTGAAAATTATAAGATGTTAAGTGATTATTATAAAGTTTGGAAAGACTGCAATAAAATACATAAGCTGCCTTAATAAAAAGCGTAAGATAATGTATTGGCATTATAGAGTGAGGATACTTAGGTGGATGAGTGGTTACTCTTAGAGACAAAATAAAATGAGTATATTCGAGGGAAGTAAATGGTTTAAGATGTAGATACAGAAAGTTACTACTATGTTAAAGAAAGGTAGAGAGTAGAAAAGACTTGGTTAAGATGTATAAAAATGATCTTAGTATACTTGATTTAAATGAGAATTTGACACATAATAGACACAAGCGGAGGCAGAGGAAGGATTCATATGGACCCCACCAGGATTTAAGCTTGTGTTGTTGTTAGTTTAAGTATTACTATTTCTTATTTTTTATGTTTGATTTTTATGATGTTATAGGATAAAATTCTTTAATTTTTTTGAAGTTTAAGTGCATTTTTATGGAATATAAATTTATATTAAAGCAAAAAATATAATATATTAAATCCGGATAGAATTAAAACTTAAATATGCGTCAATCATAATACCTTAAGTTTCTTTTGAAATATTTAAATGAATTGATTATGCATAAGTTTTGTAAAAATTATTATAAGGGGTAACATAAAAAATATTTCATTTAATACAAGAATTTATCATAATAAAATAGGCAATTTAAAGTACGTAAACATTATCAAATAGGTTCTTAAATAGTTTATTATCATTTTAAAACTCTCCATCAAAATATAACATCAGATTTGACATTTTAATACTCATAGTGGATGTTAATCTTGCACCAAAGAAGTGTATAAATTTTTCCGAAGAATTATGCATGCCCAATGTCTAAACCAAGAACATCAAATTGGTTGAGTACAAAGTTTAAATTAAAAAAAACAAGAACATCAACATGTTTGAGTATAGAATTTAAATTAAAAAAAGTTGAAATTGAAGTAAATTATTGAGGAACTAAGCATAGCTTAAAAAGGGTTCTTACACAAAATTAAAGTAGTAATTGTGCACTATACTTTATTTTTTTAATTTAATGAATAAAAATTTAGAGGTGAGTTGACGTATAAATCAACATAACATTTGAATTTTAAAATAACAAATAATTTTAGTCAAAGTTTATCAAATTTATAACAATACTTTAAATTGCCTATTTTATTATGTAAGATTCTTGTATTAAATAAAATATATTTTTAAGCTAATCTCTCATAATAATTTTATAAAACTCATGCATAATCACCTCATTTAAATATTTGAACTTAAGGTATTATGATCGACACATGTTTAATTTATAATTTTTTCTAACTTTGATATATTATATATTTTGTCATGATATTTTTTTTTATATTTCATAAAAAAATCCACTAAACTTTACGATCTTAAATTATTTCATCTTATAACATCATAAAAGTTAGACATAATGCAATGAGTTATAGTAGGATCATTATTAGAGCAAGATGATGACTCATTGTCCGATCTTGAAGAAATTTGTTAATGATGTAGCTTGTGGTCAGAATAACAATAGATGTGATTGAAGGGATGATAATGGTGGGTTGAGGGGCCATATTGAAGATTAAATAATGAGATTGTTTTAGCTATGATTGAATTTGTGAACAAGCATCAATTTTATTTTTTTTACATGTTTTCCTTTTGTTTACTATTTATTTTGATGAAGAGGGAAGAAAACATGTTATTTTGATGAAGAGTTACATATCAAACTTCATGCAGTAATTATGCCAATAATTAGTTAGTAATAATAATAATATGTGCATCATGGATCTCTATTTATAGAGATAGGGTTACACAAGGCCAAATTTTTAAATGCAAATCTAAGTCTATACAAATCAAATAAACGCTCAAATTTAAATTTATTCTCATCCAAAAGAATTCAATTTACAAAGATTATGAGAAATTCAATGATGATTAAAAATGGACCTAGAAAGGCTTGGCAATAGGCTCGATTCTGATCATTTATATCATGCTTTTGACTTTCAAATAATTGATGAATGGTCAATTGGGCTTTTATTTTATTTGACATATTTAAAGGCCTACACTACATTAACTCTGCTGAAGTGTAAAGAATTTTCCTCTGAAGAATTCAATGATTAAAGCAGCTATTCAAAGTTTAGGAGTTAGTTTTTGTAGTTATTCTTAAGTCATCCACATATCATCTACAGGAGACATGCCTTTCCACCTAATCAAAAGTTTGTGTTCGGTATCTTTCCCAAGTATCAATTCATTTGAAATGATACTTTCAACAATCAAGTAGACATAGTAGAATTGGAAGGATGAGATCTATGGAAGCAATATCTAAAGTAGAAATTCCTCTTATAAAAGAATCAACAGGTGATTTTAGAGATTAGAATTTTCTTCAATAAGCCGATATATCAAATCACAGTAGACTTGAATGTCGAAAGACTATGATCTTTGCACATGTAAAACTTCTTAAAGTTGTTATGGTTGTAGTGGTCACGATGACTAGCCAATGATGCATTGATTGCAAATGCCATCTAATTGGCAAAATGATTGGGTAGGTGATAGTCAATGAATAAGTTAGTCCTCAATTGTATGAGAGATTGGTGAGGGTTGCGTAGTGTTGTGATAGAGCTTCTTCTGCTTTGAATGGATTATGTTGAAATGTTGAATGGTGTGAAGATAAAACGAGAAGAAATGTGGCAATTGTATGCACCATATTGCATGTGTGGTATTGGAAGTGAGCTTGTGTACAAGCAAGGCATGTCAGACAAATAGGTTGTGAGGGAGGCGTGCATGAGCATGCTATGTGCAAGTTTCACACATAGTAGCGGCATAGGTGTAAGGACTAGTAAGGTTTATTGTGTAGACATTTTTGCTTGTGGACGAGCTTATTGGGGCTACAAATGGAGTGAATAGGTATGTGAGGTGCTATTAGTCATGATGAGGGTTAGGTGCTACAAATAACACATGGAACTGTATGGTTCACGACAAGGGTTGTGCTTCGGTTGGACATGCATGATGCACATAAGCTGTGTGTGCAACATGACATGTGAAATAGCAGATGTGTGTGAGAGGCTTGTACGTGACACATGTAAGATGTGAGGCAGGCTATTGAGTAATAAAGTAGGTGTAACCTACCTTAGTCTAGTGGTTGAGAGTTTTAGCTCCTATTATGAGTTCAAGGTCTTTCATGTGCGAGTATGTGTGAATTTGCAATTAAATTTACTCAGAATCTAACAAAAGAGTTAGAATTTAAGGTTGTATTTGCATAGGCTGCAGTTTTGGGATGCAAACTTGCTTGGGGTTCAATAAGATAGATTTTTAGGGATTGGGTAAGATTAGGTTTATGATATCAAAAGTCAGTGCAAGAGGGAAAACATAATTTCATGTATGATATTGGAGCAATCCTTGTATACAACATGAATCTAGAGAGAACTTAGTTGGCCTTAAATTATTTCATTCATTCATTCAATCAATAATAATTATTTGTACTTCATGGATCCCTATTTATAGAAATAGAGTTACAAAGATAATATCAAATTTTTAAATACAATCTAATCTTATCCAAATCGAACAAAAATGTTTTAATTTAAACCCAAAAGAAAATAAAACCTATAAAATAATTCAATTTTAAAAAACTATTAGAAATTCAATTATAATTAAAAATGAGCCTAAGAAGGCTCAAAAAAATGAAACCTGTCCAAATTATTTATGTTGATCATGAAAGTCGCTTAAGGATGCCAAATTCACGTTGAAGAAATGAAGTTTGTGCCACTTGGTGATGGAGGGAAATAGAGAAATTTGAAACATAAGAACAAAAATAGAATTTCTTGCTATAGGATGTCTAGCATAGGTCGCATCCCCTCTAATTTTTCAATTTAATCTATCCAAAAAAGAAATTAAACTTAAAAATAATATCTTTGGGATTCCACCTTGGAATATGTCTACAAATAAAAGAAAAATAGCAGAAACTTAGGGAATCCTGTATTTATTAGCAATCATGTTGAGTTGCATTTAGGACATGATTCAGATAATCTTGTCAAAATTTCTCTATCTTGTGTCCTGTGTTTTGTAATCATTGTTATATGTTCCTTAATGATGATGATGGTTGTGATTTATGGCCCTTATTACATCAATTTCTCCAGAAAAATAAACCATATCCTAAACGTGTGATACTAACACCTAGTTCCTAGTTTCGTTCTGGATCTATAACAGTAATGGCCATATTGAAACGCATTGAAGGCTCATGTGGTAATCAATAAAGCTGTCACAGTACATCTGCAATTTTTTTGCTTGTTCTTTGCTTTAATTGCTTAATGAAGACTAAAAAAATTCATGAACTTACATGGCTTGATGGTATATGCATACAACCTTATGATCTTTTTCCAAGAAATTAATTGGATCATGCAGTCAACTTATTTGATTGTTGGGATGTGGCTAGCTGCATATTAGAAATTATCATGCTAAAAAATAATATTTCTGTTTTGCCAGGATCGCATTATTGCTAGACTTCAGCAGCCTTATTCTTTAGATTGCATCCCAGTGGAAGCTGAATATCAGGTTTGATGTTTAAATTTAATTTTTTACTTGGTAGAAAAAAATGTGCGTTGATATTTTTCAAATGTTTTGCATCCCTGAATGCAACAATTGCTTGGCCAATTTTTTTTTGCTTTGTGAAGTAATCTCATCACCCTGTATCAATATGTCAATATTTCTAAGGAAGATCTCTTCACTGGTTTTGAAACTGTGTTTGAAGCTTGAAGACTGAGGACCAAGCGTTGAGAATTTTGATTTGGCTATTTAATGGCTCGGTATAAGAACTGATGCATTTGGTACATCTAGCTAACTGAAATTCTAGGAGAGTCTGTTGGTTGTTGGGAATTTGAGTGAATGAGTATTAAAAAACGTTGAAAATCAAATTAATGGTGTATATTAACGATCAAATGCATTTCTCCTGGTTTAATTGCTTTCTCCTTTTGAATTGTTTTTTTAATTTTTGTAATCAACATTGATTGCGTTAAACCACCTAACCTTAGTTTGTGGGGTGGAGGCAAATACCAATCGACCTAATGCTCATTGGTGCATTTGAATAACACAGCTTAAGAGAAAGCGGAGATGGCAGCTTTACATTTGAGACCTTTTTTAATCTATTTTACAGTACACAAAGACATCATTTGTTAGACTTTTTATGGACATAATAATTGTGAATAGGCTATTGACTTTATAAATATTGTTTCCATGGATATTAGATCACAAGTAAAAGATCCAAATATCGGAAGATTCCTTGGAACTAATAAACTACTGACATACAATCTCTCTCTTGTTAACCTTGACCATGTTCATCCTTGATAGCATGCAATATTATTGCCATACCTGTCTTGGTGACTGTTATCTTTATGATTGTAATTTTTCATGATTTCGGGATAGCACTTGGCAATATATTTTTATGGAAAAATTAGATGTTTATACATACAAAATCCAAGGCATCTAATTTTTACTTGTTTATTTTTTATTTTTATTTATATATAAGCTATTTAATTTTGGTCAAATGTGCTGTTAGTGTGTCAGAAATTTTATAGAAAACAATTTTTTAGATTCCAGGGCACCTAGAAATGTTTAGTAGTAGCCACTACGTAGTGGATGCCCATTAAACCAAATTTGTGTTCATTAAGCTTCTAAAAAAATATTGTTTTTGTTTTTTTTTAATAGATGGAGACATAATGAAAAGATAATCAATAGATAAAGTATAATACATGATGAACCATTTGAGACTATAGTGATGGCTCAAACATCACCTAGATGTCTAAGTTTGCAAAAATAATCCTCACCTAAGAGTTAGCCGATTGCATTAACAAGCTAATTATAGTGTGTTGATCTCATTTTTATAATGAGATTTACTTCATCTTGGTTTTGTTAAACTTGACCTAATCTTTCTCTTGCTTTATTGGATTCAGTCCTTCTAGGACCCCTAAGTGGATGCTCTGTTTTGCTAACCAAATCAAATCTTAGGTATCACTGACTCCCCTCTATCCTTAGTGGATTACATAATCTTAGGTTTCATTGAAGAAGCCCTGCATCATAGATTGTGATGGACTTGCCATTTGTAGGACAAAGATTATTTATTAATACGGTTATTCTGGAATATTGTGGTTGGCTTTGTAAATCCTTATTTGCCAATATTCTTTTTTAACTGTAGATTATATAATCCTATTTTATGTTGTATTGCATTGTGCTATCAAATAAACTTGATGACTATTTGCTGAAATTATTTTAAGACACACGACTTAGAATGTTGATGAAAAAAGAAGCATAAAACTAAGTTAAGTGCTACTGAGAGATGAGGATGCTCGGATGGATGAGTGACTTTACTTAGAGATAAAATGCAAAACAGTATGTTTGGGAAAAAGTTGGAGTAGCTCCAGCGGCAGATAAGATTAGAGAGAGTCGCCTTAGATGGTTTGGCCACATAAAGTCGTCAGGAGATTAGGAGAGTAGATGCATTAGATTTGCCTTATAAAAAGGTAGAGTAGACCTAAAAGACTTGGTTAAGATGTATAAAAATGAAATACTTGAATTAAATGAGAATAATAATAACACAGATAGAAGGATTCATGTAGCCGACCCCACTTAGTGGGATAAAGGCTTGTTGTTGTTGATTAAATTCCTATAAGAGCTATAATTATTTGGCAAAAATTGGTTACAAAGCTGTGAGTTGGGTGAATCACCGAAATGAGCATTATTATTAAATTTGTATAGTCTAATTCAATCAAATTCAACTAAATTAACTAAATCATTAATTTGTTATTTAATTAATTTATGAGTAATTGGAATGCTTTAAGTTATTCTCCATTAACAACTAATTAGACTAGTTAATTAGTCCATTTGATATCATAGTTATAACTTAACGTATAATTTGGTATTGTAATAGATTTGTTAATTTATTATCTATGATCCCAACTCTTATTTGTTTGGTTGCTGTCCTAATTAATCTTTTATTAAGTAATTAATCTGCTAAATTTAACAAGGGAATCATAATTTAAATTGGATAATTTAATATCAATTCATTAATTAGATACTGTTTACTTATTTTATTATCTGATATGACTAATCAAATACCTCACTATAATTTAATATCAATTCATTAATTAGATACTATTTACTTAATTTTATTATCTAATATCAATTCAGTTTATCACTAATCAACATTATCAATCTGTTAATGGACCTAATCCATCCCTAACTAGTAAGAAATCATTTTAATTCAATATCTAAATTGTTGATTAGTTTCTAATATTAGCCAAATTAAAATTTAATTAATTTGTCAATCAATCTAATCTAATGTTAGTTTTTAAATCCTAATTTAAGAGTTTGTTTGGTATTATCATCGTAAGAAATAGTAAAGAAGTTCTAATCCGGAATGGTGTTTTTCATTTTCTCCTGTAGTTGAAGCTATTTTGTGGTATTGTAATTTTTTTTGTAGCAACTGCTCCTTTTCCCAGCAAATGCCGAGATGATTCTTGCTCCTGAAAGGAATAACAAGATATGGAATATTTCCCAATGAATTCCTTAACTTAAGGGAAAGCATTATGCAAAATAGGACTTAATATTATTTAAGTTTTAGACATCCAAAAATACAAGCCAAAAAGCTCAATGTAACATGTGAATGAAGAGATAGATGTGTGCTTGAACTACAATGATACTATTGTAGACTATAGGACAAAGTGTGTTTATGAATGTATGAATAATGAGTTAATTGACAATGCACTGTGATGGTTTAGGCATGTAAAATGGGGACTATAAGTATCATGTGAGTATAGTATTTCAAAGATTAGGTGGGAAAAAGGAAGATTAAGCTGTTTTTTTTGTTGAGTGTATTTGGAGGGCACAACATTTAAAATGTTGGGGTTTTAAATTATCAAGTATTTTAAACAAATAATGAATAATTTCTTGAGGCTTTAGAATACACATAATAATTCATTTTCAGTGTATTATGAATTTGCCCAAATTAAGCTAATTAAGACTACTTGACTGTAGATTAACTGTCTATTTTGAGTAGCTGCAACGATATAAAAATGCAATAGTAGAGTTGCTGTAGAAGAAGTTGCTGTTTAAAAAACTACGGTGTATATTATAATTTTTTTTTAAAAAGTCAGATCCTAACTTTTTTGATAGCTCCTACATAATTTGTTTGCACTATCCTTGTCATTGCAATCTTGCCTCCGCTGGTCTCATCACCATGATTTCGTGAGTTTATTTACTACCAATCAGACACAGAAAAGGATTCCCTGAAATTATTTTGCAATAAGCCAAACAATCTAAAAGAGTCAAAATGCAAAGCATTCAATTCACACTTTATATGAAATACCCGTTGTATTTAAATGCTTGCTAACAAACAGCCCTTATAAGGATTTTTGTAACCTCAGTCTTCATTTCTTACCTTACATGAATAACCAATACTAATAGGTGGATCGTGATGTTAGATGGACTTGAACTCTTCTACGATCCCAATTTCACAGTTTTTATTTCTAAATTAGTACCACTTTAACAGTTCATATATTGTCTCAATAGATGGTTTTTATTAATTTAAAATTTTTCCACTTTTGTTCTCTTATTTTGTCTGTCTTGTTGCTAATAACCTCAACCTTTATAGCTTCCTTAATTTATGCCTGGTGTCCCAGGTTGGAATTTCAATTTTGTGCATATTGCCATTTTTACCTCAAGCTTGGATGTCAAAGTTTGAAGGTTATGTGATGTTAATAGCAAATGTTCAAATATATGCCAAAATCTTGAAATTAATCTCAATATGTTTTTCTTCTAATGCTTTGGTTAAAAATGATCAAGGAATGGAGAATTCCGAATTATAATAGATATGAATAATTAGAAATAAGAAATGATGGTGGTTTCACGCAATTGAAACCAATTATGCGAAAAATGCAATTCAGAACTACAAAAAGTTTGTTTGGGCTATAGTTACATAAAAATTTTCATTATGATTAGCTTTATCAAAAGCTTAAATTGCTTCTGAATTATTTTGATAAAATTCAAATAATTCCATGGAATATTGTCAATGGGAAAAAACTTGCCTTGGTAAGCAAGGCATCAAGATTGATTTAAGTACTGATACTGCAAATGAAAAAGAGGTGCCAGAGCAAAACCTTCTATTTTAAATCATTGCACTTGATAAAAGACTTTTGTAATAGGAATTTATGTGTCATTTTTATTGTCTAACACGCTGCATTTATTCTTAAAATTTCTACAAGCCTGAGTGTCATTGATGCTAGCATATTTTTTATTTTAAGATAAAACTTGTACTTTAAATTAGAAAGCTTCTGCTTACAAGCTTGTTGCAACCTATCTAAAATATCATGTAATATGCACTGATGGAGTGAGGGGCATAGTTGATAACACTTGGTACTATGCTGCTTGGATTATGGAATCCACCTTTTCCATTCATCTTGGAGACAGTTTTTGGATTTCTCGCTTTTTTTTGTTAAATTTTTATGCCCTAGTCCACTAATGACCAAAATTTTCTACTATTAGATATAGGATTTACAAGGTTATACTATCTTCCCACTATTTTTTTATGGAAACGTTACATTTAGGGGTTTTGATGGCCCATTGACGTGGCCTATATAATGTTATGACATTAGCATATCAACTACTTGGTTCACCAACATCTTTAAATAATAATCTCATAAATGACATTTTGATATAGGAAGGAGGGTGCTGGTGGAGTGTGAAGGTAAGGGAAGGAGCCTTACATAATTTATATATTCTGGGTGGACTATTGTATTGCAGCCATGTTTAATTTGCTAGCCATGTTCATAGAATATTTGAATATTCCATAAAGAATCATCCACTCAAAATGTGGGAGGATAAGGGTATGTTAGGAGTGGGTCTTGACCATGGTATGTAGATTAATGGGAGGCCAAGCCTAAACATGTAGGAAATGGATCAATGAGGAGGGAAAATAATGCCATGAACTATGAGAAAAGACATACAAACTATGAATGAAAAATTTCATACTTCATTTCAAGGTTGAAAAAATTGGGGAAAGAGGTAGAGGCTCAAGATTCGAAGGTCGAATTGGGGGTTGAATTTGGCCGTAACTGGATGACATAATAAATATTAAAATTATCTAAATGTGAATCAAATGATGTAATAATGTTGTAATTTATGCAATTTAAGAGAAATAAATTTTGAAATATAAATCATATGCAAAAAATATCTTTTGTAATTTTGAAGTTAAATGCATCAATGTTTAAATACTAACCTTTTTTGTGGCCATGATAATTCTTGAATATGCCTTTTCGGACCTTTGAGAAATTGATTATCTAAAAAAGAACTGAAAAATGAAGAAAAAAAAGTTAACAACTTGGTATCAACCAAATAAAATATACAAGAAAATATAAGCTAAATTCACAAAAAATATTACAAACTATGATGGAGAACATTTAATACTAATAAGTCATAATGGTATTAAGATATTCATAATTCAGTAGACAATATATCATTAATTTATGTGTTCTTTAGCCAAACATTTTTTTTCTAAAAACTACAATACCAAGCATGAAATAAGTTCAAAAAAGTAGCCTAAAATCAAATGTATTAAAATTCATCTCTAAATGTTGTCTATTCAATGACTACGCTCCTCCCTCAAAAACTGCCTCCTCAAAGTCAGCCCTACAACCCTCTTTGAAAGCTTCTAAAATATGTTGTTTAGGTGTTTCATTTTTGTAACTTTCATCTGTGGCATATGTTGCTTCATCTGCATATACAAATCACATTTATAAATTAAATTATTTTTCACCCTTATAATTAATTTAAATATAATTGAAAAACTTACTATTAGTTTACCTATTGGATGCTAAATTTACTCATTCAATGGTTGGAATAAGTATCTTTATATATTTTATTCTCTAAATCATCATAGTTTAATTCAAGAGTACATTCTTCATCAACTATTCAAAAATCTATTGCTTCAATACTTGAATAATCTAAAGAATCATAATTTTCTTTTTTAAGATGAAACTTATAAAAGAAATATGAAATTTTAGATAAATATCAAAGTTAAAACAATAATATAATTTTTTTTCAAAAAGCATACCTATTTTTCAAATTGTGATTATAGTGATCATATACAAGATCATTTAACCATTGGTGCTTTAAATTTATTTATAAAACACTATATTTGCCAGTCCCAAGTCCGGATGTGAAAAATAGGGAGTTGTGATAAGCAGTCGACAGCTAGTGCAAAACTTGTCGAAATAATCATGACAGGAATCCTTTAAAATATTATATTTATTTTAGGGCATCTCAGAGCGGCGTCTTTGTATGAGAATATAGTGAAAAGTGTAAGGCATTTGCGTGATTATGCAGTGTTAAATAAGCAATGGTTCCCACATTATGGACGGATGTGGGCAAAAAAGTTAGTTCATAAAACTAGATTAGGAACTTGGAATATATGTACTTTTACAAGTAAATTAATGGAATTAATAGATATTACGATTCATAGGAAGATAAATATTTTATGTATTCAAGAAACTAAATGGGTTGGGGAGAAGGACAAGGAGATTAATAGTTTGAAGAATAATGTTATAAATATTAATAGATGTGGAGATAGAATTATAGCTTTAAAGATTATTGTTGATATTATGATTATCAATGTTATAAGTGTTTATGCTCCTCAAGTAGGTTTGGATGTAGATTCAAAAGAAAAATTTTAGAATGAATTAGTGAGATTAATACAAAAGATATCTCTTGAAGAAAAAATATTTATTGGAGGAGATTTAATTGGACATGTTGGTAGAGTGGTAGAAGATTTTAAAAGTATTTATAATGATTATGCATTTGGAGTGACTAATAAAGAAGGTAAGACTATACTAGATTTTGTTTTAGTCTATGATTTTATTGTTGCTAATATTTTATTTAAGAAAAGAGATGAAACATATTATTATTTATAAAATAGATGGTAAACATCTGATAACAACAATCACGAATCCCACTGGGTGGGGTCATTTACATGAATCGTTCGTCTCCATTGTGTCCTATTATGTGTCAAATTCTCATTTAAATCAAGTATACTAAGATCTAGTAAAACATAGATTGATTATTTTCTGTTAAAAAAAATAAATCATCTAGATTGTAAAGATTGTAAGGTCATTCCAAGTGAAAGTTTAAGCACTTAATATTAATTGTTAATTTTAGATTTTAAGATGAAAGATTGAAAGTTAAAAAATAAATCAAATTATTGTTCTAGGATTAGATGAGGCAACACTAATAAAAATATTTTAAGAGCAGAGTATAGCTTAGAATTTGGAATGTTCATGTTATCATATAAAAGAAGAAGTGAAATTAAACAAGCAAGAAAAAATACGCTTAAAGAATCAAAATGAAAGCTTTTTAATAAAAGCATTGGTGAAATGAATGAAAAGAAAATAAAATAAGAAATATTATTATAAAATTTGGTTTAGATATAAAACCTGAGAATTGGGAAAGATATAAAGTTTGTAGAGATTAAGAAAGAATATATAATACAAAAAACTTAGTTTAGATTTATACAATAAATTAGAAAGAAGGTGATAGATGTATCATAAATTAGCCAACCAAAGAGATAGACAAGTAAAATCTAGTCAATTTGTATTAAGATTTAAAATCATAAAGTCTTTTAAGAAAAGGATATTGAAAATAGGGATGAGTATTAGAACTTTTAATGAAGGATATGAAAAACAGGTTGATTTTAAGAAATTTACTCTAAACAAAATAGATAATTTTGTTTCAATATGTTAGTAAATTTCTTACAGAGAATGTTTTAAAGAAAATAAATGTGAAAAAAAGAGATCATAATTATAATGTTAAGTTAATGTGTCATACATTAAAATTATGGGAGAGAGTAATTGAGCATAGGTTAGGATGTGATATAAAAGTTTCTCACAATCGTTTAGTTTCATGTAGATCTACATTTGTTAAGAGGTTTGATGGAGAAGTATAGAGAAAGTAACATATGATATTTATTGATTTAAAGAAAGCTTATGATAAAGTTTCAAGAGATGTTCTTTGGAGAGTTCTAAAAAAGAAAGGAGTTAATATTGATTATATTCAAATCATTAAGGATATGTATACTAGAGCTATTACTTGTGTCCAAACACAAAGAGGATTGATAAAATATTTTTCTATTTCAATTGGATTACCTCAAGGATCAGCTTTAAGCCCTTATCTTTTTTCTTTAGTTATGTATGTTTTTACTAGGCATTTACAGGAAGATGTACCTTGGTGTATGATTTTTGTTGATGACATTCTTCTTGTCGATAAGAGAGAGGGAGTCCAAGAGAAACTTGAATTATGGAGGTCAACCAGAGTCTAAAGGTTTAAGTGGATCTAAAATTGAATATATGAAGTGTAATTTTAGTTGAAGTTAAAGTGGTAGTGTTGTGATATTAGTTTAACAATTCAAAAAAGAGTGATGAGATATATTTATTGTTCAAAATGATGGTGAAATAGATGGAGATGTTATTAGTAGAATTCAAGTTGGATGGTTGAAGTGGAGGAATGCATCTGATCTGTTGTGTGATAGAAAAGTACGACTTAAATTTAAGGAAAATTTTTATAAGATAGTGGTAAGACCTGGAATGATTTATAATGTTATAATAAAAGAGAAGCATAAGACTAAGTTGCAGAGATGAGGATGCTGTGGATGAGTGGCTTTACTCTTATAGATAAAAAGAAATGAGTACGGAAAAAGTTGGAGAACAGGATAAGATTAGAGAGCCTTAGATCTTGGCCACATAAATCTACATCCTGGTTAGGAGAGATGCATTAGATTTGCCTTAAAGAAATGTACAACTAAAAAGGTTAAGATGTATGAAAAATGACCTTAGTATACTTAAATTAAATATGGATTTGACACATAATAGACATAATGGAATCATGAATAATCCCACTTAATGGGATAAAGGCTTGTTGTTGTTGTTGTTGTTGTTGTGTGGATTTGTTCAAAAATATTCTAATTTCTTTCACACCCAAAGAAGAAGAAGTTTGGATTAGAATTATAATAGCCAATTTTTGTAAACTAGCAGTGCTAAAACCAAACATCTTCTACCACTCAGCTGCATATGAGATTTTGATTAATTTAAAAAAAAAGGTATATCAAAGTCATAATACTAAAGATAAATTTAATTATTAAAAATTAATCAGGTTGTATTTCTTTGACTATAGTGAGAGCAATCAGCTTACCAAAACATTCTAAATTATCCTGATAATTCATGGTTAATTTAAGCTTGAAACATATATCTTTATTTCCAATAAGTTCAATTAATCCTTACATTACTTAAGATTTTTGATAGTAATTCTCTCATCAAAATGTGGATTTAAGAAATATTCAGTAGAGTAGATACTTTGGCGGAGTTGTTCATCTCAGCTTTTTTTAATAATGTAAGTATATGGCTTGTACAAATCTTTAAATACTTATAAACATTCCTTTAATTATCTTTCTTGCTCTATATGTGCTATCATCAACATAACCACGAGATGATTTTTCATCTAAATTAACAACTCACGATAATTTTATTAGTGACCTTATTAATTTGGACATAATAAAATGGTCATTCCAAAATTTATTATCTATAATGATAGAAGCTTCTTTTTTTTTTCCTTAGCAATATTTGCTAATTTTGAGCCAATACTTGTTAATAGTAAGAGCTTGCAAATCATGTTTAAGATCATACATACTTTTCAAGGTAATAAAGGTTATTACAAAATGGGTTGCTCTTAGACGTACTATTTCTATTCACTTTGACATTTTTTTCAACCAAGACAATATAAAAATATGATTGTAAGTAAGCTCCACCACATGAGACATTGTTGTCTGTCTTTTAAAATCAAATTTAAATAATATGCTGCACAAGGAGACTAATAAATTTTCTCATACTTTTCATGTAGCAACTCCCTAGCTTTTTTATAATTTGATGCATTATCATTCACAAGTTATACCATATTTTTTGGACCAACTCACTCAAATATTTCAGTAAATAAGGAGCAAAAATTGTAGCATCCTTCTTAATATCAGAGCCATCAACAAATTTTAGAAAAAAATACTCCTTGTGGATAATAAATCACAAAATTAATCTGAGTTCTATTATAAACATCTATCTACCTATCAACCATAAAAGTGCATCATATTTCCTTACAGAAATGTCTATGACTCAATTAGAAGCTTACACTTTTTTTTTTCATCTTTTAATATAGTAATTCATTCTATGATATGATGAAAGTTCATAATCCGGACTGATTACAATTGATCAATAGCTTTTTGAGCAAATGATGAAACTACCAAAAAATCACCTAGCAAGTACCATGATAGCTCTTTACACCGCCTCTTTAGATGCTAAAATATTTTAAAGATAACTATGACTTAGGTTTTGTTCTTAGAGCAAAATAACCATCAATTTCATTTTTTTTCTTTCTTGTCTAATCCTTTATCATGTGCAGTTGATGTTTGTGATTTAGATAAAGAAGAACCTTTTTCTCCTTCAACAATATATTCACCATATGGATGCACACTCTCTCTATCCTTTTGTGCATCTTGTTTCTTTTGAGATGTTGCTTTCAAATTTTTTTGTATTTGAAAGCGAACATTATGCAAATTTTTTTTGCATGGAGCAATGTTTCCCTTGACCCTCGCAAGATGTTGCTTCATTCTATTTATGCCTTCACCATTATATACAAGTCCACAATATAAACACTTAAATTATTTTTTTCTATTTGAACTTCTACAGTCACTAACATGTTGGATCCATTTTCTCACAAGCACTATGAGAAGAAATAAAATTCTGATTTTGAAATGCCTTCATTCTAAAGATAAGAAGAAAATAAGTATTGAATAAATAAATAATAATAATACTAACAATTAATTGAAACCTAAACTTGAGAGCCACAGGAGAAAATTATGAGTCTTTAATATTCTAAAGATCATCTAATTAGAAAGATATAAAACAACACTCAACTTCTAGTGTTTTGAAACTTTTTGGATTGCATGCTACTTCTTTGAATTGTGTGCACCCAACATCATGCAAAAATGTCAACTAGAAAAGTAATCACTAAAGAGAGCAAGCACATAAAGTGATTGGAAGAGTTATGTATTCTACTTATCAATCTTACAGTCATAAATGTATGAAAAGAAGCATATTTTAAGATTAATATAAGCCATAGGGTAATCAGGATTAAATTAAGACAATGTTAAGAACATTACCTTAAATCCTCTCTAGTGAATAGTAATGTAATGTTAAGAAATCATAGAACCTATGGGAAAAATCCTATAATGCTAAGTGAATACCAAATAAAAATAATGATAAGAGGTTGTCAGGAAATTTTGAGGAACCTATGTGATTCTGTCTAAGACAATGAAAAGTATCTGAAGTAAATATTAGAGTTCTGTGCCAGATTAAAGACTTTTGTTGCAAAATAAAATTATTCTTTAAGTCTTCAACCGTTCCCTCATCTCCATTGATGGTATCCAATATGATTACAACCACATAGTGATGATAATAACATACTTTATAAGATCAAAATCTGCATTCAACTCGGTAGAAGCTTGAGCAATAAGCAACCTTAACATTAATGGTTTGACATTTACAAATTACAATTCAAGGATATCTAGGCTAATTCAGATGGTTTATAATTTTCCTAGTTAATGTTCTTACATTACAAGAGAACATGAAAATAACATAATTGAAGTGTCTATTTAACAGTAAGGACCCTAGCAAAAGTTAGGATGATTGAAAATTGGATATTTAAACAATTAAACTTCAATTAAAAATAAATATAAATTTAAAGTTAATGCCATGTGCTATGCACTTGTGTGTAGTTATCCATTAAATTCCAAATAAACTTACATGAATTTAGGTTTCAATATAATTACCTAGAAATTAAAGTAGCATTAGATCTAAATTCTATGTTTGATTTGATATTTGATAAGCCATAGAGCTTGAAAAAAAAAATTATTTGATTGGATTGCACCCATAAGAATATTACCTTAGGTGCTTTTTCCTTGAGAAAGCCGCCTCCTCTTGCTAGCAAACAACTAGCAAACTTCAAACCGAACAGCCAGATCGACGATCTCCAAATTGAATGGCCACTAAACAAAGGAGGCGAAGATAAGCGGTGAATGGAGGAGGTGAAGAAAAGTGGCACATGGAGAAGGCGAAGAAGAAGATGTTGAAGGGGAATGGGGATTGAACTCATTTCAGCGTAGGCTTTTAGGGTTAACAATATTTGCCTTATTAATTCAAATTTGCAAATAATCCTAGCCATTGGATTACAATCAATGGAAAATAAAACTCAAAATGCTAAACTGGCCGGTTTTTTGAAATTTGGATTTGTTCTCTGGTTGAACGATCAATTTTCTTGGTTTAGAACAGTTCAATGTAGGGCTAGTTTTTTTAGCCAATTGGGCCGGTACTGATCTGTTCACAGCCAAATTGACCGGTCCAGTTTGGTTTTAACAACATTGCTTCATTCATGATTGCTAATAAGAAAATTAAAAAATTAATTTATAGGGAACTCAGCAAAATTCTCATCTAGGAGAGGGCTCTTTAGTTCTATCTTCTAAGAAATTGCAAAAGACATAAATATGATTCAAAACTTTAGGTAATTCTAATAAAAGGCTATCACATATTTATGGTTATTCATTGATAATTTCATGAATAAAATAGATAAAATAAGTTGAGTTTGGCCAATCATTTGGTCCATGAATTTGAAATTGAAATTCTTCCTATAATGCTACATTTGTGCAACCACTCTTAAATTCAAAACATAATATCTACTTTAAAATTTTAAACTTTAGTTCATGAGGACAAATTAAGGAAAGGAGAGAAAAAATGATGATAGTCTGAAATTCTAGTGTCATTCTTGCATGAGATTGCTACTTCAAGAGAGAGGGGATCATTTTTGTTGGGAGAGGAGAAATGCTGAAGTTTATAGATTTCATCTTCCAAGGCTTGACCATTCATGAAATTTTTACTAAATGACATCAAATCTTGGTGCTATCTTTACAAAGATAATAATATCAACTCTTTGATTAAACAACCAATCTTTTAGAAAGCATTTAACAATTTTCTCTCGCCTTACAAGATCATGAAATAATGATAATTGTCAGACTTTTTATTCTTTAATAGGAATGATCATTTTGGAACCTTACATTTTTGTTCTTTATCAATAGTGATGATCTTGAAACTTGCTTTTTTGTTTTATATAAATTCTTCCTTAATTCAAGTACTCATTCTCTCGAGAGTTTAATATTTGATGGTGAATTGATGTGGTGCTCGGAACATGAGATATATTGATGTCATAGGCAGATGAAGGAAGTGAAATTTATTTATTTGAAAGAAAACAAACTAGATAAGTAAGATGCACATAAAGATACCTAATATAGGATGAACACTTATTGATTCACAAGGGAAAAATATCTAATCACCTCTGAATAAGCATTAGTCCAAATCACAAATTTAAGTAAAAATATAAGAAGACGCTAAATACTTAATATCTTGAAGAAGAGATTAAATCAAATTGTAGAAAAGAAGGAAGGAATAAGAAATCAAAGTTAAAACAAAAATTATTACAATAGAAAGAGAAAGAAGCCACCAGACAGTTCTTACAACTAATAAGATGAGTCTATTTTAGCTCTGATGGCAAATGAGAGAAGCCCCAAAATAGCTCCTTGATTATTAGTAAATACTTAATTTAATTCTAGTGTTTCAAAGTGCTCTAATTTAGTCACCAAACTATTGAAAATTGAACATAATTGGCCCTTATGTTGAGTGTCAAAGTAAAAGTTAATGCTAATAGTTAAAATTAAGAGTTTTTTATATAATGTAAGTGTATATGAATTTATATATTTATATTGCTATATTTTTGCATGTCTTGAATTATTTTTCATTTATTTTATTAAAGATAAATTATTGTTGCAATTTCTATTATTTTTTAAACTTGTTAGTAATTTAAATATAAATATGGAGCCATTTAGTTTTTGCTGAAGTAACACATAATAAAAAGAAATGTAATGTATTTGAAATATTCTAGAATTATTTGATTAGATGTAATTATTTTTTGTGTTTAATTTAAAATAAAATGAATTCAATATAAAGATCAACGGACAACCAATGGTTAGCGACAATGGTTAGCATCCATCGCTTGCAACATCACGCAGTGGCGATCGACCAACCCCAAACTATGCACATTTTAAAAGTAACATTGTTGCATCGCCTTTATAAGCTGTTAGGAAGCTATAAAAACACATTCTTGCTACCTTGATTTAGCAACCAAGAAGAATGCCCTTTTTATACTTGTTTTCATTTTCAGAGAGAAAAGTAATTTTAATTCAATTTATAATTGGGGGAATTATCATGGATAAGAGTTGTCAATTTGCAACACATCAACACATTTATTGCATAGTAACAAATTTCAAGCATTGTTATCATTGATTATAAAACTAAAACCTCTAAAACTCTTAACTGCAAAAAATTTGTTTGCTCATGGGGTCATCCAAAATTTGTAAATGAAAGTTCATAGAACAAAAGAAATCCAAAACTATAAAATTCGATATCTTATGATATCCTCCAACCTTCATCTTGTTGGCACTCTTTTGTTTAGAGGTATAGACTTGGTAACAAATAAAATGTCGTGCTAGATATTGAGAGAAGTAAATTGCATAATTTTTTGCAAAATTTTATTTATTGATGTAACAAGAATTTTTTGTTCGACTATTTTCATGTGGGTGCATCTAATGTTGGCTCTATTTGTGAGCCACGGTGTCAATTAAGATCCATAAATTGAACCAAAGAAATAAAATAAAATATAATAAAATAAAAAGTTTGTTTATTTGCTTTGCATTTTAATAAACCCTGTATGCAAAATAATTGTTCTTACTGATACACTCTTGTCTTTTGATTCTTCAACATACAACTCATCTTATAGGTCTTGATTTGAAGTGTTTGAGCAAGTAGAGTTTTAGTGAATTTTTCTTTCTTACCACAACATCTAATGTTGTGCCTATTTTGTTTGCATTTACTACTTTGTAGGATCATAGTTGACCTACTTAAGTTTCTTTTTTCAAAGTCATTTTCTTGTTCATCTAAACCTCTTGTTCTTAACTTTGGTGGCAGCCCCTTTTAGGTTTATTGTACTTTGGTGGCAAGAGAGGTACTCTATTACTTTTAAGTCATTCATCAGGATCATTAATATGGATAATGTTGAGCTGTTATACATATCAACCATGTAGTAGCTATGGATAAAATTTTAATGGTCAAACTCACCTATATTGATTGCAACACAGACATGAAGACAAGACAAACTAGTTCATTCGCATCTATTGCAACAACATGACATAAAATTCAAGTTGATAGTGTACCATGCCCTTGTGTTATTGCAAGCTTTTATTTGTTGTCATCAGCATTCATATCAATATAGTTCCCAATATTATATATATTTTTTCCAAGTGGTTTTGAATCCTTGGACATAGCTTAACCATTCCTCTTCATTGAGTTCTCACTTTTCTCCTACATCCTTGTCATCACCAAGGTTCTGAATCTCTCAAATATGGATATAATAGGTAATTTTCTTGTTTTTGTGATGATAGAGTTAAAGTATTCACACATGTTACTATGTATTGTGTCACATTTAGAGATGTAGTTAAAATGTGACTGTGAACACTCTCTTGGTTGCTTTTCATTAAACAACTTGTAAGCATTGCTATCGAGTTTAGCCAACTCTTCCATGTTATAGGTGAATTGGCTAACTATGGTACTTCTTACAGCTACCCACAATATATTCTTTAATGCAACCCCCTTGAATCTGACCAACTTAAAATTTTGGCGTAGGCATTGTACACAAAATTTATTTGTAACATAGGTAAGATATTCTCAAAAGTAGACATTAATTCTTTCCTTTTTTCTGAGACAAATGTGATCCTATATTTGTTCTAAAAAATATCTAAATTTTTAGCTAGTAAATCCAAGAAATGCTCCAATTATTTTTTATTTCACTTTCAATAAAAACCCATTCTACTAGAAATATATTATTGATACCATCCAAACTAATCACATTAATATCTAGCCTCTTGCACCCCCTACAAAAAAAATATCCATCAACCTAATGGCTTGCAACCTATGATGAAGCTTGTTTTTACATGTTTCAACAGCAAACGTACATCTAGACAAACATCTTTTGATTGAATATAATTATGCTTGGATTTGTCTTTAAAAGTTTTGAGCAATAATCCCATATTTTTTTGAACCATTCTTCTTTCATGTGCACCAAATTGCCTGCTTTGTTGACAATCTTCTTAGCTTATGCCTTTGAAACATATAACTTCAACTCAACAATTACTTCTAAATAATTTAGAAGTACGTTGTGGATTAATCCTTTTTCATAATTGATTTTGCTATAATTGTACAGGCTAAGGTCTTGTTACGATAATTTTATGAACATGTGTCTTGAAATGATCTTATTTGTCATGAATGACTTGTCTCATTCTTTGAAATGTATAAAAGAAATGAACTGTGCACCTTTTTTCATTTTTGATAATTTAATTATTTTCCCCTTACAATTGATTAGTTTTGCGCAACTTGTTTAAATTATTCTTTATTATTTAATACCATTTCTACTTTAAGACTGTGTTTCTAGAACTTTTATGTTGGGATTGAAAATTGGCCATCATTATGTATACTAACTACATCATTAGAATTCATGTAATCAATGTCATGATTTTTTGTAACATTTCATTAGAACTTTTAATGCATACCCAACATTTTCCTTAACCTTTATTAGTAGTATATGTAATTTCAGCATGAAGTTTAGTTTGGTTTCAAATAACTCATCATCCTCATGAATCTAATAATCAGTGTATATAAAATTTTCACAATCATCTAATACATTATAACATTCATTAGAACTATTACTCTCATCTACCTCTACATTGTTATCCTTATCATCAATATTTTATAATTTAAAATCAGCTTTTCAATGAAACCACCAAAGAGTGGTGAAAATTTTGTATCTTTGAGCAATTTAGAAACTATTTCATACGGTCCAACATTTTTTATTAGTCTTAACTCATTAATATTGTATGAACGACATTTAAAGAAAAAAAATCCTATAACATAATCTAAATAAATACTAACAAATGAAATTACTTTCCTAAGACTTTAATATTAATGGTGAATTACGTTTCTTCTATTGGATGGCCTTGGTTTCTCTTATATTAAGTAGTGTTATTAATCAATAGAAAAAAAAGTTAAAAAAAAATCATGCTCTTGTCAATCTTGATGAACCATTATGGTTATCATTCCTCTGTAGGCCGTCTTTATAGTTGGCCACACTTAATGCTTCATTGAATGATGGGGCCACGTGAATCCCTCAATATTATTTGCTTGTAGCTTCGGAGATTCCTGTGATGTGGGGAAAAGTATATTAGCAAAATGATATAATCTTTAGATAAAGTATTTCATAAGAAGAGATGAGAAGAGTGTCGCAGCAATATTTTCATTTTAAATTTGAATTTATGATAAATATTTATTTATAGACATATCATCAAGTTTATCAAGAAATTATGGGTTTATTTGATCTTCTTAAGGGATTAAGCTCCCATTAGTTAATTAACTCAAAATAATGACATGTCTTGTGATAAATATTTATTTATAGAAACTCTCAATAAGTGGAAATATGTTTTTTTTTATTTAAATTTTTTTTGGGTTTTTCAAGAAACATTTGTGATTCAATAATTATTTTTGTTATTATAATAGTATGATCTATATAGTGGGCACTAATCCGCAAGATAGAAGGTGAATTGCCATAATCAAGCGAGACAACATCCTAATATATAAAATGTCTACGTGACAATACCGAATCACCAAAGACTCAACAAAGAGTACATGGGCTTAAGAGGGTAGATGAGTAATGAATAGGAATCAAGGAAAAGTAGAAATAACTTATTTTGAATTACATGGATCCATCATTCCACAGTATTAAGCTAGATTATTTAGCTTGGGAAGGTAGTCAATTTTAAATCCACCGATATTTTGATGTCAAGCTACTGAAATATCAAAACCACCATTGAACCTTTTAGATATAAGTACTTTGTGAAGTAAAATATCTTTGAGCCTAGACACTAAATTCAATAGATAACGTTGTCATCTAAATAAATTTGAACCAAATAGGCCCTTAGTATTTTTGAAGTAAATTCTATCCATTGTAGACAATTTAGATTTCAACTTAAATGACCATGTACTGATGACAGTGATAATTTGTAAGTTGAGCTAACATTTATTTGTTTGTCTATTATATTTAGTTTCAATGAGCGTTGTTAGCTATAATTCTGATTTCTTCAGGCAGTCACCATACCTGTATGATTAGTAACTTCAAAATACTTTTGTGGCATTCCTTACATGCTTTTAAGTTCAATGTCTTTAAAATCTTTCTTATGTATTTATTTAGAAACAATTTTCGGAATTGCTGCTGAAGGCAGCAAGCGACTACGGAGCTTTAACAGCATCAGTTGCTGATTTCCAATGGAGCCAGAATTTCAGGGAAGCGCCATCAGTATGGGGGGTAAGTTAGAGAAGTACCATCTCTTATTGCTGATGTTGGAAGTATAAAACAAGGAATGATAAATGATAAAAATATATGCAAAAAGTATAGAGATTCTCTTTAAATCACCAATGATTTGAAAAAAAAAATTTCTCTTAATGTATGTACTATTCTTGGACGGCTGGACACTTAAGTTTTGACTAATTTATTTGAAGGAAATGCTTCGACCAATTCCCGTAGCTTTGGCATCATGCACTCGTTTCTTTGAGGCAATGTCTGCGATGAGAGAGTCCTTTGCAACTCTTCAAAATTACCGAGTTGGTCCCTCGTCGAGAACGACGACCCCAAGCAGCTCATCAGTTGACGACTCAAAGTACTTCACTTCTTGACATAATTATCTTGGGAATTTTTTTGTATAAATTTTTTGAATTGCCATTTTAAATGTGTGATCCAATCGATTCAGTTAAAAGATGATCAATGGAGTTCTATAATGAGTTTGATACCGAGTGTTCTTTGTATGGGATATGGTTGCAGCTTGAGGACATATCGTGAATGATTGTTGATAAATGCAAGACTATCTGAGATATTTACTATAAGGAGCTTTTTGTTCTGCTGAAACAAAAAAAGAGAAAAAGAATATAATGAAAAATAAATGGTATATTGGAAATATTTTTTGATTGTTTGAGTACGCTTTATTTTTTTATTTAGTTTGAAATAAAATTAATTCAGCATAGAACTCGGTGATGATAGCTGGCAGAGAGATGACACCATTTACCATTTCTCTGTCAGCCATTATCACCGAGTTCTACGCTGAATTAATTTTATTTCAAACTAAATAAAAATAAATAAAGTATACTCAAACATTCAAAAAAATATTTCGATAGGTACAATTGGTGAATTTTAAATGCATTAAAAATAAATTAAAGAGAAAATT
Source organism: Cymbidium sinense (assembly GCA_021442155.1). NCBI lineage: Eukaryota > Viridiplantae > Streptophyta > Magnoliopsida > Asparagales > Orchidaceae > Cymbidium > Cymbidium sinense. The sequence goes on along the minus strand of CM038215.1, from coordinate 233,221,872 downwards.
TATATTATATTGATTTATTCAATCAAAAATCCAGAATTTTAAACTTAATGTATTTCATTCGAATTATACTGACTTGTGACCAAGCATTCCCTAATGCAATCATGTTTTCATTTCGCAGTAGTAACTCTTTTAAGAATTGTAGTTAAAGGGTGTCAAAACTACATTCGATACATCATTTGTTTTTTATATAAAGTTAACTTCATTAAATTATAAGTACAAGAAGAGTGAAAGAGAGGTATATATATATAAGATCACCTTTGATATAATGTATACCTAAGTTGTCCTCATGTATAAGCTTATGTAGATTGCTATCTGGTTTGGAAAAAATAATAGGCAAGATTCACTCAATTCGGTTTAGTAATGTGAAAGATGATTGTCCTCTTTGCAAATGTGGTTAATCCTAAGTGTGTTGCTGCCCATTAATATCTTTATTAGCTTGAAGGTATTGATTAGGTATCATGGAATGCAGGATTCAGTAATAAGAAGTTTAGTGAGAGTTGTAGAATCTGTTTCTGACCAAAATTGTGGAGCCAAAATAGCTGATGAGATCTTCAATGGTGTTAGTAATGCGAGTGATTTTGTGCTAATAGCAGAGAAGGCATAGCAAGGTATGGATAGAGAACACATTGCCCATTGAGTTCTTGAATAGTCTACCAATACTAGCACAATGTGATCCGCTTTCGTTTTCTGATGAAAAGTTGTTTTAAAAGTATTTCTGAAAAACTATATCTTTAAAAGAAAACGAGCTGGACTAAAAGTTTCAAAAATTCAAACGATAAAAAATTCAATGCTAAACGAAAATAAAAAAGTTCTCCCAAACGAAGCCTTAGTGAAGCATCTTTCTTTGGGCTCTGTGAACGTAGCTTATAATTTGATTGATAATCACTAGAGGGTGATCTAGCTTGTTTTCATGTTTGCTGTTATTTTGAGCCATCCAAATAAACCAGAATGAGATCAAAAGTGTGATATGTGAGGGATTAGATTTTGGGGCTGGGAAGGTTTCCAAAGTTTGATGAAATTTATTTTTGTAGTATCAGCTAAGGATCAAAATTCATGGCCACCCTCTTCTTTAGGTTTACATAACTTCTTCAAACTAATCCAATGAATAACCTTACTATTCCTGCTCCAAATGAACTTGTTGAACATTCTCTCAAGCCTGATCTAGACATTTGTTGGCATGTTTAAAACCTAGATAGAATAAATGAGGATGGAGTTGAGTACACTCTTGACAAGTATAATTCTGCAACCAAAAGAGAGGAATGATTTTTTAATATTTTCTTTCTACATAATAGGACATAATGGAGACGAAGGATTCATGTAGCCGACCCCACCTAGTGGGATTAAGGCTTGTTGTTGTTGTTGTATATAAGAACTTTTTATATTAGCTTCACTGTTCAATTAAAAGCTTTTGAATATCAAATAGGGGCATTTGCATGCATAGCACATAATTCTTATATATTTATAATCTAACACTTGAATTTTAATGTTTATATAAATAACACTTAATTCTTTAATATTATATAAAAAATAACACTGTTAATACGTTCATGAGGCAATAGTTTAGCTACGCTACTCTTAACATGATTATGGTCAATGTAGCTGCATACTTGATGAGTTTCAACTTGCTGAAGACCAATAATCAAATATATTTAACCATGGCTACATGTTTCATAATTAAAATAATTATTATGATTTAGGAATAATAAACTAAGGGCCTATTTAGAATTAATTTTGTTAAGTTATTATTATTTTTTTTAAAAAAAATATTTATTTAATGTATTTTAAATGCTTTGATTTTTTATTTTTAAAAATAAATAATATTATTTTAAAATACACAACAATTTTTAGATATTTTGATATTCTTAAAAACAACAATCACTACTAAATATATTTTATTTTCAGTAAAAAAAAAGTGATCTCAAATCGCCCCTTCAACCACTGGGTCATGTACTCAGTGCTTTTTACATATTTTATAATTGGCCTAACTAGGAAGACTTATATTATTCATCATGAAAAATTCACAAGCCTACCATGAAATATCAGTAAGAGCGATTTGGGTGATGAATAACATAACCCACGGAATATACATGAATCCCCACCCACAAGATGAGTGGGGTGTTGGGTAGAGTAACGAAGAGGCACTAATATGCATATTTCAACTTTCCTCCGTAGATTGGTTTGGGGCATTACAAAGTAAAAAATTTCATCAAGTCCTCACATCAATGTCTTTAACGCAAATAAAAAACCGACATGAAATATGGAAAGATTACAAGCCATGGAAGGGCCACAATCAGCATCTTAGCCAAAGATGATTGAGGATGCAACAGCTTCTCCCTCTGTACTTGTCTTTGAGCTCAATCAATCTTCCCATAGAATTGTCTGCAAAGAAAAAAAAAGGTATATCTCTGTTAATTTTTGTTTTCTTGGTTGTTCAATCATAGACAGACAATTTAGAAAGATGCTAATCTCAACTATTTGGTTGATACAAGTAGAAAGTGGCAAACAGGAAGAAGAGCTTCTACAGTCATTATATGTGATACTCTCTCATCTTCCAGTGAGATAATAATATTGTTACAGTAATTATAACTAATGTATTATTTATAAAATCAGACTATAACTAATATATTACAAAAATATGAAAGTTTTGGGATCTTCTATGTTCATAAAATCTATGGTAATTTATAGTAGTTAAAATATTTTATATGAAATAACTACTAAAATATATCACTAGAATGTATAAATTATTCTTGTATGCTATAAATTCTATACATTTGTATATCTCTATGTATACTGTGTATATGAATACATGTGTGTTTGTAGATACGTACTTACATAAATATGTATTTTCACTTCCTGAAGTAGAAATTGCCAATTGCTTAGTAGCCAAATCGGCCCTTGACCTTTGTTAAAGCATGATTTATCATATGTCAATAAAAAGAAGATAGATAACATGAAGAAACATTAATATATGCAAATTTTACATAAGAAACCCATCTCCTCATTAAATAAATGGGGAAATCTCGTGCTTAAAATCTACATGTTGCATATTTATAGAAATAACATTCCAATGCTTTTATTTGCAGTATACCATTCAAAGAAATGAAGACCACAACACAACAAAATGATCAACTTTCAGTTACAATGATTGCTAAATTTTAATGATTTCGTTGTATCACATACAAAAAACATGAGTTTGCTATTTCACTTTTGACATGTAGGTATTATTTTATCAATGAGGAAAATTTCAGTGGTTCTTATATATTTTTCTTAAAACATTAGCAACAGAAACAAACCTAAGTAAGATCCTACTCATCTGATAAGCTAATTGGCATGGCATGGCAGCTAACCTTCAGATCCTAGCATCCATATACAAGATTTGTTCTTTGTGTATAGTACTATACAGGAAAGATAAAGGTTTAAGTGCATGAATGCATGTGCGTGCATGCACTTGTGAAATGGGAAAGAATGAGAAAAGAGTTGCAAATAGAAAAAGAATTCACCTCATTGTACTTTGTTGTGGAATTTGAAATTTCATTAATATCACATGATTTTGGTGAAGCGCAAGAAGGAGCTCCAATAGCTCCTCTAGTAGGCCTATCCACATTAGGGCTTCCATAAATCTTTTCTGCATTCTCATTGTCACCACCCGCTACCTTCAATCCAAATGTACTCTTAGGGAAATCTGTGATTGGAAAAATAAACTGTGCTCTTTGCATCCCGGTCCAAAAAATATCTGACTTAGGTGGATATATAGTTCTTGGCGTTTGCATCTCATCTACCAAGTTCAGTGGAGTGGGATAGGGCGAATCACCAATATGTAGCTTCATCTGGTTTTCAATTTGAGGGGACATATCCAATGTGACAGATTCCAACTCTTTCTCAGGTGTAGGATTCTTATCCTTTTCTAACAACAAAGTCTTCTTTGATTTATCATCATGATCCTCATGCTGGCAACTAAATAAACCATTAAAATTTAATTATTTTAGTTATCATGAACTGATAGGTCATGAAGTTGAAAATGAATAATGTATAAATTTGTAGAATAGATTCAAGTTATACCTTTTGGATTTCTCTTCTGAGTCAGTTGAAGTTTTAGGAACTTTTGGAGGATGAGAGTTCTCATCAGGTTGTTGATCCCAGTTGCCCTTTCTACATGCATCAGAAGCTACATAGTGTTGATCTAATGAAGTACAGAATCCAACATGACTATCAAGTATAGCACCGTAAGTCTTGCGAAGTTTGGCCTGTTTAAAACATGCCAAACATTTTATCAAACATAATTTACTATCAAGAAAACAACCTCACGGTCATGGTTGTCAAAATGCGTGATGAAAAATTCATAGGTTAAGACAATTTTCAATACCGACGGACACAGATTACTAAAAACCATTGCATCCTGCAACAATGGAACGTAAAATCACTCACATTCAGAATTGAAGAACAGTTCGACAATGTAGAGGATCAATAGGATGTCTGCCACTCACCTCTTGCCTTTGTTCCTGGTAAACGCAATCATCCCCATAAAATTTCTCTTCGAAAATCTCCTCTTTCTCTTTCTTAGAAGGAGCGGCTTTCTCTTTGAATCAAATTAAGCCAAAGTGCGAGAATATCAGTCTAAGCAACACTACTCGGATACGATAAAGATCTCTGAAAAATCATGATGATGCTAACGTTAAAAGAACTGTTCTACTACCTTTAGATGATAACAAAGAAGAATACTGATTCCCGGGCACCAGCGGTTCCTACATATTTTGAGACAAAAAGACGTACAACGAATGAAACAACAATACAAAAAATTAATCAATTTCATGAAACCTTAAAGAGATAAAGTTCTATACTACCTTCTTTTTCCACAAAAAGAACCTGGAGAACAGAAGTGAGATTCTCTTGCTGCAGTCTTTAAAACCGAAGCACGTCAAGAAGCAGCCCATTTTGCTCCGATTGCCCTCCAAAAGCTATATGAACACTCGGACGTAGAAGGTAGTGATGGATTAGGGTTACCAACCTCACACTCAGCCCTCTTCTATACGGTTCGATTTGAAGGAGTTCTCTTCCCAGTTTCTTCCACAGCTCTGCATTAAAATTTGAAATCGGTTTTAAGCGGTGAAATTGTATTTAAGGCATCGTAATCATATTTTCTTTTTAATTGTTGGATTCCTCATACGTTACTACTTGCAAATAAATAGGGGTGGGTAAGATTTAAATTAGGAGAGGCTGTGCACTACATTGATTAATAAATATTGAAATTTCTAGATTGAATTTTGTCTATATTATGTTGATGGTTTGGCAATTGACTAAAAACAAAGAAATTAGGGCATGATAATTAGGAAATCAAATTTAAAATTAAATTTTTTTGTATTACCATTAGGGCTGCTAACAAATAGAGTTGTGTTGAGCATGTGTGTGTTCAAGTTCAAGCTTGTTTAGCATTATCGAGCTCGATTCAAGCTTTTTTAGGATGGTGTTTAAGCTTGAGCTTGTTTATCATTATTGAGCTCAAGCTCGAGCTCGATTCGAGTTCATGCACGACTCAGTTCAAATTAGATTATTGAGCCTACTAATAAGCAGCACTTTTAATGAAATAAATGAGCTTTAATCAAGCCTCAATCGAGTTTTTTTCAAAAGTAACTTGTTGAGAAATATACATGAGCTGTATCAATTAAAGCTTATTAAGCCTAAAAAAATAAAAGGTTAAACAATATTGTTCACAAACAAACCTTAATCAAGCCATAATTGAGACATAATCAAGCTCTTTTCTGAGTTGTTCACCAGCTTTAAATGATATTTTTATGAATATAAATGAATCAAATGACAAGCTGCTCACAATCGAGTATTTGCAAAAGTATTCAAACTTGTTTGATTAGTTAATCAAATGACCATAAATGATCTCTAATCAAGCCAAGCCTCGAGTAGCTTGTTGAACGCTTAATTCATTTGCAACTCTAATTCTCATGTTCACAACTTTTATGGTTCTTGTTTGGATCAACTAAGAAGTACGGATATTATGTCAAATATTAATATTTAACATAATAAATAAAAGACTTATTTTGAAAGCATTACTCTTTTACAAAATCAGGTTATTGTTTATAGTTTTGAATTCATTAAAATTTGTATTTAATATGAATAAATTTAATGTGATGCACATTTGTTAAGGTAATAATCTAGATCATCACACTTAAGGATTGGCAAAAGTCTTGATTGTTGGTAAAATAATAGAAGTGAAACGAAGAAGATAAAGGTGCTTGGCCAAGCAAGCCATCCCACATGATGAGCAATTGGTCCAACATTTATATTACAATTGGAAGCCCTACTTATGAATCATAATTAGGGACTACCTCAAAAACAGTTACAATCATGAGAGATGTGCATTTTCTTTATGTATAGATTAAATAAGCTAGAAATAGCATTAATTGAGAAAATTTGTGGCACAACATACAGTTTAGGAATTTCTTATTTGAATGATCAAATGTGTAATTAAGAAATAAATATATTATCTTGGAAGATAAACATGCTATCCTATTTTGAATTCGATCATTTAATAAAAGACTCCCAAGGCTAATTGATCTTACATGTACTAGAGATTTTTTCTCTTGAACTATATGAAAAGTAGAACAAGGTTTAATTTTAAACTGAGTTCATAGTTCTCTATAGAGGCAAGCCTCTATAGTTAATTACATCTTAAGAATGATCTTTTCCTAAAAATACTCTCGATTAAAGAAATAAGTTATTATTTCTAAAGATTTCTAAGTTGGTGTTCAAAGGATTGATTTATGGAATTTCAATTGGGATTGGTCCAAATTGGAGAGAGTTCTTTTGGAGGACAAATGGGATGAAGTAAGAAATTCCTATTGATACTAGGATGCCCAGTAGGCATTTCAACTATCTTATAATTGGGCTTTCAATTTTAAAATTTAATTTAGATTTTGAATTGATATTTTCTTAGAAGTCTAAGGTTTAGATTCTAGCTGCAAAAGCCTGTAGAAATACATAGGATTGAAGACTTTTTTTTTGAAAGGATGCTTCAGAACCTGGTCTACAAGTGCTTCTGACACATGTCGGATGCTTGACTTAGTTTTATTTTTGGAATTATCGATCATTTCTCTCTCTTAAGGGAACAAACCTATCCGTGATTCTTTTGGATTTACAACCTGCTTGTAAAGGGCTGCCAACTAACACCACCTAAGTGTATTTTAAATTCATGATGCTAAGTCTCATGAATGCAAATGGTTGTGCTGTTGTCTTTTTAGGAAAGAAATCTATGAACTTAAACTCACTCCCTAATCCCTATGATAATGTAGGTTATGAAATGCATATAACTAATGCACATTTTTTTAGAGTTTTAAGTGTTTTGATTCAAGATTTATTTGAGGTCTTGGGTATGTATTTTTATGCCTAAATGCTATGTAATTAGAAATGGTTATGAGCCAAATCAATAATAGATGACAAGCTTCTCCAAGAAGGCGATTATCCTCACAAGTCAAATGCCCCTTATGTGAAATGGGTGAAGTTGCCCAATTCAATGATTGAAGCAATATGATTTCTTGGTTTTAAGACTTATTGGTTTATAATTGATTTTGTATTTTGCCTAATGCTTCAATTTATATGAGGTTTCAAATTTTCTTTTATTTTTATTTTAGTTATTTAAATTTAAGTTGGGCATAAAATTTAATTTTTTTTTCTATGAGCCTAATCATTCAGGCATTCATTCATAGGAAAGCACAACACATAAAAGAAATCTAGAAAAGTAGGTTGATTCTATTACGCACCCAAAATAAATAAAGCCAATTTTATTTAAGAAAAAGGCCAATGTGACAGGGTACTATTGTACACCCTAGAAGAAAGAGAAAATGGACAGCCGAGGTCTGCCTTTATATAACCAGGCCTATAACTACAAGTTTAGATCTATGGGTCTTCTTTCTAGGATTGTCTCCTTCTTTAGGGACATCCATTGGGCTTCACAAGGAACCACTGCACCTATCTTTTCATATGGTCAGCTCCTGCTAATTTTAGACCCCATAGATCCTAATTTATTTCTAAGCTCAAATTTACATTTTGATTTCAAAATTAATCCTAAGCCCTGTAAAATAAATGTCAACAAAATACAAACAACACACGATAGTTATATTTCACAAACAAACGGGCTTAACATTAGCTGCTTGCCAAGCCCGCCTATCCTATGGGCTATGCTTAAGGATTTAAGTATACATGCAAGAAAATATCATGTTTAATTTATTTATGATAGCAACCCTTTCTAGCATAGCCCCTTATAGAAGGTAATGTTAGACCTAAAAAGCGCATCATATTATAACACATCATAGGGAATCATAAAGAATCACAGAATGGCTTAACCTAAGCCTAGGGTGACCTAATGATCTAGTGTGTGAAGAAAATAGGCTCATGTAACAAGACTTTCCTAGGCCTCTTTAGTTCAAGTTTCAATTTAGAGTTTGAATTTGTTTGGACTTTACCTTTGGATGGTTTCAATTCAAATGATTTAGTGATTTATTTTCATTTTTAATTCACTTTTATTTGGTTAAAGTGAAGTTTAGGTTTTTAATAATGAAGAGTATAATAGATCCCACTTTTGGGTGTAACCCATTCTATTCAACATCTTAACCCCCAATGGAATGAAACTTTCATCCTAAGATGAAGATCCATCCCAAAGGTCTAACTAAGATCCTTAAGTATCTTAATTAATCCTTTTAGATTCATTTATATGATTTGGGTTTGAATTCAATTTGGATTTTTGAATTAATTCTTTTCTTTGGATTTTTATTCTTCATTTCATTCTTTTAATTTGATTTGATTTTCATTTTTGGTTTAGTTTTTCAATTTGATTTAATTTGTTTCATTTGATTTTTGTTTGAATTGTTTCATTTGGTTTACATTAATGTTTTGGGTTTAAGTTATGTTTAGGTTACTTGAATTATATTCATTTCATTTGGTTTAATTTATGTTAACCTAAGGCACTTAGGTTAATGTTTGGCCCATTCTTATGTTAGAATGATTATGACTTTAAGGTTTCATTAAGTGTTTTAATTATGATTTTATTAGCTTAAGGTTTAATTAAGCTTAACATGCATTATTGATTTCATTTACCCTTAAGCAAGAAAATGATTAAGTTATTTGATTTAGGATGTTTGAAAACCATCCTAAATATTTCTGATGTTTGAATAAGATTAGTTCAAATTATTTCATGATTTGATGAATTTATGAAATTCTTTTATTAATTATTTGATTCATATTAGCTTAGGAATTTAAAATTTTAATAATTCCCAATTCAAAGGTCAATTGGGTTTGAAATTTTGATGGCAAGTGAGGTTCAATGCCAATTTCATATTTCTAAAGTTTCACCTTGATTAGATTCATAATTAGGGTGTAATTAAGATTTTAGTTTTTTTCATTAAAACTTAAATTAAACCTAATTTGATGAAGGTCATTTAGAATTTTATTTTTCATTGATTCCTCTCTAAAAATATTTTTGAAGAAGGTAAATTCATAATTTTTGGATATTTGGTTGATTTATTATGATTTAATTATTTTTTGATTAATTATTCAAATTATTTAATTCAGTTAATTACTTAATTAAGTCATTTTATGATTTATTGTGTTTGAATGAGTTTCATTGATGATTTATGTTCATTAGAGTTCATTAAGTTGATTTAAGGTTATTTAATTTATTTTCATGATTTAATTCATTTTATATTAATTTATTTAATTAAAATTGAGGTTTAAGATTTGAAATTTTATTTCTCATGAATTACATTGAATTAACTTATGAAAAATTTTCCTATGGCATGTTTTAAATTCAATTCTAGTTCCCCAAAGTTTCATTTGAATTTGATTAATGGTTTGAGATTAATTAAGGTTTAATTAATTTCATTTAAAGTCAAATTAAGACTAAAATATCTAAAATTAATTGGGGAATTTAATTTTAATGGATTTCTCTCATCAAGATGAATCCATAGAGCCTAAGTTTACAATTTTTGGAACTATATTTAATTTATTATTATTTTTTAAAAAATTTTGTTATTGTCAAAGGGATTTACTAGTTTTAAGAACGCGGCCTACGTGGCTTTATCGCTACGTGGCGTGACAAGATTTGGCCATACGAATACTATGTGGCATTCACGTCAAAAGCGATGCCACACGGGATGAATCTCAAAGATCAGATAGTCCCGATTCATTTCATGATTTTCTTAAGGGGTAAAATTGGATCGTCTGACTAAATCACGGAAGTCCGTTCCAAAAAGAAGGATAGGATGGCCAAGATTATATCCTTCAAATCTTCGACAAGAGATAAACACTGCCCATCATTTTAGCCAAAATTCTAGCGATTGCTGGCAAATTTCGATTGCAAAATGATCAGTGATCGATTTACAACCATCCATGCTGTTTGGTCCACTTTGGGATCAATTTTCTTTTGAAAAGTGCCAAAAATAAACATTTGGGAAGACAGTGATGAAGCATACCTCATTTTTGGCGATCAACGACAATGGGATTGACTCCATTAGTTTCGTCTCGATGTAACAAAGACGTGTAAGCAATTTGGTGGCTTGCCTTCGCATGGATTGCTCCCTAGGCCAACCTTGGATCAATTTTCCGTCGACATTGGACATTTTTCTGATTGATTTGCCGATGGCGAGAGGATGGGGTAGTGATTCTTTGAGGTCACCTCAACCTGTAGAATGCGTTGGAAAGTTCAATTTGATGTGAGAAAGTCTCCCTTGCATTTACCATTAAAATAGTTCGAATTCATCGGGTTCTGTTCATTTTTTGGCATGCTGGCAGCAAGGAGTCGGGGAAAGGGTTGCCTCCTTCATCTCTACCATTTTTGATGAAAATAGGGAGGGAATTGGCCCTCCCTCCACTCTTTCCATGCTTGGTCGAAAGGCATGTTGATGCCTTCTAGGTGGCCGGATTCCGGCCACCAGAGGCAGTAATGCCTGCCAAGGGGTGGATTCAATCCCCCTTGGCCTTGTGAGCAAGTTCGGATCAAGGATTGGAAGAGAGGATGAAATTTTCTTCCTCTTCTTTGCTTGACCGAGCCATGACTCCTTCACTTGCTTCTTTACCTTATTTTTTTCTTCATCCTTGGAGGAAGCCAAGTTCTTCTTGGTTTCCTTTTGGTGGTCTTTAATTGATTGGAATGAATCCAATCCTCTTTAAACCAAGAGGTGGAATGAGCAATATAGAAGAGAGGAAAATGGTATTTGCCTTCATTTCATGGATTATCAAGTTTTCCCTCTTTTAATTCCACTCCATTTTAATTTTTTTATTCATGGCATCACTACTAAATTCCTTAGACTGATGTATGGCTGCCCAACTCAAACTTAATGTAGGTTTGAGGTCAAGTTTATACCCATTTGACTTGGATTGAAAATTTGAAGCCAAACCATGTATTTGGATTCAAAGTGTTTTGTTTTAATTTAATTTATTTTATTTTGAATTTAATCATCTTTAATTGATGATTGATTGAGTTTTGATTTGATTAATTCATTTAAATTTGAATTAATTTTGAATTTTATTTCATTTCAACCCATTTAAACATAAATGGGTTAAGTTCGATTCCAATTGGGTTCAAATGATCAATTTTATCCAATTGGATTGGATTTGGGCTCCAATCACTCTTGATCACATGTGTGAGATGATTTGGAGTGATTGATTTCATTTAATTTCAATTAAATTTCAATTTGAACTCATTTAACCCAAAGTGGGCTTAATGGGTTAAGTTTTTTTATTTAGGTCAAATGACCAATTTGACCAAATTAGACTCAATGATGAGTTTTATTGTGTTTAATTATTATTTCCAAATGATTTTGAGCAATCAAATTGAATTGGTTTCAATTTTATTTGGGTTTGAACCTAATAGGACCCATTTAGGGTTATTTAGACTAAGTGGTCTAATTAACCTAATCAAGGTCTAAATAAATTTTAATTTCATTAGATTTTTGATCAATCATGTTTATTTGATCATTTGGAATATTTGGAATGATTTAATTTGGCCACATTTTGGTGGGTTGACCTTTGAGTTGGTGGGACCCACCTAAGTCAAACCTATGCCAAATGGATTGACCAGATGTGCCTTTGATTTAGTTTTGGATTTATTCATTTGTTTTAATTTGATTTACTTGGATTTGATTTGAGTTAATATAAATTTAAAAATTGGGTTGAGTCCACCAAAGCCCATTAGGTTAGATCAAACCCAAGGAGGGTGCACTAGGTCACTAAGTATAATGTCCTAAGAATTGAATTAGGAGATTCCTCTTTAAGATTAGGACATCCTAATTACTGATTTCAAAATGATATTAACCTCATCCAAAAATGAGGTCAACAAGTATGACTATCCAAGGGAAAGATTTAATGTCATGCTTCAAGTCTATGAGCATCATAATTGCTTAGATCAAAACATGAATGACTTTTTTGAATTGATTGTTACTATCCTTATCGCAACGGATCTTCTCCTCTACATGCAATAATAGTTACACTAGAGGAAATTCAAGCATCATCTAATCATGTTTGTATGAAATCATAGATAACCATCATACTCATCATGATATTTTGTTTGACAAATTGCATATGGCAAAAACAATCACATTGTTCGTTACCATTGAAAGAACAAGCAACAATTTTTGGGCTACCTTCAATGCCACTTATTTTCAACATGATAGATACAAGAAACACATCATATATGATTTCAATGGTGATGTCTTATCTTGTTATCTAAAGATCATATGATGTTCATGATAGTTTATAATCTAAGAGAGCTGGTGAATTAGGTCTTTTAAAAAATTCTTGAAATTAAATGCTTAGTAGTTACATAAAACTTATCTCATTGGGAAATAAATTTTATTCCAATAATGACTTCCTCACTTAAACACTTATGATACTTCTTTAGTGGCTAAGTGGACACTAAACTCAAAACTTAAATGAATTGAACTCAGGATCAAATAAAATAAAATTTAGAATGTAAATCTAAAATTAAACTAAAACTTTAACTCCAAGATTAGACCTAGGTCAAGCTAGTGGGCCCCACCAAGATTTAACCCAACCTAAACAGGTTAAATGAATTCAAACACTCATTAATTCAATGAAATTGAACAAAAACTCAATATGAGACACATTTGAACAAAAAATTAAATTTAATTGACTCTTAATTGACATGTTTAACCTAATTAACCCATTTAAGTCTTATTCATCAAAACATAGACTAAATAAAAGTAAATCAAAATTAAATCAAAGTAAATCAATATAAAAGCTTATATTTATTATTCAAGCTTAATTTAATGTAAATCTAAGCTTAATTGGAGTTCAAGTTGGCTAATCAGGTCATTTGACCTAGGTTGTCCTATATGAGCCCCATTAAGCCTAAATCAAATCTAATCAAAACTAAATCAAATTGAGCTCACTAAAAATTCTTAAAATCATTATGCTAACTTAATAGCCCAAATTTGAATTCAATTGAGGTCTAACATGACTAATTGGCCCACCTGACCCAAATACATCCAAATGTTCCCTATTAAGCTAAAATCAAATTAAAGTGTATTTAAACCAAATTAATACTTTAAGTCACCTTAAACATATAATTGAACGTAATCTAATCTTTCTTTGAGTTTAATTTGACCTATTTGGCCAATAGACCTATGTGAATTGGCCTGATTGTGGCCATTTGGCCTAAATCCCAAACTAACCCAAATTAATTGCATTTAACCAAACCCAATCACCCTAAACTACTCACCAAACATAATTAGAGCCCAAAATAGTCAATTGAGTCATTTTAACCATTTTGAATCATTTAAGTCAAATGAGTCAACCTAAGACAATATAAATCAAATAACTTTAAAAGCCTTAAGTAGTCAATTAAGCATCATTTAAACTTAATTCTAATCTAATAGGGGTTGGCTGACTCAACCTAGCTCTTTTGAACCAATTTGAATCAAGCTCATCATTCTCATGGTATGAATCAATCTCTCCACCTAACCCCATCATAATCTAATCTCTTGAGTTATAGAAGGCAGTGAAGATCATAGCGAATGAAGCAATCTTCCCAAGTGGAAGGGAAAAGAGTGGAGAAAAGCATGGAAGTCAAAGAAAAATTCAAAAATGGAATCCAACCTTCATCTCACATGCACATGACCACCATGAGCCCCCATTTCTAACATTTGAGGATGGTTTGATTTGGTTGACCATCTAGGTGGCAAAGCCTAGTTGGCCAGCCGCCACCAACTCCCTATTAATGGAGCTCATGACCAAGCCTTAAATTCATAGAAATTGAGTTCCCCAAGGCCTTTAGGCATTCCCTACATGTTCTAGGTGAAGGGAGAAGTGAAGTCAAGTGCTCACACGAGTGCACCGACATTGGCAAGCCGAAAAAGCAACCAAACGTGGCGATAAATGGCGATAAGGAGGTGTCTCGGACAATTGACAAGGAGGCAACATAAGATTTCTCTATTGGAGGTTTGATTTAACCTAAAAACCTTCTAGACACTTTGACGCCATGGAAATCAACTTCACTGGGTATACCCCAAACTCTTAGCCATCCCTTTATGGGTTCATACTTTATGAAATGAATGTGTGCTCATCAAGATCCAATAGTATAGATCCTTTGCAAATTTACTCTTAAATGTTTTGGATGCAAAAAAATTTGAAGTTTAGGCCTAAATCTCCAGATTTTGGCCTTTAGACATGGACGATCTTTGACTTTGGTGGGAGATGAAAGAGACAGAATTATGGCCATTCATTCAGTCTATTTAGAATGGATGACCATGATTTAGTTGGATGAAATTAATTTAAAACCTTTTAACATCATAGATCAAATCTAGATCATCTAAACAAACTAAACGATCTCAATTGAAATTGCATCCCCGCCGTCATTTGAGGTGAATCCACCAGGGGCCTAATCGCATGGAGAAGCATGAAAAGGGTTTGTCTAGTCAGTGCTGATTGGGTTAAGCGCGGAATTAGGTATTTTAGAGTTTTAAAATCTAGAGAAAATATATGAAGCTTTAAAAAATTATAAAAATTAAAATACTTAATAAAAAATATGATTAACCATGGATTCAACATAAAATGAGAAATCCAATGAGCTTAAAATCTCTAACTTTGTTAAATATTTTGAGAGTAATTTGAGTTTTAGTCAAAACTAAATTTCTTTGATTACTCTCAAGCCATAAATCAGATTGGGTTTAAGTTTTTATGGAATTATCTTAGTGCCAATAACTACCTCCCATATCAATTTCAAATCAATTCAATCATTGGATTAGGAGTTATTAATTTTTGAAGTTTATTTGATATTTTTAAAAAATAATTAATTAATATTATAAAAAATGTAAAACTCATCCAAATGATTCAAAACACTTTAATAATCAATTAGAATCCTAGGAAAATTATTTTAGCTCTTTGGATCACTTAAAATCTCAAAACCATTAACTTGAAGCATAATTAAATCTCAATTAATTAACCTAATTAAGCAAAATTTTAAAAATTCATATGAAATCAACCATTAAGCCAAAAAATTACAAATAACCACTCTCTGAATTTATATTTTATAGAAGAACCTAATAGTTCAAATGCCTTAAATTTTACTAAGTATTTTAGTACTAATTTAAATATTATTAAAAATGATAATTTTTTAATTACGCCTAAAATACAAATATAATTAAGTTGAAATTTTTAGGATAAATAACTAATATTAAGATACACCTGCCATGAAAAATTCAAACCAATCGAAACTCTAGTTCAAAAGTTGTCATTTTTGAAGCATATTTTGGTAATTTAGATAAAACAAGTAATATAAAATTTGAGAAAATATAAAAGCACACCACAAATTATTCAAAACATCTCCATTAATATCAGAGACATTAAGGAAATTAATTTTATATTCTAGAGGTGATTATATCATAAAACCACTTAATTTAGGGTTTTAAAAAAGGATTAAGGTTCAATTAAATGATTAATTATGTCAAAACTTAAAAAATTCATAATAAATTGAACATAGTAAAAAATAGTAAAAAAATATTAATGACCCTTTTCTCGATTTAGCATCTAAAGAGGAATCCAACAAATTTAAAATCCATAGGATTCACTCTATATTTTAAAAGTAATTTTATTTTTTAAAAAAAATTAAAATTTTAATTACTATTAAGATACACACCTAATTAGCTTGAAACTCTATGGTTGGTTCATCACATCTATGCTCACTCTCTATAAAATTTTCAAGATAGTTGAGTTATTGGATTAAGAGTTATTGATTCTCAACTCTCCCGAGACAAAATAATTAAATAATTAATTTTAAAATTATAAAAAATCACAAAAATAATATTAATTAATTTAAAGCATCTTACTTAACAAAAAAGCACTTTTATATATAATTAAGTTCTCTTACCTTATTTAAGACATAAAAATATTAAGTCCAAACTCAAATTAATTTTAATTAATCTTACTAAATAAAATTCAAAGGAATCATTAACAAATCATAATAAACTCAACATTTATTCAAACTATATATATATATATATAACTTATCTTGAATGTAATTAATCGTTAGCTAAACTTTTATTAAGTTAATTATTAATCATTAATTAAGCTTGATTTAAATATCAATTAAAATAATCATTTAATCAAATTAAACCTTAGTGATCATTAATTAAATTTTAATTAAGCTAATTACCTAAGTAGATAAATCATATTAAACTTAATTGATCACTAATTAAACTTTGATCTCATTAATGATTTAATCCTCAAAATCATGTCAAGCTCAAATAATCATCAATTAAACTTTCATTAAGTCAATCACTTTACTAAATTATTCATTTAATCGAGTTAAACTAATTATGTCTCAATTAAAAATCAATTGAATAAGTTAACCATGTCACACTTAATTAATCATTAATCAATCTCTAATCAAGTTAATTACTTAATCAACTTAATCATTACATTTAATTAATCATTAACTAGACAACCTAAATCAAGTTAATCATATTGAAATCTTATTAGTCCTAATTAAATTAAATTAATCATTCTAAATTTAACTAATCATTATTTAAACCTTCAATTAAATTAATCAATTAATTGAACTAATCATAATAATTCAATCATTAATAAAAGTTGACTACTAATATAATTAACCATGCCAAACTTAAAAAGAACTTAATATTTAATCAAGCTAATCATCAAATCAAATCAAACACGTTGAACTGAATTAATCATGAATTAAAATCTTAATTTGATTAATCATTTAAGTTAATCACCTCATATGTAATTAATTAAACCTTAATTAATTTGATTACCTTAAATGATTAGAGTTTATTAAATAATCTAATTTAGAACTTAGGAGAAGCTTCTTTACCCTTCAGTAACCAGTTAATCCTGCTATAGGGTGTTGAGAAAGTGGATCCTATCTTCTTCACTCTTTAAAATCTTAAGTATTATCTTAACCTAAACAAAATTAAAACTTAAAGCTCATTCCGAAATTATTTATATAATCAAGCTAAAACCACTCAATAGTAGATCAAAACTTAAACTTTAAAAGCCAAGTGCAACCTCACTACATTAGCCTCTTTTCACACACGGATTGCTAAGTCACCAACTTGTAGGCTAGTGTTTTATTTGTGATGTGTTCATTTTCTTATTTTGTAGTGTACTATTTTAAACTAGATGTTGGGGTATTTGCTCGTAGACTAGATGTTAGGGCGCTATTTACTAGACTAATATTATTTTCTATAAGGAGTTGTGCTAAATAAAGAGATAGCTGGGCTTGATACTAATTAGAGTTAAGCCTCAATATGTGGAATATAACTATTTGTGTGAATGTGTGTTTTTATGTTAACTTTTATTTCATAAGTTAATCAGATGTTTTTTTGAAATTTTGAATATAATTTGATACTAAAAATAGGTTAGGGTATTTGGAGTTTAAGATTAGTAGGAGTGGACTACACAGGTTAATGTTCACTTGTGAAACCTAAGGAAGTCCTCGAAAAAGGAGATGGTCTAAAGAAAAAAAACATGATGGAGACCCCTAATAGATCAAGACTTCTAATTTTAGGTCGTGTTGTATAAAGGCAGACTCGATTGCCCATTTTTCTCTTTCTTCTTGAGTGTATAGTGGAACTTGGCTACATCAGCTTTTCTCTTTTATTAATTTAATATGCTTGGTGTGTTTATTTTGGTGCACACTGGAACATCATACTTTTTGTAGGTTTCTTTCTATGATTTTGTAATGTGATATGAAGGTTTGGTTTATGAGATAAGCTCTTAAGATAAAATTAATTTTTTTACTTAACTTAATTAAGCAACTCAAACATAAAATATAATAAAGAACTCATAATTTTATAAAATTAAAACTTTAAGGATAAATAATAAAAAAATAATAATAAACTACTATAATTGAGGATCATGATTGCATATTTCTTTCTCACTCCTTGAATTGGGCCCTTCTCCTCTTGCACATAAAATGACAACTAACCTTTTATGATGACCACCCTTCTTGGGGAAGTCAACCAGCTTTCTTGATTTAGCCCATGGCCATCTTTTATTTACATCTCATTGTAGGTATGAATTGCATACCTAAAGTCTTAAAAATAAAATCAATGTCTAAAATATATAAAATCTATAAATTGATGCATTACTTAGAAGGATATGATACCATGCATGATCGTAGGTTTAAGGAGTGAGTCTAGGTTTTTAGTTTCTTTCTTAGTTAATAACAACTTAAATTGTCTTGCATTCTATATGACTAAACTCATGATTTTAAAGCTTAGAATGTGTTAGCTAGCAACCCTACTAAGCTTGATATCAGTACAAAAGAGTCGGGATAAGTTTACTTTCTCTAGTAAGAAAGAACTAATACATTTTAATTCTCCTTTATTAGATTTTATTAAGCTCTAGGAATATGCTAGATGCATTTTTAGGTACTAGGTCTAAAGCATCATGTGTCTCTTTTACTACAAGATTAAGTCTTCACCTCTTAAGTTTTTCTGCAGTCTTGTGATGTTTGGATATAAGCCTTAACATTCTAATAGAATATTAACTCATAACAAAATAAATCACATTTTCAATGTTATAAAGCCCAATCATAGGTTTGAATACTTATTGGGCTTCCTAGTATCAAATCACTTGCGACTTGTTCCCATTTAGAATAACATAAGAATTATTTCTTTTGATATATCTTATTTGACTTCCATATTTAGTAATCTTGAAATTAATTTTAAAATTCATAGAGATTGGGAGCTAATTTATTTAATCAAGAGTTTTCTTAAGAGGGTTTTTCTCTCTTAAGGTGTAATTAACTATAGGGGTTTGCCTTTATAGGGAACTGAGAACCCAATATGAAATAAACCCTATTTTATCTCAGTTATGTAGTTCAGTGGAAGAATCTTTGGTATATGTAGACCTGACCTTAGGAGTCCTTATTAAGTGATTGAATTCATTATAGAGTGATATTGTCATCTCTTGAGATGGTATATTATCTTTTAATAATGTGTTTAATAAGTGTGATGTAATCTTTTTAAATTTTATGATTAACTCAAAATTATTCAACTATGACATTATATGAAAATTATATGTCTCATATATAACAATATTATTTTTAGAAAAATATGTATAAAATTAGACTAGAAAGAAACAATATATTATAGTAAGATACAAAAAATTTAAAATTCAAACAAATGCAAAATATTATAACCCAAATTAATCAAAAATATCAATACAACATGAAAGTTAATTAAAACATGATTGACACTTAGGTTAATGCATTTAAAATAATTTATGAAGAGAATGTTCTCTTACAATTGATATGTCAAGACCATTTGGTGTGACCAAACATTTAAAAAAAATGTTCTCATTAGCTAAGATTTTGTGATCATTAGCTAAGGTTTTTTGTGTAGCAAGCTATTTATTGGTGTGTTGATCTCATTTTTTAATAAGGTTGATAAGGTCTACATCTTCTTAGACTAGATCTATTCTCTATGTTTTTTTTGTTGATTTTTTCTACATTCACGGAGTTAAACCTTCTTAAGCCCCACTAGATGGACATCTTGATTAGCAAACTTCCTCAAATCCTATGTATCCTTGCATCCTTTTAGCCTTAGTAGATCAATTAAATTGAACTAAAATCCATTGATTTAACATAAGGTATTCTTTTCTCTTGATAAGTGTTAAATTTATGTAATTAAAATTCTTTTATCATATTTTAAATGGTAAAAAGTGTTAATTTTAAGTATATTATGTATTGTACCAAAAAATTCTTAAAAATATGAAAAGAAGAAATTTAGGCACAGCGCATAGGTGCTACCAAAGCAGCACCATGACACGGAAAATAGCCTAATTTGGAGCAAATCGACAGCAAAGCTTGTGCCACAGTGCTGGATCAGGCTCATTATAGAATATTTTGACAACAAGCAAGTCTTTGCATAAGCGCCTAAGCTTTATCGAGAGGCAAAAATATGGAGCATATGCTGTTGGATCAGGCTCATTCTAGAATATTTTGACAATAAATTTAGCACCTAAGTGCTGCATAAGCAGCGCCTAAGCACTTTATCAGAGGCAAAAATATGGAGCATATGTTGCAAACACAACATTGTAGCACTGGATTAATAGCACTGTAGCACCACGTCCAACGTCGGATCAACTACACCACAACGTTATAGCTTGATAAAATAGATTTGTGTCATTTCAGCGATGATTTCGAGCAATTTTCAAGATAGTTTTGACAAAAGCTAAAGAATAATTAACTAGGCTAAAATCAGGCTACAAATAGGTGGCATTTCCTAGTGTTAGAGAGTTTTTATTTTAGTTTTTGGCAAGTGGTGGAGTGTAGTGTAAGTGTGTGTGAGTTTTTGAAAAGCACATGGAGAGTGACACTCCAATTATTGTGAGAGTGTTGTGTGGGTAATGTGATAATGTGTTTTTCTTAAGCAAGTGGTGATGAAGGAGATCAATAATTAATGATTTTTAATTGGGCATGTTGAATATTTTCATGAGGAAGTAGTAGAGGGTCACAAAGAGTGGACTTAGAAGACTTACTCGGTGTGCTCTTTCCTTTCATCTCTGGTTATCCTACATCTTATTTTATAATGTTTAATGAGATTTTCCTCCTCTCAACTATGAAGCACTAATCCAATAGAGTGCTTTGAATTCATGTGAGTTTTTGAATGTTTTGTATTGCATTAGACTATATTTGTGGATTAATATAAAAAACATTGTTCATGCTTTTCATTAAAATAGTGTTTTGTTTTCTCCATGCTTTATTTACTTGTGATATGGCCAATTACAAAGTTAAAATTAAGTGTGATATAGAGATATTGATGAAGTCTTAGAAGAATAATTTTAAAAAAAGACAAACAAATGTACTAAATAATCATTAATATGCTAAGTAGTCTTGAAGTGCTGGATAACCATTAAACATATGTAAATTTTTAGGATTCACAATTATTTTAAGAAAAATATGGGTAATTCAACCAATTAAATTTTTTTTGGTACTAGATAGAAAATTAGCTAAAGGGATTGGTTTGGTTATACTTGTCTAGATATAAAGGGTATATCATTTTACTCCTATTTAACACTACAAGCTTAAAATTAATTTTCTACTTAGTTTAATGTAATACATAATTTAAAAATGTCATAAATTCAGAGTATTATTTTTAAAATTAAGTACAACACTTATGTTTGTTATAAAAATATAAAAATTAGTCTTTTTTAATAAAAAAATTTTCTTTGCCAAATAGTTGATAAATATTTGACTTAAGCATTCTATATTTTGTTGGATAAAAATCAAGTTTTAAAATAATTAATATTTAACTTAATATAAAATTTTATCTTAATCCTCATGGGAATGATCTTTGCTCATTTTATATTACATGATGCGACATGCACACTTGCATTTAAAGGAAATTAACAATCAACTTTTTGGCATTATTTTCGAAGATTAGAAGTAAATAGTAATTTTTCTTAAGTTAATATTAGTCTCATTGAACAATTTTTAATTCAACATTTATGCTGTGTGTATGTGCGGTATGTTTCACATCTTTCATATATACATCTTTATAATTGTTTAATGTACTATTGTGTTTTAAATCAAAATTGTGATTTTTAAACTATGCATACATACAGACAAAACTATAAAAATATTGCCATTGAACTTAGAAATCGAACGACTTTGTAAGAAAATTAAAAAGAAAAGAGATATCAAGTAGGAAAACTAGCAATGAACAATCAACAAGTAGGAGAACCGTATAGACCTTTTAGGGATTATGCTATGCCAATAGTAGATGGAGCACATTAAAGTATAGATATACCAACTATTCAAGTAAATTATTTTGAACTAAAATTATCTATAATGCAAATGGTGCAAAACTCTCAGTTTGAGGGTTCACCTACTGAATATCCTTATATATATATATATATATATTATATTTCTTAGAAATTTATGTAACATTTAAATATAATGGGGTAAGTGATGATGCTATTAGAATAAGATTTCATTCTTTTTCACTAAGAGATAAGGCTAATGTTTGGTTAAATTCACTAACTTAAGAATCAATAATAACTTAAAATGAATTAGCTAAAAAATCTTTAATAAATATTTTTCACCATCTAAAATTGTTGAATTAAGAAATTATAGTACATCATTTATATAGTTAAATAATGAATCTATATATGAGGCCTACGAGAACTATAAAGAATTATTAAGGAAATGTCCTCATCATTCATTGCCTGATTGGCTTATCAATCAATCATTTTATAATATCTTAGTAGAATCTTTAAGGACTATCATAGATGTAGCAGTAGGAGGTAGCCTCATGTCAGAATTTTTTTATGAAGCTTATGCTTTAATAGAGAAAATGACAATTAACAATTTTCAATGGCTTTTGATAGATTAAACCCCAAGACAATAGCTGCTAATAATAATAATAATAATATGATTGCAATTCTGACCTCGTAAGTAGCTCTCCTATCTAAGAAATTAAATAGTTTAGGAATTAATCAAAATATTAATAATATGAATCAAGTTGGAGAAAATGGTAAAATATGTGTAATGGAAGATCAAACTAATCAAAGATTAGAAATGTTTAACTATATCTTAAATAAACTAAATGATCCTTATTCAAACACATTTAATCCTAGTTGGAGGAATCACCCAAACTTTTTTTGAAATATTAATGCAACCTTTAATCAAAATGGACATATGGAAAGTTGAAACAATAGGAATTATAACTCTAAAAACTCTAACTTTAGACCCATCATTCCACAAGGATATCTTCGATAAAATCAAACTAAGAAAAATAAACCTACTTTAGAAGAATTAATGATAAAAATAGGAACTCAATTACAGAGCCAAGGAGCTTCAATTAGAAATTTAGAAATCCAATTAGGGCAATTCACTGATAACCTTACAAGTAGACTTTAAGAAAATTTACCTAGTAACACAAAAGTAAATCCTAAAAATAAGGGTAAAGAATAGTGTAAAATAATTTAATTAAGAAGTGAAAAGAAATTAAAAGAATTATGGCTAGAAGATAAAAATAAAGAAGATAAAATATTAGTTAAAGAAAAAGAAAAGAAAAAAATAAAAATAAAGAAATTGAAGAAAATAAAAAAAAAGTAGAAAGGGAAGCATTTAAGAAAATGAGAGAAAGATCACCACCTTCATTTCCCTAAAGAGTTCAAAAATAAAATGTGGATAATCAATTTTCAAATATCTTAGAAATAATTAAGAAATTATTCATAAATATACCATTTTTCAAAGCTAGAACAAATGGCTTCATATGCTAAATTTATGAAAGATATTCTATATAAATGAAAAAAATTCAGCGAAAATGAAACACTATCTCTTACTGAAGAATGTAGTGCAATAATTAAAAACAATACCTAAAAAATTAAAGATCTAGAGATAGAGAGTTTTACTATTTTTTGCACTATATGAGATAATTTTTTTATAAAGCATTATGTTATTTGAGAGCTAATATAAATTTAACTCATGTATCAATTTTGAAGAAATTAAGATTAGGAGATGTACAATCTACAAGTGTAACTCTATAATTTGCAGATAGATCTTTGACTTATCCTAAGGGGGGTATAATTAAAGATATTTTAGTTAAAGTAGATAAATTCATATTCCCTATGGATTTTGAATATTATATATGAAAGAAGATAATGAAATACCTCTCATCTTAGGGAGACCTTTCTTAGCTATTGGAACAACTAAGATAGATGTTCAAAAAGGGGAATTAACTATAAGAGTAAATTATCAGGAAATTAAATTTAATGTATTCAACTCTATTAAATTTCATGATGATAAAAATGAAGAATGTTATAGGATTGGATTAAGTGAAAGTAAAATAAAAATTATTTGAATTTTTATATCATAAATAATTTTATAGAATAAAAATAGAAAATGAGGATGAAAGAATATAAAAATATTCAATTCTTTAGAACTACACCCAATTAGTTTAAAGAAAATTTGAACAGTGAAAGATGACTATAAAAAGAAAGAATCATAAACCATCTATAATAGAAGCCCAAAACTAGAGTTGAAACCATTACCAAATCATTTGAAATATGCTTACCTAGAGAAATAATCAACATTACCAATAATCATCTCAACTGATTTAGAAGAAAATCAAGAAGATAAATTAATTGAAGTTCTAAAAGAACATATAAAAGTATTTGGATAGACAATAGCATATATTAAAGAAATTAGTCCTTCAATATGTATGCATAATATTTTAATTAAAAAAATAATAAACCATTCATAAAAAGCCAAAGAAGACTAAATCATGTCATGAAAGAAGTAGTAAAAAGAAAATGAAATCTTAATGTGGGTGGATGCAGGAATTATGTATCCTATATCTAATAGTACATGGGTAAGTCCAATCTATTATGTGCCTAAGAAAGAAGGAATGACTATTGTTACTAATGCAAATAATAAAATCATTCATACTAAAATAGTCACAAGATGGAGGATTTGTATTGATTATAGGAAGTTAAATAAAGTCACTAGAAAAGATCATTTTCCTTTACCTTTCATTGATCAAATGTTAGATAACTTAGTGGCCATTCATATTATTACTTTTAGATGGAAATTCTGGATATAACCAAATTTCCATAGCTTTTGAGGATCATGAGAAAATAACATTCACTTGTCCTTATGGTACCTTTGCTTTTTAAAGAATGCCATTTGGTTTATGTAAAGCACCTGCTAGTTTTCAATATTATATGATGGCTATATTTTCTAATTTAATTGAAAACTTCATTGAAGTATTTATGAATGATTTTTCTATTTTTGGTCTGACATTTGAACATTATTGAGAAAACTTAAAAATCATTTGTTGATGATGTGAAGAGAAAAACTTAGTACTTCACTAGAAAAAAAATGTCATTTTATGGTTACAGAAAGAATAATAACAGGCCATAAAATTTCAAAAAAATAATAATAAATAGAAGTGGATTAGGCCAAAGTGCAAAAAATAAAAAAAACTTCCACCACCAACTAATGTTAAAGGAGTTAGAAATTTTCTAGGACATGCTGAATTTTATAAGACATTTATCAAAGAATTCTTTAAAAAATCAAAATCACTGTGCAACTTATTAGAGAAATATATGCCCTTTATTTTCACAAAGGAATGCCAAGAAGCATTTGAACTATTAAAAGTTAAATTAAGTTTATCACCAGTTATTATTATACCTAACTGAAATCTTTCTTTTGAATTGATGTGTGATGCAAATGACTTTGCAATAAGGGCAGTCTTAGGACCAAAAAAAGATAAAATTTTTCACATAATATACTATGCTAGTAAAACTCTAGATAAAAATTAATTAAAGTACTCAACAACTAAAAAAGAATTACTAGCTATTGTTTTTGCCTTTGATAAATTTTGATCCTATCAAGTTAGAAGAAAAGTTATAGTATGTACATATCATGCAACAATTAAATATCTATTAGAAAAGAAAAAAATGCTAAACCTAGATTAATTAGATGGGTGTTATTATTACAACAGTTTAATATAAAAATTAAAGTTAAAAAAGATTATAAAAATCAAGTACCTGATTATTTATCTAGATTAATAGTTGAGGAAGAATTGAGAGTTAATGGAGAAATTAAGGAAAAATTCTTAGATGAATAATTATTTGCTTTTAAAGATAAAGTTAATCCATGGTATGTAGATAATGTGAATTATTTAATAAGTAAAATTATACTTTATGGAATCAATTATCATTAAAAGAGAAAATTTTTACATGAAGTAAAATTTTATTCTTGGTATGAACCCTTTCTCTATAAGAAGTGTCTAGATCAGATTCTAAGTAGATGCATACCTGATAATAAAATTATAGGAATTATAAGATTATGTCATAATTCTGAACATGGAGGACATTCTGGAGGTAATAAATAACTGCTAAAATATTACAAAGTGGATTTAATTGGTCAACCTTATTTAGAGATATAAATGAATATGTTAAAAATTCTTATAGATGCCAAAGAATAGGAAATATTTTTAAGCATCAAGAAATGCCCTTAAATTATATTTTAAAGATAGAAATCTTTGATGTATAGGGAATAGACACTATGGGACCAATTATTTCTTCACATGGGAATGAATATATTTGGTAGCTGTTGATTATGTTTCCAAGTGTATAAAAGCTATTGTTACACCAAAAATGATTCTAAGGTAGCTATTAAATTTCCAAAGAAATATTTTAATAAGATTTGGAATATTTAGAATCATTATTAGTGAAGAATGTACTTAATTTTGCAATAAATATGTGAAATAAGAAGATAAAAAGAATTTTAGAAAAAATTGTAGGGCTCACTAGAAAAGATTGGTCATTAAAATTAGATGATGCATTATGGGCTTACATGACAGTATACAAAATCCCTATTGGAATGTCTCCTTATAGACTAGTATTTAGGAAGGCTTGTCATTTACCATTGGAATTGGAGTACAAAACATTTTAGGCAATTAAGAAATTAAACTTTGAATTAAAAATAATTGCAGAAAAGCAACACAAAGATTAAATGAGTTGGAAGAAATAAGATTAGAAGCATATAAAAATTCAAGGATATATAAAGAACAAATGAAAAAATGGTATGATAGGAAGATAATTAAGATGCAATTTAGGCTTGGACAACATGTATTATTATTTAATTCAAAATTGAAAATATTTTCATAAAAAATAAGATCAAGATGATCATGTCATTTCTTAGTTATCAAAGTTTATGCACATGGTATTGTCGATATTCAATACCTAAAGATGAACGAGATTTTTAAAGTGAGGGGTCAATGACTTAAGCCATACTATGGAGAAAATTCTACTCAATTTAATGAGTCTATTAATTTAGTCGAAGATCTTAAAAATTAGAGAACTACATCAGATGGAAGACATTAAACTAAGCGCTTATTGGGAGGCAACCCAGTATAGATGTTCAATGTTTATTAGTAGTGAGTTTAGTATTTGATGCAAAAGATTATGAGTTAAAGATCCATTGGAAGGAGATTGTATTGTTGGGAAGCTTAAAAATTGGATTAAGGACATACCTTTTTCCCTTTATTTTGAGTTTCCAAAATGGTCTCATACAATCAGACCTTTAAATATTTTCTCTTATATAAAATAATATGTAAGTTTAATACATAGGTGCCAGTGCTTAGGCATTGCATAAATAGCACCACAACATTGTAATACTAGTAGAAATAAAGGCAAAAAATGGGTTGACTAGTTGACCAGTGCCTAGGCTCTGCCAAAGTAGTGCTGCGGTGCAGCCAAAAATGTAGTCCAAAAATTGGCAGGTGGAGTGGCACATTTAACATAAAAAAGATGAAAAATCATACTAGCATTGCGGCACTATACCCAAGCTCCTAAGCGCTTCATAAATACCTGATAAGATTTTTGTTCACTGTTAGTTACATAATAATGACCATAAATACGCTTTTTGATATGAATAGGAATCACATTGACAAGTTGACTAGCGCCTAAACACTACTTGCAAAGTGCCACGACGTTATACCCCACATACTAAGAAAGTAAGGCCAGCACCATGACGCTAGACCTTATCTATAAATATAACCTTTAGACAGCCAAAATTTTTATTCTAAATCCTATTCTTCAAATTTAGAAATTCTCTTGCTCTCTTTCTCTTAGCATTTCTTGGTCTATAAAATTAAAATGCCAATTAAATTTGTGTATAAGAACAAGAAAAGAGCAACAACTGGCAGCTCTGAGAGCTTTATCAGTGTCGAGGTGGAGGAAAGGTACTAATACGCTCTCATCCATAAACACCTAATTCTGGAGAGAGTATTCCATAGTTCAGGTGGGAGCATAGAGAGAATCATCAATAAGCGAGGTTGGGAATCCTTTGCGTACAACAAAAAAGCCTACATAGTCCCTATGGTGCAAGAATTCTTCGCCAACATAAAGGAACACATGGACAATAAAGTTTTATGATGGGTAAATGAGAAAGTTTTGATAACTATCATTAACATATATTTTAAATTACAAAATTATATACAATAAATATCTTTTCTACTATGATAGTCATCCTGATTTTGATGAAATTCTTAGATTCCTCAATATTAAAAATTAATGTTCAATGGAAACAGTGAGAGCAAATGATTATCATTTTTTCTATCATTAGCATAACCACTGAGGCTAAAGCTTGACATTACTTTATTTTTGCTAAGTTGATGCCACTAATAATATCATTGAGGTGACTAAGGGTCAAGCTATTTTGAATTATGTGATTCAGAAGGGATTTTCTATAGATATAGGAAAGATCATTTTTAATTAAATTTGTAATATGATTAAGAATAGTATTGCAATAGATTTTGATCACCTCTCTCTTATTTACGCCTTGTGTCTTTTAGTTGGTGTAGTAAAGGAGCCTGATGAGAAAGTTCTTATACAAAGAGCTCCTCCCCACTAAAAGAACAATTGAAGGGTTGTGATATAAAATGGAAGTAAGAGAGAGTTCACACACTCCTTAATCCAGATATCGATCATACAAAATTTTAAAAGAACAACTCAAAAAAAATTAGAGAAGAAGTATTAAACATATAAAAAGGGTTAATGAAAGCAGCAGGTGACAACATGAATTGGAAAGAAATTTTGATAATCATATGAGTTAGCATAATCACCAGTTCTCATATATGGCTGAGTATAACTGGGCACTTATTCACATGTTTTGAGAGCTACAACTTCAA
The DNA here is from genome assembly GCA_021442155.1 of Cymbidium sinense. NCBI lineage: Eukaryota > Viridiplantae > Streptophyta > Magnoliopsida > Asparagales > Orchidaceae > Cymbidium > Cymbidium sinense. The sequence goes on along the minus strand of CM038215.1, from coordinate 233,192,683 downwards.
TGTTGGCCCAAACCAAATTTCCTTTCCAGTACTGCCCTAATATCAACCTTATGTTAGTCACCAGTAAAAGCTAGAATAAGAAGAAGAAGAAGAGGAGGAGAAGGAGGATTACTAGGAATTTGTTTAATTATTTGTATAGCTTTAAGTTTATGTATTTCTATTTGATTAACTTTAAATATTTGTTCCTTACATGTGTTTTACTTACTGTGTTGTTAGATAGTAATCCCAAATTTTAATTATTATACTTCTTGAGATTAATATATTTTCATTTTAAACTTGAGGTTAGTTTGAAAGAAATAAGAAATTGTTAGAAGCTAAAACTGATTAAATAAAAATTGAACTCAAAAATGAAATTTACATTTAAGGTTTGTTTAATCATTGAATTGCTTTCAAACTAAAATTAACTAAATATCTTGGAGATTCTTAATGAATTTAGAAAATTGATATTAAAATATATAGAAATACATATAATAAGAAATAACATAATTTAAACTACTATTAATTGGAACTTATGAAACATTGCTAAGTTAATAAAGGCATATTAAATTGAGTCAAGATTGTAGCATATTTTTCATAGGTTATAAAGCCAATATAGCGTAGTTTTAAATAAATAATATATATATATATATACACATATAAAGAAAAAAAATTAGAAGGTGTCACTTGAGGTTGAGTATCATGATTGAACACTAAATTTATTGCAAAATAAACCAATTCAATGGAATTATGGAACAATAATAATCATAATTTCAATTGAAAAAGTGAAAATTATGCTTACTTCTATTATATGGATGACTAATGATTAAAATTTTAATTTTTTTATCTTCATAAGAATCAACTGTGATAATATGCACTAAAGAAATTTAACTTAAGAAAAATATTAGTTAATAATAAGAATTTGGGATATTTTTGTTTGAAATGATGAAATGAAGAATAAACATTAAGATGTGATTCCTATTTTTAGTTAAAATTTTATTTAGTCATTTTAAATATCCAAAATTTGTATTATCAACTAAGTAAGAGAGTAATACATGGACAAATGTATCAAATTACTTGAGGACAAGTAAAATTTTGAGTTTGAGGATATTTGATAAGTGTTAAATTTGTGAAAATTATATAATTAAGATGACTTTATGATATTTTTATATGTTAAAATGTGTTAAAATTTTAAATATATTAAGTGTTGTAATAAGAAAATTTTGAAAATATAAAAAATAAGAAATTCAGGCATAACAGTTAGGCCCTGCCTGCAACATTGAAAATAGCCTAAATTAAAGCAATTCAACAACAAGGTCAATGCCTGAGTGTTACAATAGCATCGCCACAATACTAGATTAGACTCATTTTAGAACATTTTGGCAACAAGCTTAGTGCCTAGGCACCGGACTAGAGGTAAAAAATATGGAGCAGAAGCAGCAAATAGAACTGCAACGCTACAACCAGACAAAATAGATTTGTGTCATTTCAATAATGATTTTGTGCAATTTTTGAGGTTGCTTTGACAATAGTCGAAGAATAACTAACCAAGCTACTATTAGGTTATAAATATGGGATCTTTCCTAGTATTTGAGAGTTTTTTTAGAATTTTTATTGAGTGATGGAGTGTAGTGTAAGTGTGTATGAGTTTTTGTAAAGCACTCGAAGAGTGACACATCAAGTGTTGTAAGAGTGTTGTGTGGGTAGTGTGATAGTGTGTTCTTCTTATGCAAGTGATGAAGAAGGAGATCAAAAATCAAAGATTTTCAATGGGAGATATTGGATATTTTCACGAGGAAGCAGTAGAGGATCGCAAAGAGTGGACTTAAAAGACTTACTTGGTGTGTTCTTTTCTTTCTTCTCTGATCTGCATCTTATTGTATAATGTTTAATGAGATTTTCATCTTCTTTACTATGAAGCACTAATCCTATAAAGTGCTCTGAATTTATGTGAGTTTTTAGATGTTTTATATTGTATTAAATTATTTTTGTGTATTAATATAAAAAAATTATTAATGTTTTTATTAAAATGATGTTTTATTTTTCTCCATGCTTTATTTACTTGTGATATGGCCAACTACAAAGTTAAAATTAAGTGTAATTTAGAGATATTAATAAAGTCATAGAAGAATAATTATGAAAAAGGTAAACGAATGCACTAAATAGTCATTAATGTATTAAATAGTCTTGAAGTGCTATATAACCATCAGACATATGCCAATTTATAGGATTCGTAATCATTTCAAGGGAAATATGGGTAATCCAACCAATCAGAATTTACTTGGAACTAGACAAAAAAATGAACAAAGAGATTGGTTTGATTATACTTGTTAAGACATAGAGAGTATAACATTTTGGTCCTAATTAACACTACAAGCTTAAAATTAATGTCACTATTTAGTTTAATATAATGCATAATCTAAAAGTTTCATAAATTCAAAGTATTATTTTTAAAATTAAGAACAACACCTATATGTGCTATGAAAATATAAAAACTTAGTCTTTTTAATAAAATTAATTTCTTTGCAAAATAGTAGATAAATATTTGACTTAAGCACTCTACATTTTGTTGGATTAAAATCAAGTTTTAAAAAGACTAGTGTTTACTTAATAAAAAATTAATATAAAATTTTGCTCTAATATTTGTGGGAATGTTACTCATTTTTATATTACTTAATGCAGCACATGAACTTGTGTTTAAGAGAAATTACTAATCATCTCTTTAGATCTTAGTGGATTGATCTTACCCCTTCCAGATTGAATGGTTCAGTTTTCTACTACCTTTATGGTAAATCAAAATTTACATTAACGTAATAAGGCCTAGCCTAAAATTACCCTAATTGGACCTAAAGTCAATATACACTTTGTTAACCTAGTTTAGATTAGGTTGTTTAGAATGATTGAAGATAGAACTTGCCTCAAGGTGACCTAATAAGGACCTAATACTACAAAGTCTCTAGATCTCATATTTATGCTAACCTAGCTAAACTTAGATGGCTTAGCTCTTTTCATATTTTAGTAGATCAATCATATTAAATATGACTTCTCTAAATTAGTTTAATCTAAGCCTAAAAGAAATTAGTAGAGCTCATATATATCTCTTTAAGGACCAATTAGTTTAATATAAATCTTAAGTTGACAACCTATATTACATTAGGCTAACCCAAAATTCCTTACTTTGGACCTTTGTATGTTTTATATTATTTTAGGATTAAATGTCTATCCCCATAAAGGCCTAACTAAGCTCTAGGACCTACTAGATTTAAGATAATACGAACCTATCTTTAGGTTAACCTTAGTCCAAAATTATTACTCTAAATAGCCAATTGGTTATCCTTGTTATAGCTTAGCTTACCCTAAGCTAATCTTGGCCAATATAGTTCTCTCTAGGTATGCTAGTTTCTCTTATATCTAATTAGATCTTGGTGGTGGAACCAACTTTAATCAAGACCTTTAGATGCTTACTTAGCCTAACCAAAGAACTAATTAAATGTACTTTTACTCTTAAATGAATAAAGATAACTTAAGGACCTCCTCAAACAATTCAAATTTATTGCTTTAGCCCATATTAGACCTAAGCTTAATTAGCTTAAACTTATTTCAAACCACATTAAATAAAATTGACAAAATTTATGAATTAAAATTCAACTAAAGGCTTTTAAAAATTGCCTTTTAGGTCAATTATATATCATAGTCTTAGGTCATCCTAATTAATCATGAGACCCACTTTCTTTAGTTGGAGAGGTTGATAAACCCCCATTTAACCCAAGTCAAATTTAGTTGACCAAATGCTCTAGTTGTGCACCCCACGAACTTAAAGCTATTTAAAACCTTCTGAGTTCAAGCCAACTTGAAAATTGGTCAAATTAGACTCAAAATCATTAAAATTCAAACATGATCAAGCCTAATTAGGTTAACTCAAGTCAACTCAAATCCTTAACTCAAATTTTAATCCAAGCAAACAACATAGTAAATTCTAGCATAAATTAAGGTTTTATCACTTTTTCTCATCTAAATTGGGCTTTGCTCCCCGACCTAAGTGTTATAAGTTTCCCTAACTTGAACCACCATGATTAGTGGTCCCAAGTTCAACCTCTAATTCTCTTACTATTTGCTACCCCTAACTCATTCCATGCCATGTAGAGACATGCAAGTAGTTATGTATAATGGATCAAGGGCTCAATGGACACAATGTACACTTCAACATTACTTGAAGGAACTTGAGGTTACTACTTAGAAAATTTAAGCATTGTAGTGGAAAAAACTCAAAAATGTTGTGCTTAAAAATTTTTGTCAGCTTTAAGAGTTAATCAAAATTGTTTCTCTCCTCTTGAATATCCCATAAGCCAAAGAAGAATCAATTATAGTGACATTATGTGGTATTTGTGGTTTTCGAATTGACTGAGGTGATACTAGCATTAATTATCTTCTTAGTTAACTTTATCTTCTCACAACGAACCTACTATAGGTAGCACGCTGCTAGCCTTTCTCTTGTCCTAGGTTCTCACCCTTTTTAATATGAAATGTATGGTGAGCCTAAGGGAACAAAGATCAAAGATGCCCTTGACCTATTTATAAAGCTCAAAGGAAATCTCTACAATCTTCATTATTTAGAGATTTTGATCATGATAATACTCTAAATATGGTTGTTATGCCTTGTAGGAGGAAGATGAGGGTTGGATAGTGCAATTATCGAGTTTAATCCCATTATTTGTTATTACTACATGATAATTGAATTTCATTTTATATTTAACTTTAAATCTCAAGGTTTATGGTTTGATTAAATGGTATATCCATTTCCACGCCTAAAAAAATGAAAGATAAAATTTTGTATAATTATAAAAATATAAAGAATCTAAATAAAGTATTTAAAATTATATTTAGAAACAATTTTATATATATCTTGAATTTTATTTTAAAATAATTTAAAATAAATTATAAATATTTTTGACTTTTCTATGGTCGATCTTTAGGCCATTTATGACTTATGCATTAATCTTATGAGATTTAAAAATCAAGAAAGCTCTTTATGATTTTTTCAAGTCACACCATAAAACTTCTTAATTAAAACATTAGTACATAAAAAATTCTAAATAAATTAAATTTGATTTATATGAGTTCACAAAAATTTAATGGATAAATATAAAAATGACTAAAATTAATCCAACCTTTGGCCGATAAAAATCTATAATTTTTTATTTATTATTATTTAATAGATTACAAATTATTCTTAATAATTATAAAATTGTTTGGGCTTTGTATTTATGTTATCTTTAACATGTATGCAATTTTTCGTGACTTCAAGACTTTTAAAATTCAGAATTCACTATTAAGTTCTTGCTGACCTCACTTTTGGAGTGAGAATTAGCCTTTCTCATCTTACACTTAGGAATCTCCTATACACTTAGATTTTCTTAGTACTAAGACACTTCTAGTGATGAAGAAAACACTAAACCTAAGCTTAGAGACTTAGAGAACATAACCCTAAGCCAAAAGTTTGCCTTAGGACAAATAAGTTTTACCTATCCTATAGCCTAAACCAAAACTCATGCCTATCCATTCAACCAAGCTTAAGCTCATGTAAATAAAACACAACCAACCTCAAAACTATTCAATTAATCTTAATTGAATTTGGTTTTCCAATCCAAGCTCCAAGCCAAATTAACCTAGACCTTAACCCAAGTTAGCCCATTTGACCTAAAGAGTTCAAATGAGCCAAAACCTAATTGAGCCCAAATCAATTGCAATCAAATCCATTAATCAACTCTAAATCTATCATTGAACCCCTCTCAACGCTTAATTGACACCAACTCAATTACCCAATCAACCCGAACACTTGACCCAATGAGACCTAAATGACTAATTTCATTCAAACTCCAATCCAACCCAAATTGGATTAAATTAACTTATCTAATCCCTTCCATAATGATTGTTGATCATCTTTGATTACCCAATTGTAATCAATTTGGTCAAGTCAAGCCATTTTGACCACTTAACCTAGTTGACCCAATTGACCAAAAGGGCCAAATTGAGTCAAATCTTATTTCAATCTAAAATGATTGCAACCAATACCTCCAATCAATCATAAATTGATTATTAAACACCCTACAGTCATTACTTAAAGCTAATTTGACTAAGTCAACCCAATCGACTTAGTTAGCCCAAATTAGCCTAAAAGGTCCAATTGAATCAAATCATTTCCTAATCCTAATCAAATCAAACCAATGCCTACAACCATTCCCAAATGATCAATTTAACATAGACCAACCCTTCATTTAACCCAATTTGATAAATTTGATCAAATTGCTCAACATGACCCATTTGAACCAAATTGAACCATATGAGCCAAATTCAATTCCAACCTAAATTGAATCAAACCAATTACATCAATGCATTCCAAATGACCAATTGAATTCACCCAAACTATTGGTTTGACCCAATTTGGTTAATTGGTCAACTTATCCCAATTGAACCCATTTGATGCATATGGGTCAAATTGAGCCAAACCCAACCAAACTTGACATGCCTCATCCTTGGGTCACCATGGGCCTGCCCAAGTGGGCCAACCCATGATGAACCTGGTTTGGGTCAAATCCATTGAACCAATCCCTAAAAATGGGATAAATACTCATTTAGATGAGTTCTCCAACTCCCCACCCCGTGGAAGCCACCTTTAGCTCTTTTTGGACAAGAGGACCAGTGACCCAACCTAACCTAAGGCTGTTGGGTTCAGCCTTTGGCCATGAGAGGGTAAGTTCACCCATGATAACCCATTAATCCACCTAAGGAAGGCTATAAACCCCATGCTAGACAACTACACTCCCTCAGCCTCTCACCCTCAACCACCTCAGCAGTCCTCTGCGACCTCCAGCCACCTACCCCGACTGAACAGTTACCAAAGGATGAACTAAATCTCAGCCCTTGGTTCAGCCAGGGAGGAGAGTATACTCCTCCCCAAGGATTCAAACTCAACACACACATTCCTCAGAGCATTTTTTACAGTCTCATACCCTCTCTCGAGCTCTTTGTGTGCTCCATCACCGACGAGAGCAGCCCCGGATCAAACCTGAGAGCTTCATCCGTCCAAGTTTCCAAAATCTCCACCAAACCAAAATTAACGCTTCCCACACCTTCACCTCACTCTGAAGAACCAAAATTAATCATTTCGAGCATTAGAAAATGTCCCTAGACCAACTCCGGTAAGCTCTGAGGCAGTGTTTGGTTGATAGAGCAATCAACAGGGAGACAACTAGTGATATTCTCAACAGGGCTTTGTCTCTTTAAGGCAAGCTACCTCATCGGCATTTGTCGGTCTATAACTGCGATGTAAAATCGCAATCGTAGCTTCCTCCTCCCCCGAGATGTTGGCCTTTTGAAGTCAAATGATCATACAATTTCTACAGTAGGATCCTCTTAGATTTCTTTCCTGATCATTTTGGAGTCGATTTCACCATCGAGCGAGCTCTGGTGAGCTTAGATCGAGCGGAGAAAGGCAGACGGTGTCCGACTTTCCGGTGTTCATAAAATGACGAATCATCGGCCGCCCGTTCCGCATGATTAGAATGGACAATCTTGATTAATCATGCTAGAAATCCTGATTTGATCCCTTTGAAATCAAGGGATTAATCTTGGCCATCTGACCCGAGATCGGACAGTTGGGACAAAATCGTCCGTCGTCATTAAGTCAGCTGCCGCATCGACGGTTTAAATAACTAATATCGATGCCACATGAAAAGCATTGTCGAGTCAGCGTCCGCGTGGCACTACCGGTTTAAAAGGATAATTAGGCTTTAAAAATATAATAAAATGACCAGAACTTCAAAAAATCATAACTAATGTAAAAAATTCAAAAAATATAAATAAATCTATTTTAGAAAGGTTAGACATAGGATAATGTAATAAAAATAAAATCTCTAATTTATGTCCAGTGAATAATGCTTAATTAATGGTTTAAAGCTTAGAATAATTACCTTAATTAAAGCTTAATTACTTGGCAAATTAATTTCAAAATTTGTGGGATAATTCTAGGGGATATCCTGTACCTCCCATAATTTTTTTGGAATTATTGACCATGTAATTTAAAGAATGTAAAATTTTAATTTTAATTACCATCATTAATTAATTTAATATTTATTAAAATTTTAAATAGTGAAAATTAAAATAATTCATATAATTAATCATTGTGAACAGTGGGAATAGTGAGGAGAAATAATCAGGGCCTCTTTCCTAATTATTTTTCTAAATGTATTTCCTTAAGAGGGTTAATTAACACATATAATAATTAGGGATTAAAAAGGAAAGTTAATAATAAGATAGAAATCAAACTAAATTAATGATTAGTTTAGATAATTCAAATATAATTCATTAGTTTTCCTTTATGTGTTTAATAACATAAAGTTGTTAAAGAAATTATGGTTGACTCATTGGTATGGGAAAAATCATAAGAGCACTTTAATTAGGTTTTTTCCTTCTTTAATTTAATTAACTCTTAAGCATGAGCTTAATTGCATTAGATCCCTTTAGGTGCATTGCAAGTTTTACTTTCCTAAAATCATATCATTGAAGGCTCATGATCAAGTAGCTAATTAAATTAAAGAAGCTTATGGTAGGGTAATTAAATTAATATGTTTCATGACTTGAACCTAATCAATTCATAAAACCTACTTAATTACTTCCTTTGAACATATTAAATCACCAACATGAGATGGGGTAAATACTAAGTATCATTTCTCCTCTTTAGGCCTTAATGATTCAAACATCAATCAAATTTAAGAATTGGTTAGTCTTAAGGAATATTTATTTTGCTTGGTTGTCCTTAGGACTTAATGTAATTGAGCATGTTATGTCGCAATGTTTAATCACTTCTTTCTAAGCATCATAAATGTGCATGTCATTTGTGTAATATATTCATGTTTTCAAAAAGAATCAAGAGAACATGATTACATCTAAGTTGCATGTGTTAGATGAATATTATTATAAGGTGTGGCTATTATCACTAATAAATCTTAAATTATTTTCAAAACTATAAGCTAATGATATAAATTTTAAATTATTGTTTGTTATAAATGTTAAATAAAATTTGCATTTATTCATAACTTAAACATAGTAAAGGATCATTTTATTTTCATGATTCATGTGTATGTTTATTTATGTTTTGAGTTAGCAAGTATATAGTCTAGACATCCCAGGAACACGAGGCTTTAAGTAGCCCCTAGGAGGTTTTAGAGAATCTCACTTCCCTGGTTTAACAATGGCATGTACTTGCTTAATTTCATTTATATGTATTCATGTGCTAAATTTTGAGATAAAACTTTGCTCTTCGTGTCACTAAGTTTTGCATAAATAAAAAAGATTTACTATTATATAATCTTTGCATGATTTTCATTCTTATGCTTATGTATATGTTTACATGTATTTAAGTTGGCAAGAATATAGTTTGGACATCTCGAGAATATGAGACTTTAAGGAGTCCCAAAGAGGTCTTAGATAATCTCACTTTCCTGGTTTAACAATGACACATACTTGCTTAAATCTTTAATACATGTGTATATATGCTTAACTAAGAGATAAAATCTTTCTTTTCTACCAAAGTGCATGCATTAATGATCATTTAAGTGTGCCAAAATACAAAATATATTGTATGTATAAATATGTGTATTAAATCAAATACCATGAATAATAAAAATGAAGATATGTGTATGCTATTAATGATGGAAAAAAGGGGTGGAATGTTATCCATATAATTGTGATTCAATTTTATTAATCCTGAGATATCTTTTATGTTTGAATAAGATCCATTAAGGCTAACTCAAACTTAGGTTGAATAATAATGTTTAATAAATGATTCACTAAAGAAATCAAGTCATAATAATATACCCTTAGAAAATAATTTAGGATAAGGACGAAGGGAGTCAACCTCCCCTTTCTTCTATCCATAATAATTAGATAATCAAGTAGGCATCAAATGAAACAAAATAAAAATGTAAATTAAAATTAATCAATTCATTTAAAGATTTGAACCTCCCCGAATATTTAACTTAAACATCTTACATTTTAGATATTATACTTCTAAAGCCTAACTAAGACATATCATATTAAATCTTAGAACACATAGTAGAATACTAAGTCACCAATTCTAGCCTTTAGGTTAGGCCGATGTATGTTGTGGTATTATGTTTTATTTTATAATGTAATATTTTAGACTGGATATTAGGACATTAATAGTCTAATAATATTTTCTATAGAGAATTATGCTAAAGGGGCCGTTGTAATAATAATTATATATAAATATTCATGCTTTTAGGTTGCTTATGCCCCTAAGCATAATCCAATTAGGACATGTGGGCTTAGTTACCTTGCATGGTGCTAAGTCCAAACATGTGAAATATAATTGCTTGGCTTATATGTTTGTTTAGTTAACATCTATTTTGTAGGTGAAGTTAGATTTCATTTTTCATAAATATGTAATTTTTGCAATAAGAATTAGGATTAGTGTTATGGGGTTTAAGATGAGTAGTAGCTAGAAGGCAAATACTTGGAAGGCCCTATGAAGCTTAGGGCAAACCAATCCAAAAGAAGAAAAGAAAGACATGAGATTGAAGACCCCCATAGCATTTATTTCATTTGTAAAAATTCAATTATAATCTAGGTTGCATAAGGGTAGAGATTGGCTACTCAATTTCTTTCCTTTTCTGAGGTGTATAGTGATACCCAGCTGCATCTGCCTCTTATTCTTTTATGGAATTCATATGTTTGATTACTGTGTTTAGATTATGCAATAGAAATGACATACTTTTCATAAGTTTCTTAAAGTATGATGATTTGATATGTGGCCTAGATATTGTAGGCTCTTTATGATAAAATTAAATTTTCTATCATCACTAAGTAACTTATAACTAAATTTTAATACAACTCACAACCTCAACTTAAATCCTAGGTTCATAATCAAGATAAAAAAATATTTAGCAACCCCTTAGTTGGATGTTGTATGTTATTACACCATGCATATCATCTTGTGTCACTCTTGAATAGAGATGGTCTCCATTCTTGCACGGTAAAGGATATGCTTGACCTTTGAGGGCGATCCTTTACAGTGGAGAACATCTCCTCCTGTTGATTTAGCCTACAACTTTATTTCATCATGCATATAAGCATAATTTTCCTAAGCCTTAGTCCAAAATGAGTGTGTCAAAATGGTGTAAAAGATTGTAAATTTTTGCATTAGTCTAAGTCATGTTTTTATATCAGTCATGATCTAGTCTCTTAGGGAGTGAGTTTATGACTCTAGCTTCATTCCTAATTAAATAACATCCTAGCTATCTTGCATCTACATAAGAGTAGCCTACATAATTTTAAAGCATATGAGGTGTTAGCTAGCAGCCACTCCAGGCAATTGTATACCCAGAAGAGTTGGAATGGGTCTATCCTCTCTGGTGGAGGTAAGTCATTATCTCCCATTTTTCTGATTAGATTTAGGTCGCTCTTTTAGCTTGTGCTAAAGCATCTTAGATTCAGGCTCCGAGACTACTTATTTTCTTCTAGATACGAGTATAAGTCCTCACCACTTTGACATTTCTATAATTTTATGTTGATGAACTATGAGCCCAAGCATTCTAATAAGATTCATACTTAAACAAAAAGTAAATTCTCTCTTTCAAATATGTAAAGCCTCATTATAGAGTAGACTAGAGTACTCACTAGGCTTCCTAGTATCATGGGTGCTCCCTACTTATCCTTCTTTGTAATCAATAAATAAGTCTTCCTATTTAAACTCTCCCATTTAATTTCCATAAATACCTAATCCCTTGATAGTTTAGCTTTAAAATCTTTGGAGATACGTATTGATTACTTTAATCAAGAGTGTTCTTAGGAAATTCCTGTTTCCTAAGATGTAATTAACTATGAAAGCTTGCTTCAATAGGGAACTAAATAACCCGACATAAAATAAACTCTACTTGACTTCTCCATAAAGTAGGGGAAAGATCTTTGATATATACGTAGACTCATTTGCCTTAGGAGTCTTATTAGAATATTAGGTCCATTGGATGGTGATATTTCCATCTCCGAGATGATACATCATACCTAATGTAGCACCCGGTCACTTCAATAAGTACCCCCTAAGATCTGAGTGATGTCCCTATATCTCCAAATTAAAACACCACAATTCTTCTAATGTCTCTTTTAATCAACCTTTTGATTATTATCATTGGAGCTTCGTAGACTACCATCTTATTTTGTACCTTTTATTACACCTTGTAGGTAATCTTAGATTAATTTAGGTTAACTTTGGATAAATCTAACCCATTTTCTTGGCATTAAGCAAATCATGCTTTTTTTGTTAAAAAAACCACTTGACTTGGGTCTAACCCCTAAATCTATTTGCTTATCCCTAATAAGTAAACATAATCACTATCCATATATTAAATGAAATAAATTTTTGTGTCCTTAGTTGACAACTTATGCCTAGTTATTTAGCCAAATCTTCTTAACATTTAGTAGTTTTGGGTAAACTATCCCTAGCGCACCATTTGGGCATTTAACCATTATTTATCCTATTTACTTTGGTTAAAGTTCCTAGACTTGGATTAATATAAATTTATCAAGCATAATTAATTTTAGGTGATAACTCACCCTAATTATAGGTGAAGCTATTAAACTTACTCACATGATTAAATTAAACGAAATGCCTCTCAATCATCATTAAAATCTTTAATTTAAACTAAAATTAAACTTTATTAAGTGAAACCCATAGATTTATTTTTCTTGCCCCAATCAAGTAAACTTTGTAAGTCTTAAGTGAAAATTTTAGGCATATTTATCCAACTAAATCAAGAAAAATCTATCTTATCTCTAAGTAAGTGATAGACAATTTTTATCCCTAAACATATTTTGATTAACCTTATGAGGTTTGGTGGACCCTATGAACACTATAATAAACATTTTGCCTCCCTAGGATACTCTATAGTGACATTATACCTTAAGGTAAAATGTATACCTCACTATATCTTAAAGCATTTTAAATGACATATTTTACCTCATCATGATTGCTAACACCTTTTTAAAATTTAAATGAAGATAATAAATCATTATATACCTAAATGTAAATCATCAATGAAATTACATTAAATCTTTCAAAAATATATAATGAAACATCCTAAATTATTTGATATCCATATGACTTAACATATACTAGATGTTGTGATAAGCATATATTTAGATTAGGTTATTTTTTTAGTATTGTGTGTGATTTTTATATTGACAGATTAATTGGTTATACTATTTTATATGATATTTTTGTATTGATGCTATTGTCATACCAAAAAAAGATAAATAGGTAATATCTTTAAATATAAGTGCTTAGTTGTTTATGCTCTAAGTAGGCATGGCCATTAAGAGATGAATACTGCTTGGTTCAAATTATGTTAGGTACAAAATAAAATTATACATGTGTTTTCTTATGCTAACTTATATTTATATGGATAAGATTATAATTTTTTATTCATAAATAATAATTTTAATTGAGAAAGCTATATTAACATGCAAGGTAGTAAATATAAAGCTTGAAGACTTATAATGTCAAAGTCATTTGTGCAATGAAATTAGGTTTAGATATATTATAGTTTATATACTTTGTTATTATTTATTATAAAATATTTATTTATATTATATGTTGCACTAAAATATATGAATTTTCTTAAGTTTTTTTCACTTTATATTATGAATATCCTATAATTATATAATAGTTAATAGACTATTTAAGAGCTTAAAATTTTTTTAGCCTAATATGCAAGAATCTAAAATTAAATATAGCCCAAAAGGATTCCATTTAAAAATTTTCATGGCTGATTAAGTTAAGCTAAAATTCCAAAAATAAATTGAGTCTATATCTTCCATATGTTCTTCTAATGTATAATTTAGTATTTGAAAAATTGTCTTATACATAAAGATGTATTATATTAAATCAACATCAAACTCAATTTTAATTGATGAATGCATATGTATACCTTTATAGGTCACATTTTTAAAAATAAATGTCCTTCTCAAATTAAGAATATATAAAGTAATAAAAGTTTATATTTGTGACTCAACATCTAGGTTGCCTAGTTTTAATCTCTACATTGAAAGTCCTAGTTCCTAAATCAAAATAGTTAAACCCTTATCTATGCATAGAGACTATGGCATCATGATTTTCAAAATGCTTAGGTGAGCTTAGCTTCCTATTGTTTCTAGACATAATTTTAAGGCTAATGGCTATGCTAACTTTGCTTTATATGGGAATTCAAGTTACAAGTCTCCTATATATGATTAGACTTAAGTCAAATCTCAAAATACTAAACTTAACTTAGAATAGTTTTGAGCACCTTTAAGCCTCTCAAATATTGGGGCACCTACTCTTCCTCCTTTACCTACACATCAAAATTCGATTTTAATTTTGATTAAATCACCAATTGAAAATTTAAGATCAAAATTTTCAATTAATTTTAAATCATAAATATGATTTATCACTATTTTTATCAAGAGATATCTTAAAAAAGACCTCTTTTACTATGTAATTAAATGAAGGGGATTGTCTTTATGGAAATTTCTACTTTAAAATAAAATAAATCATATTAACTATATGTTGAATAGGAGAAGATCTCCAGATCTCAGACTAAAATCATATTTTTAAAATTTATTTATTTTTATTTTTGAGTATGTAATAGAATGATATTTTTATATTTTGAGATAATATATCTATCTATATATATAGTATTCAACATTGACAATAATTGATGCTGTCATCAAAATTAGTTGACAACCATTTTCAGGTTGATTTATTAAGCTTTAAAATTCTTTAAATTTAGAAGTTCTTCCTACCAAGATCCCTCCTTAGGGGTGTAAACCAGTTGGACATAAGCGAGCTGAACTTATGTTCATGTTTGGCTCGTGTTCTAGTAAGCCAAAAAATATAAAAAATATGGAGGCCATTGGATTTGAACTTGTGCCTCGTTTTTTGCATGGGAAAAGCTCCAACCACCAAGCTATGTTTCAAGCTAAAACGAGTCGACATGATCAACGGAGGTTGTTCGTGTTCGGCTTGTTTATAAATCGAGCTTAAAATATTTGTTTGTGTTCAACTTGCTTGTTCAAATGATTTGAACACGAGCTATTTGTAGATAAAGAGTTTTTTTTGACAGCCCTGCTCCTTCTAATGTGCATATACAGAGCCAACTTATAAATATTTAAATGGGTAATTCATGTCTTTTATGCTAGAATCATGACACTATCAAACATACTAAAATTTCCTCTTATACACTCTATATTTCTTGGGCATCTCGATAATAGCCACGGATTAATTAGCATTTTTAAAAACGTGAGAACAAGGACCATGGTTCTGATTCTGAAAGTTGCAATAAAATCCTGAACAAAAAATATTTATCTTTGAGAAAAAAATTCTCAAAGCACTAAACTTAGCACTAAAGCATCCTAAGCTATGGATTGGTTCCTTTTTTCAACTGTTTATTCTTTCGAGCTTCATACCTGCCTTTGCCTATGAGAAGATAGGACTATCTAACACTGATCAAGAAGATGTTTAATAATACTAATACTAATATATATATATATATATATATATATATATATATATATATATATATATATATATATATATATATATATATATATATATATATATATATATATATATATAATGAAAGTATAAAAAAAATAAATAGGCAATTAAGAAATAAATTTAACATAACTAAGTAAATAAAAAATAAAAATAAGAGATTGAAATAGCTTGGGAGAGAGGCGTGCCAATGGCACTACCCTTAGAGTAGATCAAGCCTCGGGTATACCAATTTGCGGCTCTGTGTTCTACTTGTAAGATACAACATATCCTTTCTTGTGATCGCGTCTTGACGATCGATAAAACTTAATCTCATATCTCTTATTGCCTAAAATGCGATTAAGAGAAAGACAAGAAAATTATGTGAATGAAAAAAGAAAGAAAAAATATTCAGTTTTCTCATGATTCAAGCTCACATTATCATTTATTTATAAGTTAAAGATGAGACCAAAATATTAAATCACCTAATTATAATTTATAGCTGTTATTAGCTATTATTTTAAGTTATAAATTTATTAATTTATTTGTATATATTAATTTATGTTATATGTTATAATATTAACGTTTAATAAAATTATAATATTGTTATATATTATAACATTGTAACGTTATAATATAATGTTATATATATATATATATATATATATATATATATATATATATATATATATATATATATATATATATATATATATATATATATATATATATATATATATATATATATATATATTTATTTATTTATTTATTTATTTAATTCCCCTCCTCTAATAAAAATATTTATATTAAAAAATTTGAGGTAAATCAAATGAGAGATCAAGAATCAAAGTTCTCATTTTGAACAACTTTTAGTATGCATTCAATGAAAGTACCTTTAAGGTTTGAACTTTCACTTAGTAAAATCAAAATCTAACAATAAAAATACAATAGTAATCAAAATTTTGAACTAAGTATATAAATTATTGTATTATTTGGTATACACATGATATGAGAAGTTATAAGTTCTACTCAAGGGTGCGTTTTAAAGGTCATGCGCTTTCATCTCAATTCATAAGTATTTTAGGATCTCAATAAGATCTCATTGCAGCGGTCTATTAGTACCACAGTTATATAGGTAAGATCTTCAATATACACTGCAATTATAATATCTCACAAAATTATAGCTCAACTTCATTTTATATATATATATATATATATATATATATATATATATATATATATATATATATATGTATTTAAAATATTTAGAATTATGCTTTTATCAGTCATTTGATTAGCTTCATTTTTATCACATTGAACCTTCTATTATGATGTTTTCAATCCCTTCTATCATGGTGTTTCCAATCCCTTCTATCATGATGTCTCCAATATACACTGCAATTATAATATCTCAAAATTTTTTTTCCTTTGATCTCATTAAGAGTTATAGCTCAACTTCATTTTATTACTTTTATCATTATATATATATATATATATATATATATATATATATATATATATATATATATATATATATATATATATATATATATATATATATATATATATATATATATATATCATTTATATTTAAAAGCTTTTATTTTTCAATTAGGTTGGGTTTCCACTGTGATGACTATTTTAACCCCATCCATTCTAATGATCTCAATATAAAAGTCTTTGAAAGCCCTTTTATTAATAAATCTATAATATTTTTCTCAGAGCAAATAAAATGATAAATGATAATACATCTTTTATATAATTTATATAAAAAATCATGTCTTATTCTCATATGACATTTTTTATCATTGCATTTTACACTTTTCTTTTGCTATAATAGCTTGATCATCATAATTTATTAAAATAGCATGTATAGATTTTTCAATACAAAGTAAACAAATTAATAAACTTTTAAGTCACTGAGCTTCATAAGTAGCAAGATCAAGTGATATAAATTATGCTTCCATAATAGATCTAGATTAATATTTATTTAGTAAATTTCCATGATATTGCACTGTCACAAAATGTGAAGACATAATCATTAGTGACTTTTGTTTCACTAGTGTCAATCCAACTAAAATCATAATATCCTTCTAGTACTATAGAAAAGCCACTATAATAAATACAATAATCTATTGTCTTTTAAATATTTAAAAAATTTTCTAGTGCTTTCCAATGAGTTTTACTAGAGTTATTAGTATATTTGCTCAATTTTTTTACATTGTTATCAATATCAGGTCGAGAATAATTTGCTAGAATATTTATAATATACTATTATTATTTAAGAAGAGTAGTTATGACTCTCACATCTTGATAATTAAATTTTTAAGAAGTTTTTGAATATAATGTGATTGAGTAATAGAAATATTATTTGCATTTCTATAAATCTTTATACCTAGTATTACATTAATTTCACCTAAATCTTTCATATCAAATTGGATTGATAGAAACTCTTTAATATTATTTATAATATTTAGATTTGTACCAAAAATTAAAATATCATCAATATAAAGACATAAAATAACATAATCATGATCTAAAATTTTAATATAAATACATTTATTAGACTCACAAATCAAAAATTCATATGTCAATACTACTTTATCAAACTTTTCATGCCATTGTTTAGGAGCTTGCTTTAATCCATATAAATATTTTACTAATTCACAAACTTTATTTTCTTGACCTTTTACTATAAAACCTTAAGATTGATTTATATAAATTCTTCATCTAAATCACCATTTAAAATACAATTTTTACATCCATTTAGTGTATAAATAGATTATATGCTAAAGATAAAGCTAAAACCAAACGAATTGTAAAAATTCTAGCAACGAGAGAATAAATATCAAAATAGTCAATACTACTTTTTTGTGTATATCTTTTGGCTACCAATCTTGCTTTATATTTATCTATAGATCCATTTAATTTTAATTTCTTTTTGAATATTCATTTACATCCAATAGTTTTACAGCAGAGGATAAATTATAAAGTACCCAAATTTTATTTGATAAGATAGAATCTATTTCATTATTAATAGCTTCTTTCCAAAATGATGCATTTATAAAATTCATAGCTTCATCAAAAGTGGTAGGATCATTTGCTAAAATAAATATTCCAGTTAAAAGAGAATAAAAATCATCACCTAAATTTTTTTTCTAATTCTTTTACTTTTTATAATATTTTTCTCATTTTTATTAGTTATATCATCATTATTTATCATAGAATTTTCTATTTAAGATTCTTTTTTATTAATAGATTTTATAATCTTATTTTTCATAAGAAATACATCATCAAAAAATGTAGCATATCTAGATTTCATAATTGTATTAATAGAAATATCACTAATATCAAAGTTAATAATAAGAATTCTATAAGTATGACAATTAAGAGAATATCCAATGAATACACTATCTACAGTTTTAGAACCTAATATTCTTTTTTTATTTTTTTTTGAATAGATATTTTAGCTAAACAACTCCAAACTTTAAAATACTTTAAACTGGTTTCTATTTTTTTCAAAATTTATAAGGTTTTTATTAGAATCATTATAAGGAAACCGATTTAAAATAAAACAAGTTGTTAATAAAACTTGATCCCATAAATTATTCAATAAATTTGATGAGATTAACATTATATTTATCATATCAATTAATGTTCTATTTTTCTGTTCTAATACTCCATTAGATTAAGAAGAATATGGAGGAGTAACTTGATATATAATATCATTTTCTTCATAAAAATTATTAAATAAAAGTAAAATATATTCCCCACCTCATCCGATCTAAAATTTTAATAGCAATACGTAATAATTAATTTTTTAGTTCTAATTTATATTTCTTAAATATATCAAAAAATTTATCTTTAGTTTTGATTAAATAAACATAACAAAACTTTGAAAAATCATCAATAAATGTAACAAAATATCTTTTACTTCCTCTAGTCAAATTACCATTTAAATCATAAATATCACTATGAATAAGATCTAATAAATCATTTTCTTAACATAAATAGATTTAAATGATTTTTTAGTTTATTTTGCTTGAGAGCAAATTTCACATTTCACATCTTTATTTATATCATTTTTAGATATTAAATTCATAAGCATCATCCTTTTAATTATTTTGTAGTTTACATATCCTAATCTTTCATGTCAAATGTTAGATAAAATAATTTATGAAATAAAAATGTTTAAGCAAAACACTTTATTGCTAGAAAATAAAATTTTAATTTAAATAAATAATTACATAAATATCTCGTACCCACAAATGATCCACTTTTGATTATAATAACCTTATTTGATTGAAAAACAAGACGATAATCATGTTGAACAAGTTTCGAACTACTTATCAAATTTCTCTTAATATTAGGTACATACAAAGCTGAATATAATTTTAAATATTTTTCTGATGTCAATTTTAGAGTAATATCTTTTTGTCCAATCACACTAGCTAATGCTCTATTATTCATGCTTACACTTCCTCTTAGTGTATATGGTAGAAAGAAAATCAAGATTTATCAAAAATCACATGTACAGTTGTCCTGGTATCTATCCACAAATCGATAGAATAATATGAAAAATTAATTTCAAATGATGGGCTAACATACCTCAAAGGATGAGAATCATTGGTATTGAAAGTGATCATATTAATTTATAATTGAGATCAATTTTGCTCATATATTTTGTTATTTTCTTTGGATGTCTTATCTTTCTAATAATAACAAACATTTTCAAGATGGTTGGTTCTCCCGTATACTCAACATTGAATCTCATTTTATTTTTTATTTTTATTGCTAGACTTGTGTGAAATTTGTTTCTTAAACTTTTTATTAAATAGTTTTAAAAAATTCTTTTAAAATTACTATTTTCCATTAGATTGACATGTGTTTGTGATTCAATTTTAGTGAGAGTTTTACCTTTTTCATTTTATTTTTCTTCTATTCTAAGTGCAATAATAAGATCGCAAGAAACATTTTATTTCTATTATTTCTAAGTGATTGTGTAAATTGACTCCATGATGGTGGAAATTTTTTTATTATCGATGCAACTATAAATGCTTTTGTCATGCTTATACCATGTTCTTTTAGATCATGAATAATATCTTGAATTTCATTCACTTGATCTAAAATGTTGTGAGAATCACTCATTTTATATTTATTGAATGATTCAACCGAATATTTTTCTAGACCCACGTATTAGTTTTCATATTTTGATTAAAGTACTTTCCAAAGATCAAAGGAAAATGTTGATATACAAAATATGTCATAAAGACGATCAGAAAGAACACTAAGAATGCGTTCAAGACAAAAAAAAAAATCAATCTCTTGTGGAGAGTTTTCTTTAACTTACTCTTCATCGGAAGAAGAATTATTCTCTTTCCGAACAAGGTTCGAAGAAGGAGGATTATATATTGAAGAAAATAATCGTAAATATGTCAACCAATATATAGTTTTCATTTGCCATTTTTTAAAATGTGTTCCTATAAATTTTTCCGGCTTAACATCCACATGACGAAGCGATATTTGTGTAGATATTTTTTTTAATTAGTGAAAAAGATTAATGCGGATGAGTGGCTTTACTCTTAGAGATAGAATGCAAAATGAGTATATTCGTGAAAAAGTTGGAGTAGCTCCAGTGGTAGATAAGATTAGGGAGAGTCGCCTTAGATGGTTTGGCCACATAAAGCGTCAACCGTCCGATGACCCGATTAGGAAAGTAGAGGCATTAGATTTGCCTTATGTTAAGAAAGGTAGAGGTAGACCTAAAAGACTTTTAAGATGTATAAAAAATAATCTTAGTATACTTGATTTAAATGAGAATTTGACACATAATAGGACACAATGAAGACGAAGGATTCATGTAGCTGACCCCGCCTAGTGGGATTAAGGCTTGTTGTTGTTATTGTTGTTGTAGTGAAAAAGATTAATGCAAAGAAAATATTTTGATCTACTCTAAGATTGTTAGAACTATAAGAAAATAAATTGGCAATTAAGAAATAAATTTAACACAACTAAGCAAATAAAAAATAAAAATAATGAGATTGAAATAGCTTGGGAGGGAGGCGTGCCAATGATACTATCCTTAGAGTAGATTAAGTCTTGAGTGATCATGATTCTCTTTCTACTGAGATACAACCCGTCTTACCTCGCGATACACCATAATGATTGACAAAATTTTGAACTAATCGTATATTTCTTATTGCCCAAGATGAGATTGAAAGAATGACAAGAATATATGTGAATGGAATAGAGAATAGAGAATATTCAAATTTTCTTCGTATCATTCAAGCTCATATTATCATCTATTTATAGATAAAAGATGAGAGTTAAATTACTTAATTATGATTTATGGTCTTTACTAGCTGTTACTTTAAGTTATAAGTTTATTAATTTATTTGTATTTATTAATTTATGTTATATGTTATAATATTAATGTTTTAATATAATTATAATAACATTATAATATGACGTTATATTTATATTTCTTTTCTTTTTATTCATAAAATATATATATGTATATAACAATACTCACAAACAACATTTATACCGAACTGGTACTACAAACAAAAATAATTGCTGGACTCTTTAATCATAGTATGTCACGACATTTAGTAATTTTTTTTGGACAATTTTTTTCTCAATTTGAATTACATTTTTAAAAAATCATTTTAATCCTACTGGACATAGATTAAAGTGTTATATTCACGGCAGAATAGTCATCTTGTAATTAAAAAAAATTTCTTTGTGGATTTTATAATCATATATCAAAATGGGTGAGATACTGAATTTTAATAAAAATCAAACGACAGCTCATTGTAACACACACACACACACACACACACAGAGAGAGCTTCAAAAGGCAGAGTATAAACTCTACCAAACAACTAAAATCTGCTTGCGCTGAGTCCTAGTCTACTCAATCTGTCAAGGGATGTCAACACATTGAACCCACCACAATACATTTGCCAGAACCATCAAAGCAAACATACTTGACCCCCCATGGTTGGCCGGAAGAAATCATCATTACTTTGATAAACTTATCATTGAGGCTTGGCAGCTCCAAACTCCCCAATAAAGTGTTTTCAGCCCAAGAGCTGATTATATGGAGCAACTTGAAGTTGTCAAAGCTACTTGCTCTTGTTCTCAAGACCATCACATAGATTATTGTCTAAAATCTTATACTCTCTTGTATATTTGAATCATAGCGCTTCTTTCTAGATTCTCTTCCCAGCTATTTTGTTTATTCTCCCATTTCTTAGTTAATTTTGTTAGTAAGGTCAGAGAAGAATCAATTAGAATGAGAAATCAAGAATTTATCACTTACAGATAACTCATCCAATATAAAGGAGGAGATACTCGTAATAATGAACTAAGGTGCCTTGAAGTATACTCCTAGAGACAGCCCTCAAATTGACATTCCTACCGAAAGACCTACGGACTCTTCAATAATTGCAATTCCTTCATCGTTCCTTGTTAGCAACGATTCATATACTGCTACAAAATTTGACAAATTGCAGTGATTTTTACCCCCCTGTTATTAGCACTAGTTTAAATAGTTAATATTAACAATGGTTAAAATTGCTGCTACAAGTTTTTTCTTATATAATAGCATGCCTAAGCGCCCTCACCCATTAAAATTTGGTTTGCCCTAGCCACCATTCCTCATGGTAAACTACTACTTAAGTAAGAAAGTTCATCACTATACAAATAAATTTGTTTTAAAGTTCATCACTATACAAATGAATCAAGGTGTAAATTAAGTAAGAAAGGTAACAAGTGACTCTATTACAAAAAGGCACAATATTAAAGATTAACTCAACTTCACAAGCTAAATCAATCAATATACTAATCTCTGAAGTTACTAAAATATAAATCTAAATATAGAAGATACATATGTGATTACTAATATTTATGTTAAAATCATATAATAATTATTAGAAGTAATGTAAATTAAAATTATAAAGATACTTTGCACAATAAGAATTATCTTTGACTTAATATCATACTTATATCCCAAGCTTTGTAAATCAATGATACTTAGTTTAAAAAAAATATTTGAAGCAAGTCGCCCACTGGCTGCACCTAATCTGAGTCGCCTCTAAGGGCGACGGCTCATTTCAACGCGGCCACGCCACACGTCAGATCCAACGCAGCTAGCCCAAAGCGATTGCACCTATTTTAAATTTTTTTTTAAACTATGCTTAATTACCTAATTAGCATTCCAATGATACTTATATTAAAAAAATTGCCTAGTTAATATTAACAATGGTTAAAATTGCTCCTACAAGTTTTTTCTTATATAATAGCATGCCTAAGCGCCCTCTCCCATTAAAATTTGGTTTGCCCTAGCCACCATTCCTCATGGTAAACTGCTACTTAAGGTTGTTCACCTTATGTTTGTTCTATGCTACTTTTTCTGTTTTTAAATATTAGTTTTTCTTTTATGATAATTTTTATTTTCATTTCAAACTCTTGATGGAAAAAAATTAATTTTTACTAAAAATTTTTAACTCAATTGATGCAAGATATGCTAGAATATTCACTTCAAAAGTAATTTTTTTTGTTATAAACTATAAACAATATAGATGGTGTTCTCTTTGGATTTTTCTAAGGTCAAACGAAGCACTTGTTTACTGTCAAAAGACTTTCCAGAGTATTGCAATTGCAGTGATTTTGCAGCAGTTTTAAAACCACTACATGTTTTTTCCCTAGCGGTTAAATCTACAGGTATAGCCTTCAAAACTTGCTGCTAAAAATAGAACTTATCAATCACCTTGCAAGGAAACCATATGACCATTATTTTGCCTATCCAAATTAACAAACTGGCCAAACTCACCAACCATGGTTCAATTGCTTCATGTTTGCAATTAATAACCATCTTTACTTCTCATACAACACCACCTTCGCAAAACCAGTCATTGTCAATCTGAAGCAATTTCATTAATCCCATAGGGCTGAACTGCTTGTCCATGGAATTTTGCATGCTAGCCTCTTGACATAGTAGACAAAATTATGATGCCGCCTGTAATTCTTATGGGCTAATTTTTAAAATAAGTATGATTTATAATTAGTAATTTTAGTATCTTAAAAATAAAATTTAGATATAGATAATGCTAAACACTTGTTTACGTCAATCTAAAGGGCACTAATACTATTTAAGTGTAATCTAATGGCTTGACGACGATTTATATATGGAAAGGTCCGTTAAATGTCGACTTACATGTAACTATTTTTTAAAAAATATTTTTCCAACTTGGTTGGATTTAAGTTCGATTATTATCACTCATTTGATGAAAATTTTATAAAGAGATATGTTTTTAATGATTTACACATATTTGTATGGTATATTTTATAAGTATTTGATTAATTAGTAGAAAATATAATTTAAACAATGTCATTATTTTGGAATTAAGTAAAAAAATATGCTTATTTAAAAAACATGCTTATTTTTAACAATGTCATTATTTTTCAATAAAAAAAAATCTTCACCTTAAACAAATTTGGAATTAAGTAAAAAAATATTTAAACTATATTTATCTACTAATTAATCAAATACTTGTAAAATATAGCATAAAATATACATAGATCATTAAAGACATACTTATTTAAAAAAATTTCATCAAAATAAAATAAATTAACAAATTCATATATTTATGTAATTTGAGATAAAATATTAAGAATTTAATAAAATATTGATTAGGGGAATGAGAGGCTTTATATAAGTATTGAAAGGTTGGAGTAGCTCCAATGGTAGATAATAGTTGAACCTAAATCCAACTAAGTTGCCAAAATATTTTTAAAAAATAAAAATGTAAATTTACTATATAATTATAAGTCAAACCAAGAACTGACATGCGCACAAAGAACAAGCCACATCGACTTCGGCGTAAATCAGCATTATACTTATATCTAAATATTTTTTTTAAGATACTTAAATTATTAATTATATTTTAAATCATACTTATTTTAAAAAATTTATCTAATTCTTACACAGATTATCATGCTTTTAATAAGGCAACAATTCCCAACCATTACAGATTCTGATAGTGGATGAAATACTCGATTAATTAATTACACTATGCAACAACTATACACTCAAAACTCAATCTTTGAGCAGGCTGCCATCAAATTTGCATGAAAAAAGTGGACATCCAAAAATTGCCTTCTGCACCGCACCCCATTATGAACTCACAATTTTGACTACTGAACTATAAATTATTATGTTTCGCTTTTTATCTTTTGTTAAGACATTGTCTTAGAAGACCATCTATAACATTTGGAAACAGTTTTCATTATTTCTGAGGGGTTATTTGCTCGATTTAAAATACGATGTTAAAAGAAGATGTTAAAATAAAAGGATTATTTTATAATTGTTTAGTTGAGAGATTTATAAATTCACGACTTTGTTTAATGACAAAATAATTTAAAGAAGGGCTGACATCTACGGCAGTGGTGCGACGACGACGCTGGCTGACCGGCCGCCGACGCTGACGGCGCGACGGCCGGCAACGGCGGCGATTGCCGGCACGACCGGCGACGAGCCGCCGGCGACCGGCGGGTGGCTGTGGCGGCGTCGGGAGCCGGCTGGCGTCGGTTCTGCCGCATCACTTTACATCGTAGTATTTAAAATTACCCAAATCTGGCGAATTCCAAATACAGAACTACTTTTATCTGTATTTGAAATAAATTTTACTTTTACTTATAACCAAACTTGAAATGTCAAAGTGTCAGATTTAAATGTAATATATTCTAAATACAGACAACCAAATAGCCACTGAAAAAACGTGGGTTACTAGAGCTAGACAGTGTCTCTGCTGCTATCGCCTGCGCAAACAAAGGGAAAATGAGGCACTCGTAAGTCGTAATCATCTAAAAGTGACTTGATGAAGATTATGATCATTATAAGTATAAATGGCTGAGGGTCTTTCATGAAGAAGATTAACGAAATTCATAGATCAATTCTTAATGAATCTCTCTTCTTCCTCTTGAATTTCTTCTCGGAATTTCATTTTCTTTTCTTTCTCTGCTAGAGCTGCTTGTCCCCGACAACTAATTATTAGAATATTCTTCATATATATATATATATATATATATATATATCAAATTAGTGTTGTGATACAAATAGACAACTAATTCTATTAAGAAGTCATCATACTAACAAAATTATTCTTTGCCTAATTAAACACTCACGGTGACTCGTTTAATCAAAATTAAGAAGACAGATAAAGCGTTGTTTATAGTATCAAAATGTTGTTGTTTGCAAGTCGTATTTGGTTAAGTTAAGTATGTTACCATTCGTCAAGCTAACACAACACAAATAAATATTTCTTCGATTTATAAACGATAACATGAACAATACTTTCGATCGACAACTCAATTTAAATAAAATACACACACACACACACACCACACACACACACATATATATATATATATATATATATATATATATATATATATATATAATATGCAAAACATGCTAGAAGAAAAAGTTTTTGTCTAAAGATCAATTGGTTAAAATCCTTCTCTACGATTTTTTGGATTATCAGATTGAAATGATACGAGACATTTTGAACAATTCGAAACACCTAACAATAAAATTTCGAAATATTTCAACACGCGTCAAAACCTAACAAAATAATTTTCAAATGATGCATACAACAAGGATTCACTGCTCAAGCTCACTGCTTATACATCCCTAATTGTATAGTCCAAGCAAGTTTAATTTGGACAGATTTATTCAATCAGTTTTTATCCTTATCCATAAGCTATAAAATAATTAAGTCAAATAGTTGGTGCAATTAGAGGAGGATTAGATTTATTGCAACTTAATTTAATATCTTAATTAAGAATGCTTGCTTCATCCCATCATCAATTAAACCAAATCCTGCCCATATATACCGTCATAAAATAGTCAAATTTATTTCATTTGACGCCTTTTCAATTTGTAGGTCTTGTTAGGATTAAATCATTAGAGCTTGATTTGTGAGGACAAATGTAAAAATATTAATATAAGTGGCATCATAAGTATAATAAAAATTCAATTATTTTCATCTCTATATACATCTTATTAGCATTCGTCACATATGAGTTATCCATAATGACTATTATTTTTATTCAAAAAAATTTTATACTATCAAATATCTTGATCAAGAAATTATATTTATTAAGCTCGAGATTGTGGGTCCTGTTGATGGGCTTTGTCTACCTACATGATATTTGCATGAGATGAGTTTGATTGTCCTTACAGCTTAATTTTCTGAAAGAAAAAGAAATTATATTTATTCATTCTTAAATATTTTTTATGTGGGCCATAAATCATATTAATATAATAAATCATCTAGATTCTACGTTAAATGCAATATATCAGTGAATGAATAGCAACAAAATTAAAAAATTAATCTAATGAATAAAGAATTATTATTAATTTATTAGAAGCAAATTTATATTTAATTTTGAGTATTTATTATTAATTTATTAGAAGCAAAAAAAAAAAAAAAAAAAAAAAAAAAAAAAAGAAAAGTGAACATCCAACCTTATTAACAAAAGGGCGTAAATAAAAAGATTCGCGACGGTGGAGAAGATGATAAATGGAAAATTTTGTTCAAAATATTCTGATATTATTTTTAATCAAAATAAATATAAAATTATTAAATTATTTTGAGATAGATATAATAAAAATATTATATATACAATATTAATTTTAAAATAAATTCAATAATTTAAATATTTTCTTTGATCAAAACTATATCTAAACATGTTAACATAATTTTATTTTTTTAAAAAAATAACATTAATGATAAATTTACATATGTAATATATGTGGAAAATTTAAACTTTAGATTTTTTTAATTAAAAATAATATTTTCAATCACTAGGTTAAAATGTCTTACACAGAACTTAATAACATTGAAGTTGGTTGTTTGTCATTGATCACCACACCATTTAGTAATCTAAAATTAAAATTTATTTAATATCAAATATTTCTTTTAGGCATAATTCTTTACACACAACACAAATATTACCTCACGTTACAAGCATGAATTGTGATAATGTGAGGGATTTACGCTTAAATTAGTTTGTGATATCCAAATGCTTTATCCTCATGATAGAAGGGAGAGAGATTTTTTACATGAAAAGTTATTAAATGAGACAATCATAGGGCTTCAAATGTATTAAGGTAAATATATTGGATTCTTAGAGAGTCATGGCACATTCAACACAATAGAGAATTTTTAGTTAATGATTGTCAATTGTGGGACAACAATAAGTGTTGGCTTCAAATGTTCATGGTGGCTCCTATTAAGTGTAATGATTATTACTAACTAAAGAGTGATTGTAACAACATAATTAAGAATAATAATAATGAAAAGCCTAATGGTGGTGGAAACTGTTACACCTCGGATTCGGAGACAGCACCTCAGCTACCCAAGACAAGATGAAGCAATATGCAAACCTATTTTGTACTCACGAAGAAATTTACACATAATAATAGTAATGATAAACTAATAATAATAATAATAATAATAATAATAATAATAATAATAATAATAATAAGAATAAACAATAATTTATTTCATTAATAAAGCTCAAATAATAGTCCAACGAGAAAGCATAACAACATTCAATAATAAAATAAAATAATATCTAACATCAACGTAAACTAACATTCAAACTTAGAATTAAAATAATAATGAGAAATAATTATATACAAATCCAATAACATAAATATGAAGAAACTACTATAGAAACTCAAAAATATCCAAAGCATTATTTATGGTAAAAGGTTGGCTCTAATGGTAAAGGACCTCCAAATACATTAGTGGGATCTACAATGAGAAATTTTTTAGCAAATGAGCTTGATAAGTTAAACCTAGTAAGTAACCACTATTTATTAAAATATAAACTACAAAAGATTAAGGCATGCAATATGAATAATTTAAAAGGTTTAATGATCACAAATAACAAAAAATTGATTTTATCAAGTTATTAATTCTAGAGTAATAGTGAGTCATTAAAAGAATGACATACTTATACAATTTATGCTATTTATATGCTTTTGATAATGTATATGAGATGTTTACAATCACACATTCTTATGTCAAATTAAATGTTACCACATCAAGTATATCAAACATACTTATTAAATGACTTATCAGTTATTTATTGCCACTTGATAACATCCAATTGTAAGTGTGCATATAAGAATATATATAGTTGGTTTTCTACGACAACTTGAACAAGGGAAGATATCAATCCCATGAAAATACAATAATTTCTTTAAGGGCCCGTTGGTCTTGCTAGTTATAACAAAAAGAGTTTAATAATGATATATTTATTATTATACTCAGGCACATTCACATCTCATCAATAAGTGATTAAGAAAGGTATAATCACTAATATGAGTAGTATTTTTTTTGTTCAAAACATGAATTATAGTAATAAAATTCATTGAATTTAACAAGATGACTTGCATGAAAATAAATTATGCAAATGCAAATAGAAATTAATTGTACATAGATATGTGCAACAATAATTTAAGATAAAAATAATATGGGAAGAAACTAATTCATCATGCCAAAAAAAGGACCTACTAACATCCATAACATTAAATGAAATATCAATGGTAAAACTACGATCCTAAATAATACGTATGAACCTAATACAAATAACAAGTATTACATTCCTAACAAAGAATGGTATATTTATCTCTTAATAAATAATAATTACCTACCTTGATGTTGGTGGTACAAAACTTTGAACTTCTTTAAGGTTCAATTCCCAAGGTTTAGTAGACTTAACTCAAAAGTCCCACATAATGAAAAATATTAATTAAATGAAATCACAATTATCAAAAGTAGTAAAACTATTTAATTATAAAAATAGACCACAACCTAATCAATTGGATATGCCTAACTATTAATTTAAGCGTATAATACTACAAGAATTTAATCAATCCTATTAACTAAATTAAAGTTTTACAGTTCCTATCAACAAACATTTAAATAGTGTTTTGATTATCATATGATTTGGATGAATAAAATACAATCATTCTAGAAATTGAGCTTCTTATAAAATAACACTATCTTATAATCTTCTCTAATTTACATAAAAACAACAAAATGACAATGACTAAAAGAATAATGAGAATACACAAATTTAGTAAAAGAAAAAAAAATAACAAAGAACGCAAGATTGAGCGTTTCTTATCACAACCCATCTTTGTGGAAAGAAAATAAGATAGATGGAGGAGGTGAAGACTCAATGTTTTTATTCCATCAAGGAGTCATCAGCTGTTGATCGAGGCACAAGAAAGAAAAAGAAGACAAGGTGGCTGTGAGGGAAAATGTGGGGTGAGGAGAGTCAGCTATGATTTTTAAAATAAGGAAGAAGAAGAAGAAGAAGAAGAAGAAGAAGAAGAAGAAGAAGAAGACAGAGAACAAGAAGAAGAGGCGAAGGGGGAAGCTCTACTGTCCATGGTAAAGAGGGATGAGTGAGGCAACTGATGTCCTAGAAATGGGACGTTTGAATTTAAAGTTTAGACAATAAAGATCATGTGATTTACCATATCGATCATGGCTAGAGGCAACAACAGCTAGGGGGGAGGTGTCTCGGGTTCGATTCTAGAGGAGAGGGTTGAGCTAGTTGGCAGACTATTGAATTGAAGTATCGGCTTGTGAACTAGTTGGTTCAGTTCAATTCTAATAGCAACAACATGTTTAAAGGTTCTGAGTATGATAGACTTGGAGAGAAAAAAAAATGCATCTAATCAATAAGGAGAGAAGGTTTGGTATAATAAGATTGAAAGTGGTAGATTGGCATGCTTAAAGGTGATAACAAAAGAATAATCGAATGGGTGGAAATCATGTTAAACCTAAAGATAATGGATGTGAAAGAAAGATGAACATAATAACACATGCTTGAACATGACAATAATAAAAATTCATATGTTACAAATGGAGGACTAATGGTGTAGTTTTCACTTGATAATGTAAATAATGACTTTATAAGCATCATCAACATATATTATATTACAATATTAGATAACTCTAATGAAAACCACCACATCAACGAATGGGTGGAAATCAAGTTAAACCTAAAGATAATGGATGTGAAAGAAAGATGAACATAAAAACACATGCTTGAACATGACAATAATAAAAATTCATATGTTACAAATGGAGGACTAATGGTGTAGTTTTCACTTGATAATGTAAATAATGACTTTATAAGCATCGTCAACATATATTATGTTGCAATATTGGATACCTAATGAAAACCACCACATCAACGAATGGGTGGAAATCATGTTAAACCTAAAGATAATGGATGTGAAAGAAAGATGAACATAATAACACATGCTTGAACATGACAATAATAAAAATTCATATGTTACAAATGGAGGACTAATGGTGTAGTTTTCACTTGATAATGTAAATAATGACTTCATAAGCAACATCAACATATATTATGTTACAATATTGGATACTCTAATGAAAACCACCACATCATCAATGGAACCTCTTAATGGTAGCAAGAAGTGAGAGCAAATCTTCAGCATCAGTAGTCCATTATTAATTTGAAGTGGCTTATTCATTGTAAGCTTCATGAAATTATTCCTAAGAAACATCATATGTATCATCCTTAACATAAATCACATTATTATTAATGAGTGGTGCTTCCATCATTAACAAATAACAATCATCATTCCATAGTTTTATTTTTAGCTATAAATTATTAGAGAGATTTTATCTCTAAATGTTTTTTAGACTAATCATGCATGATTTAACCTAAATCTTATTACCTTGAACTAAACTTTAGTGGCTTAGTTGGCTTAACATAAACATAATTTGCTCCTACAAATTTAAATAAAGTTAATTTGTGATACCATAAATTAGATATGATCTATATTGATCTAATATATCTATGTTTTATTTTGATCTTAATAAAGAAAATTTTGCCTTATTAATTTAGAGTGGCCTTAATTTAGATAATTTATACATGAAGCCTTATTAGGTCTTAGTTGACCTAAGTAACCATTATTAATTTACATAAATAAGGCTAATTGTTCCACATAAAAAATATTTAACTAATTATGTCAATTTCTATTGATTTATTAATTAAGTTATTAAGATAGAATTACATAAGTTGATGAGTCTAATAAAATCCTAACTAAGCCTTAATTAAATAAATAACAAAATAAAACTAATTAGATTGGGCTTAAATAGCTTTGGATAAATCTAATTAAATTAAAGAGAGATAGTTGTCCCATTTATTAAACACACATATTACTTAATTTTGACCTCACTTTTATTGAGGTTGATGTCCATCCTCTTAGTCCTAGGATTTTATCTAAGTACTAAGGCTTTCCACACTTATGGTTAAGACACTTCTAGTGGTTAGGGGGAACACCAACCCAAAGTCTAGAAGTTGTATAAGACTCAACCTTAGGGATAGATTCTGGCTCAGACTAGGTGGGATCTAATGACCTTGATTTCAAACCAAATCCCATATGTTAAACTCATTTGATTATATTCCACCCAAAGTCCCAAACCTATCCAAGCCATACACAATTGGTGTTCAACTTGGTCAAATGACCAAGTTGACCTAATGTGACCTATTTGGGCCTAAAGAGGCTAAACCCAAAATTGATCCAAATCATATGAAATTGAATAATCCTAGACTATTTGGAACACCATTTAAACTTGATTGAAGCCTTATCAGGATTCAATTTGGCCAATTAGCTCACCTTGCCCAAATTGACCAATTGAACCATATAGAGTCAAGTTAAAATCCAACTTGATCTATGGAAAATTAAATAATTCTTAAACTTTACAGTCACTCTAATTATTGAATTGAATATCTTTCATGACCAATTGTAACTTAATTTGGCCAATTGACTCATCTAACCTAACCTAGCCCAATTTGAGGAAGGAATCAATTCAATCCAAGTCAAACCAAATCAATTCTACAACCAAATAAACTATTGATCTTATTCCAACTCCCAATTGAAGTCAAGTAGGCCAATTGAGCTAGTTGATCCACTTGGCCTTATTTGACCTAATTTGACCAAAAATGGTCAAATTAAACCAATTCTCGATCTAGCTTAAATTAGATCAAACTAATTATTATAATCAATCCTAAGATGACTATTGATCATCACCCAACACCTAATTGAGTCTATTTTGAACTAATTTAACCCACTAACCTAATTTGACCTAATTTAGCCTAAAGGGCCAAAATGAACTAAATCTTGATCTAATTCAAATTGAATTAAATCAACACTTACAATTAGCCTCAAATTATTGAACCTAATTTGACCAAATCAGCCAAGTTAGTTCTTTGCTTGAAGGGTCAAATTGAATCAAAACTCAGTCCACCCCAAAATCAATCAAACAAACACTTATAATCATTCCCAAATTGACCGTCAAGCATACCCCATCCCTCAATTGAAGCTAATTTGACTAAATTGGCAAAGTTGGTTCACTCAGTCCAACTTCACTTGAAAGGTTAAATTGAACCAAATCTTAATCCAATTTAAATTCAGCCAAGCCAATATGTACAATCATCCCTAAATTGATGATCAAACATGTCCCAACCATCAATTGCACCCAAGCTAGCCAATTTGGCCAAATTGACTAACTTAACCTTTTTGACTCATATGAACCAATATGAGTCAAATTTAAATATACACCAAATCAAGTCAAACCAATTGCACAAAAACATCCCAAATCATTATTTGAATTTAATCCAATAGTCCCTTGGGCCCAGTTTGGTCAATTGAGCAACCAAACCCAATTGAACCCTATTTGATCTATACGAGTCCAAATGAGCCAAACCCAACCAAACAAAGTCCAAGCCTAACTAAATTTGGCATAACTCATCCTTGGACCTCTGTTGACCTGCCCAAGTAGACCTAACCCATAATGAACCTAGATCAGCCCAAACCAAGTGAATTGAGGATTCAAGATAGGATAAAATCTAATAATAGTAAAGTCCAGTCCTTCTCTTTGGCCAAGACAACCCTCTTAACATGTCTTGTTCTCACCCCAACTATGCAAAGCTAACCCAAAACTATTTGGTCTAGCTATTAACCAATGAGACGTCACCCTCACCATGGCCAACCATTGATTCACCAATCATGGGATTTCCACTTCAACATTGGCCACCAAGCTCCCTTAGCCATTTAGGGAAGTCCAGCTCACTAGTCAAGAACCAAATTGAGCCATGCTCACTACTTGGCCAGTTGTCATGGCCTGAACCAACTCCTTTGGGTGATTCACTTGGGGAGTGGTATACATCCCATTTCAAATGACCAAACTCAACATTCATTTCCTCAAAAACTCCAAAGAGAATCCATGACCTTCTAAGAGCCTCTCATGCACTCCATCTCCAATGAAACCAACCTCTCTTAGACCCAAGCATCCCTTACACCCAATCACATGAAAACTCCACCTCGACATAATTCCTCTCTCCTACACCTTCCTCACACTCCAGGGAAAAAGAACAAATTGAGAACCGCTTGATTCGAGCACTGAAACACTAAATTTGAACAAACTCTAACAAGCAATGGTGGAGTTTGGTCTTGAAAGCGATCAACGAGAAGGCAAGCGACCACTTCAACAGCAGGGCTTCGCCTCTTCAAGGCGAAGCTACCTCACTCATTAGATCCCTAGTCTTTATCTTTGGCAAGGTAAATCTCTCTCAAACCATAGAAAGCCCACTGGGTATTGGTATTTTGTGAAGAACATGTGAATGTCACATGAATAAAATCATAAAATCCCTTGTATTCCACTCCTATATTGATTTGGAATTGATCTCACCATGAATCGTGACTTGGTTAGCTTAGATCAAGCAGTGAGAAGCGAATGGTGCTCGCTTCTTGCCGAAGCTTGAAGATTAACCATCAGCAGATCATTTTGCATGATTAGAATAGACGACCTTCATTAATTTGCATTAGAAAATTTGATTTAATCACTTTAAAATTGTGAGATTGATGACAGCCGCTCGGGATGAAACTATGTCCCCCGCTATCTAAGTTAGATAACTTATGGGATTTAATAACCAATCTGGCACCGCACGTAAATTGCAGCTGCATCAACACTAACTATGTAAATAAATTAATTAAAATTTTAAATAGGTTTAAATTTCTAAATCTTTAAAATTTATAACTAATTATAGAAAAATCTAAAAATAATAAAACAATACTCTTTGGAAAGCTTAGACATTAGAGAATTTAAGAAAAAAAAATAAAGCTATGATATTTATTAAGTAGGCAGAGACTAATTAGGGTTTGAATATTTTCATTAATATTATAATTAAGCTATAATTACTTAGGTAAATAACTTGAAATTTTTGGCGAACATTTCATGGGATGACTTTTACCTCCTATAGTTATTTCAAGTCAATTGGGTGAGTACATTAAGAGATTCATATTCTAAATCTTAATTAATCATTTTAATTATTTAATAAATTTAGTTAATTAAGAAAATTATAAAATTCATTATGGATGGATAAATGTGTATTATAATTTTAATGGTGACTAGAGAAATTTATTAGGGCCACTAGTTTTAATTATTTCTAAAATTACAATTAAGGGGCTTTTACTACTTACATAATGCATTAATTAACCTAAGATTTAAAAAATTCATAACTAATTATACAAATCTCTAAAAATTTAAAATGAATCCTCTTTGTGCTTAACTAATAGAGACTTAATCAATAAAATTAAAATTCTTAAATAATTTTTGGGTATTTTAGGAGTAATTGCCTTATGGTGTTTGTATTTGGAGTTGTAAGGGTGTAGGTCTCAGGAGATACTTATTGAAATGATTGAGTATGACATTAAGGAATGATGTACTACCTCGAAAGGTAAAAATATCACCCTAAAATAGACTCAATCATTTAATAAGAACTCCTAAGGTTGACGGGTCTATGTATACTGGAGATCTTTCCCCTACTTCACATGGATGAAGTGAAATAATGTCTTTAGTTCTTTATAGAGACAATTCCCTATAGTTTATTGCATCCTAGAAAATAAAGATTTTCTAAGAATACTCTCTATTAAAGTAGTCAACTAATGTCTCTAAATATTTTAAAGTTTGATAATTAAAGAATTGGTGGTTATTGAAGATCAACTAGGATGACTCAAGATGGGAAGACTTCTTTATGAATTTCAAAGGGGAATAAGTAGAAATCACTCATGATACTAGAAAACTTAGTGAGTACTCCAATATATCCTGTAGTAAGATTTTATATTTTTGAAAAAGAGAATTATATTTATTTAAGCTAAAATTTTATTAGAATGTTGGGAATTAGATTTTAACAATACAAGATTGTGGAGATGCTTAAGAGGTGAGGACTTATGCTTTTAGTAAAAGAGAAAGAAGCAGTCTCTAAACCTATATCTATAGTGCTCTAGCATACTAAGAGCCTAACCAAAATCTACTCAGAGAAAGTGAGATATGTTGGTTCACTTCCACTAAAGAGAGAGAATCGAGCCTGACTCTTCT
Source organism: Cymbidium sinense (assembly GCA_021442155.1). Classification (NCBI taxonomy): domain Eukaryota; kingdom Viridiplantae; phylum Streptophyta; class Magnoliopsida; order Asparagales; family Orchidaceae; genus Cymbidium; species Cymbidium sinense. Next base: position 233,155,609 of record CM038215.1, on the reverse strand, counting down.
AGACTTACAATCGCTTGGAGTGGTTGCCAACTAACACCTAATACGATTCAAAACCATGTGACCTGTCATAGATAAATGTAATATAGTTGGGCTATTATTTGTTATGAAAGAATCTAGAGTCCTAAACTCACTCTCCAAGAGACTAGATCATGATTATTATGCAAATTATGACTTAGACTAATGTAATAAAAAATATTTATTTTTATTTCATTTTTGACTTAGGCTTGGGAGGGCTTATGCCTAAGTGCATGATGAAGTTAGATCATGGAATAAATCAGCAAAAAGTGTTGTTGTTTACTATAAGGGACTACTCTCACAGGTCAAGCCTTGTCCCTTATCATGCAAGAGTGGAGACCTCTTATTTACATGAGTGAAATAATATGCATGCATATTGTTGGAACATACAACCATACAATTAATGAGTTGCTAAATCTTTTACTTATTGATTGAGATACCGAGGCTTTATGGCAAGGTTATGAGTTTATTAAATTTAATTGAAGTTAATTAATTGATATAAAAAATTAAGTATCCTTATGAACCTACTGCATTCAAAACAAATAGCAAACATTCAAACTTTTAGAAACCTACAAAGAATAAACCATTTATATTACACAATCAATGTAAACACAATGGCTAAACATCAATCAATTAAAAGAATAAGTAGTCAGGTATTGCCCTATGCCATGAAAAGGAAAGGAAATTAGGTAGCTGTGCTCTACCCTTATACAACCTGGATTATAATTAAAATATAAAAATAAAAATAAAGCTATGGGAGTCTTCAATTGTTCATCTTCATCTTCACTTTTCAGATTTGATTACTCGGGAATCACAAGGCCTCTCAGGTATAAGCCTTATAGCTACTGCTCATCATAAACCCATAACACTAATCTTATTCTTATTGCAAAAATTATATTTTTTATGAAATAAAATTGTAACTATACTTGTAAAATAAAAATTAGCTTAGCACATTCATACAAAGGAGTTATATTTCATAAATTGAGGCTTAGCTCTCTACTAAAGTCACCAAGCCCACTTGTCCTAATGATTATGCTTAGGGACTTAAGTAGCACTTTCAAGTAAAAAGCATTTATAATTTTTATTACAACGATCCCTTAAGCACAATCCCTTGTAGAAAATATCATTATTCTAATATCGGCATAACATCCAGACTATGCATAATTAATCTTAACATCCAGTCTAAAATATTACATCACAAAATAAAATATCACATCATGATAACAAACACTAGCCTAACCTAAGACTAAGGTCAGTGACTTAGCATTCTAATATGTGTGCTAGACTTAGTGTGGTATGTCATGGTTAGGCTTTAATGTTTAAAATTTTCTATAGATGGAGGTTTAAATTCCTTATCAAGGGTGATTACACTTTATGTAATTAATGATTTGAAGTTAATCTTAGACTTAGGCTTTTAATTTTATTTTGAGTTTTATTTTTGTTTAAGATTATAAAGAGAGAAAGGAGGGGTAAAACTCACATTATTCCTTAACCTTAGGTTGGTCCTAAGAGATAAATTTATGACTTTTAATTCTCTTAATGAGATGTTACAAATATTTTATTAAATTATATGTTTAGATTTTTTTTAAGAGATGTTATCCAAATGTGAAAGTCATCTTTGAATTAATAAAACCAAACCATGGTTGAATTAATAATATATTGACCAATATGCTTGTATTTTTTTATAGGTTTGAAGGCCTCGTCATACTCGTTAGGGAGCGAAGAGATGAAAAATCAGTTACAGTGTCATAAGACACCACTTGCTATGCTCATTAGGGTGTATCGAGAAAGCCAACATCCGTTAGATGTCTCTCTAGAAAATGTTGAAATTTTATCAAATATATATATATATATATATATATATATATATATATATATATATATATATATATATATATAGCTGCTTTATCTTCTTTCACATTTAAATGTCTTGTCACGCTTATTAGGGCGCGACGAGATAGAAATCGATTGTCGCGCGAAGATATCACTCACGCTTTATTACATAAAGTAAGCCAAAACACTCGACACGCCTCTATGCGGATGGGATGAGAGGCCATCAAAGTTTCATCGAATTTCTAGATTTAGAAAATAAAAATGAAAAAAAGAGACAATCAAAGAGTCTAAATGGAATTAAATAAAAGACTTAAATCAAAATTTTGAGCATAACAAATATGAAGTTACAAATGCATAAAAGAAATACAAGCGCTTATAGGGAGCCTGATAGTTTGCGTAGAAACACAATCATACAACTTTTCAATGAGCACAAACATAACTTTTAGTGATCGCTTAAATATAATTATTCATCTCACTAAATAAATTGAACGGCTTAAAAATCCTAGGCCAAGCTTGAAATGATTTTAGAAATTTACTAAATGCTTACGAAACCTTCCGATGAACATTCAAGCATTGAAATAATTAAAAAGCATTGATAATCCACTTGCAATCATGAATTAAATGGTTCACACAATAAATATTGAAGTTATTATAACTTATTCTAAGCGAATTAAAAATGATTTTAATTGGGCACAATCAAATTTAAAGAATTTATATGAAGCTTGATAGCCTATGTATCAGCATGATTGAGACTTCTTACTGAATAATTGACTTGTATTCAAAAGAAGCTTGAATTTAAATAAGCTTGTTTAGAGGAATTACAACAGCTTGTATGAGCAAATATCAAATTTGAATATTGAATTTGTAAAGATCTAACAGGTCTTTAGTGAGCATAAGCCTACAATTAAAATTTAAAAAATTCTATGAATAAATAAAATGCAAGTAGAAATACAATATTTTGAGTGCAAATATAAATCTAATTATGTTCCACAGATGCCACAGGATCTACAATTCTTTGTAAAAGAAGACAGAAGATGACACTAAACTAAATGTTGCACGAATGAAGGAGTTTTCCTTCAATACAAAGATTAAGGAACTTCATTTTAAATTATGATTTTTAAAATCAATGAAATCACTAATTAGGTGAAATTATCTAAGCTATAAACACCTGTATGTGTTCGGATATAGAGATTTAATGTATAAATTTTAATGTTTAAAAATGTTGCATAGGCTAAGTTGAGATTAAATAAATACAAAATTAATCTCATAATTCAAACATAAAATTATCAGAATGATTAAATACTCGTATGGGCCCCGACACTACACTGAATGCTTAAATTCAAGTATCTGAGAATGATGCGGGTTGTTACCCGATTTAGTCTTAAGATCGAGTCTAGGTTAACAAAACCTAAAAATCTATTAAAAAAATTTCAAATGAGTGAAACAATTGAGAAACTGATTTTACGAGGTGATAGTAGATCTAATTCTCTGTTAGCAGCTAAACAGAGTTGATAGGATCTAAAGTTCTTAAACATATTCAAATTAATCAATTTTTTAAATCAAATTAACTCAAATTAAATATCAATCTAAAAATTATTAAAATAAAATCTAATCATTAAAAGCTTAAAATAAACTCAATCTATTCACCTTCCGCAATTATTTATCAGGGTGACAAACTAAGAAAATTCTAGCTCACAAATAAGCCAATGTCAAATCAAGTATTCTGTTATGTTATTTCTCAATCAATCACTTGTCAGTAATGACGTGGCCCATGTCCTCTGACTGCGTGTCTTGGCCAATAGGCTCCACAGATGATGCAGTTATGACTAGAGTTCTCTAATCAGGTTGTTTGGCTAATCAGGCTCCATTATATTATGATCACGATCATAGCTCATATGCTCCCCAATGGCTCTGCCCTTTAAGTTGTGAATCATAGTGTATACTTGATAGAAAAAATAGCCCTCTGTCAGCTAAGGTAGACTTAAGCCTGTCTCCTTAGATAAACATCACCCCAAGTATACAAGGATTTCTTGGATGACGTAATCCATGTGTTGCTAATAAGGATCATTCGGTCAGGTTGGGTCAACTACCTCCTCTAACTAAGTAGACTAGGGACCACGATAGCCCGAAATGACGGAACCATACGATCTAGATCAGGCACGTCATCATTCTCCCAACCATCTAGTTTAAGTTGAAATGATGAATTTCATAATCTAAATTCTGAAACTCCATATGCTACTATTATACGCTACGCATTAAGCGACATAACAACTAGCCTTAATTGAAAGTTCTCTCTCTGTATTGAGAGAGGTAATTAACTATAGGGGCTTGCGCCTATAGGAAACCTGGAACCAGATCTAAAGTCCTCACCAAATGAGGATGAAATCTCTGGGTAGTGTCTTATCTACTATTTCATCTGCCTTCTGAAAATTACGCCGACACTTCAAATCAGACTCTCTTCAATTCAATATTGTCGAGAGGTCAGTGGCAAATTTTTGGAGCCCACAACTATGAAGAGTAAAACATGTCTTGAAGGCTTAATATGTAAAGTATTTGACTTGAGAGACTACTAATTTTTGTTTATATTACTTTAAGCCACATGCACAGAAACATGACGTCAAAGGTTTAAAAGCATCATAAAATGTGCTTTCTATTTTCTAACAATCATAAAAAAAATTAGGTAGAAGTACTTCAAGATATTTGAATGATAAAGAACTCAAAACAGTGATAGTCTTCTCAACTATGATGAAGTTCAACATTTTCTTAAGTAAAGAGCTTTCATCTAACATTTAATAATTTTTTTGTCATAGCTCAAATATGATGTTTATCTAATCACATAAATTTCAATATTTAGTTCAAGTTAATCATAAACTTTTCGTAGTTGGATGATGCTACTAATATTAAAAAGATGATTGAAGATGAATTTTCAGCATAGTTTAAATTGATGTAAGCTATCCTGACTATGATCTAGTTTTCTTATTAAATTCATAGGCTATACTTTTGTATATAGCTCTACTTAATCGATTCATGATTTGATTAGTATAGTGAAGAATTAAAACATTCATGACCTTACTTGGGGACCCATGGGAGTTGTGACTACATAGTCATTTTTTGATGTGAATGGCTATAAATTATATGTTAGTTCAAAAGAAGAAAGATGTATAAATCAGGTGTGCGCATTAGAGGTAACACATATTCAGGTGATGAAATAAATTATTATGAAGTTTTACAAGAGATTATGCAATTGTAATATCCTAGTTAAAACCAGAGAAATGTATTTCTATTAAATTATGATTGGTTTGATCTTATTCTTAATCATGGAATAAGAACACATAAATCATATGACACTGTTAAAGCTAAATTGAGCAAAAAAAAGATTAAATTTGGTCCTTTTATTCTTTTGCATCAAGCCAATCAAGTGTATTATCTTAAATATGCTAGAAGAATAAGAAAATATATTGGGTAGTGGTAATTAAGATTAAGCTTAGAGCAAGAATTGAAGTTGAAAACATTATTGATCTTGATCATCAAGAAGAAGAGATATCAATTTCAGACTTCCAAGTAATGACGTTGAACTAGTGATAAACTTACAAGATATTGCAAACGATTATGAGGAATTATTCAATTTACTGATTAGCATGATGAGAAATACAAAAAAGAGATTTTAAATTCATTTTTTAGCAATTCATCTAACGAAACTACACGACATGTACATTATATAGTTATAATGTTTTTGTTTTACTTCTTATAGTTAGTATAACTAGGCATTGCCTTTAATTTAATACTTACGATATGTCTTTCTGTGCTTCTTTCATATGCTGTAATTATATACTACTTTTTAAACTTTAATACTTAGAATATATATATATATATATATATATATATATATATATATATATATATATATATATATATATATATATATATATATATATATATATATATATATATATATATATATATATATATATATATATATATATATATATATATATATATATTACTACTAGATATTGTAATTATGTACTACTTTTTTATGTTCAATGCCTAGAATATACTTTTTATTTCTTTCATATATTATAATTATGCAATACCTTTTTAAAATCTAATAACTTTTTTTTTCTTACTGATCTAATCATTAATTTTCTCTTTGTTGTAGATGACTTCAGGTGGTGGTGATGATGTCTCTCATAAATTGATCATGAGTATTTTTAGAAGGAAGAAGATTGTTTCTAGTCATAGCTTCTAGACTAGTACCACTATCTCCACCACGTCGTCCTCAACAATCTCACCACCCAGTACAATTGCACATGCACATACACCAACTTATTATTCTCTAGAGTCTACCGACACCACTTTACTCGTTTCAGTCTCAAAAAAATTATAGAAAGCTTAGCTATCACCATTACCACCACTCCCAACACCATCACATGAGGTCGATCCATCCACGCCTATTGAGCATAGTGGGGTTAAGACACCTGCTTCATGTAATTTTATTAAGCTTAATAAAGATACATATGTTTATATGTATTACTTTTAATTTCTAATTTATGTAGTATTAACTAAAGTTTCTTTCATAGATTCAATCTATAAGGACAAGCAATACATAAAAATAAAGGCATGTTAAGAAGAAAATTGATGTTCCATTTGTATCATGGAAGAAGATACTAATAGAGGTGTGTGACATTTGTTTCAAAAAATTTGATGTATTAACTGAGTTCTATATACTTATATGATACATGGTGCTCAAGGTCTCTAAATTCCCAATAATGTAATATATATTACATAAAGAATTTTATTGGCTACCATAATAAAGCTAGAATATTTGAAGAAATTTGAGGTAAGAGATACTCTCCATTTTTGTGATAAGTTCACATACGTTCACAAGTCTAGATAAAGGCTTCTTTGAATTAGAGATAAAGTGTGGGTTGAGCTATGTAGAGCCTAGGTCTTTCTTGATTTTGTTCATAAAAGGGACCAGGCTAAACAAAATTAGTCATCCAATTGTGGTAGCATGGGCAACACCATTTATACTATAAGTTTAATTCTTCATATTAAGTATAGGAGAATATTAGTAAGTCATTGACAATCTATGTTAATAAAATTTATAAGCATTATTTACTAGCTTCAATGACATGTTTACAAAATAAAAGTACTTAGAATAGAAGAAATTGTTATTGAGGTGCATAGAAGAGCCAATAAACATCAGCTAGACTACCAAAGAGTTGATATGAGGTCACAAAGATCTTACATAAGTATAAAGTTTATATTTAATTTATAATTTGGTTAAAAATTTATTATGTTTAAATAACATCATAATATTTTATAGAATAAGTATATGAGGCTGAAGGAGGTGCAGAGTCAAAATTCTATTGATGGATAAAGTTCAAGTGGACAATCTAAGCAGTCAAAGTTTGCCATATAGAGAATAGATGTTGGAGATAAAAAATGGAAGAATATAAGACTTTAGTTCGCAGAGATTGGAATATGATGCATGTCATTCTTTCTCTGAACCGAGCACTGATCCAAGTGATAAGTTAGATAAAAAGCATGTCGCTATATTTGTTGAGGACATTGAGCTTAGATGACTGTTTAAATGGAAACTCAAATGGTTGCTATGGAAACAAAATTAGCAAAGATGCACTCAGACAGATGAAAGGGAAATAGTCAATGGTAGAGAAGCAAGAGGAGAAAGATGAGACTGAAGATGACTAGTTTTTTATGTGTATCATGTTATTATTTATATACCACTTCTGTTACTGAATAATTATATGCAATGGTAATTGTTTGTTAATAATTAAATAAAATATTTGATTAGAAATTTTTTTGATAGTATTATTTATTTTGTGTGCTTGTATAATGTAGTTGCAAGTATAAAAGTGAAATGTATGTGAAGCTCTTTTTAATTTTTTCATCTCTATAGAGATTTCTCCATCTCTTACTTTGATACAAAATCATCATGAAAAAAATTCTACATAAACAGTTACAAAAAAAATTCAGCAAATTTTCTGGAAAATTTTCAACAAAAATTTTGATGTAAAATTTTCAATGAAATAGCTTACTTCTTGCATAACTTCAGACATTTATATCTACTAGCTCATCTGAACAAATTTCTTGCAACAATTTCATCAAAAATCTATTGAAAATATTTTTTAGTGATTTTTTTGCTGTTAGGATGCTTTTGACAAAATAAATTTCGTAAAAAATGCTTGTTTTTAATAAAAATTTAGTGTGTTTATGGAAATTTTTGTCATAATTAAGCCATTTTCATATAGTATATACAAATATTCATATGTTTGAAACTTGAGCATCATCACATTGAGAATAACAATTAGATGATTTTCATGGCAATATCTTCAAGAAGAGAGTTACATAGGACTCAACATAGTGGATATAGCATTTAACTTTAGAAAAAAGATATGTTGTTTTTTAAAATGAAAAAGAAATATATGAGTTGATGATAGTGATGTTGACCTTATAGAGTCAAGTTGTAGGGTCATAGTGGGCAGAAGTTGATGTAAATCAGCTCAAGTATGTTCATGAGACCAATAAACATAAAGCGGTTGGAAAAGAAGAACATAGTTAGGTAAAGAAGGCTCAAAATCCAATCTGAAATATAATAATGACCTTAAAAGATAATAAGATAATAAAAGTTAGGGATGCTTTAGTTCAATCTCAAAGAATATTTATTTTGAAGGGTAAGCCTTGGAGAGTTTGTTGTAATTTTGAATCCCAAGGGATTTGTGTCACCTTATTTCCAAGAATTTAGTAGGACTAAGAGCCTGAGATAGCATTTGGTTCACTTTAGGGAAAGTTATTAGAATGCAGATGGGAACAATGCCCTTTAATTTAGATAGTTTATTATTAGTTTATCAGACATAACATTCGACTAGTATTCAGATTTACCCAATGAGTTAGTGCAAACTTTTGCATAATTGAAAATATACTCATTAAAAGATTTTCTTTAGAACTCAACACCACATCATAATAGATGATTTATTAGTTGAAAAACAAAACTAAATAAGTCATTGGTGGATTACAACTTGAGATAGAAAAATTTAAGTATGAAATGTAAACCTCAACTATAAGAACAACATGTAGTTGAGATTGTTTTAAGGAATTTTTATAGATGAGTGGATGTTCTTTTAATGGAAGTCACCATTAAGACTTTTGAAATTTTATTTAACAAAGTCTCTAGCCTTTAAGAAGAAGCATTATAGTTGCAATTTTTGAAGGATTAAAAACCAACTAATTATAAAAAGCAAAAATCATTGAAAGTAATACAGAAGAAATTTTGGTATATTTTAGCTATTGACAAGTATAAATAGTTGATGAAAGTGCAATTAGAAAGATTTCCTCTTCAACAATAAAAACCAAAATATGTAGTTAAAAAAAAAATCTTAATGGAATAATGAGCTCATCTTATTCTTTCAATAGAAAGACATTTAGAAAGATTTTTAAGAATTTGATGAAGAAAGCATATTTTAAATTACCAAGTCCCATGAAAACCAAAGAGGTGGAAAAGAGTGGTGAGCTCAACCTTTATTATTATTACCATATGCTAGGTCATATGATCAAAGGCTGCTTCATATTTAAGGATTAGCATGTGAAGAATTTTTATGTGAGCATGGATATACTTCTTAATGAATGCCTTGTGGATTCTAGCCAAGGATCTATAACCAATTTCAAATAAGAGTTCTATCTTATTTGAGAATGCTTCTCATGATGATGGGTATGATATTGCCCTGTCAGCTTCATCTAAAAAAACTATTAATTAAAATTTTTAATTTTTTCTTATAGGTCCATAAGATAACTCAGAGACCTAGCATGTAAATTGATCCGTCCATTCTTAGATGCAACTCAAGGATGCCTTCTTCTTAATAACTTAAAGACGCCTGGGTTAGAAGAAGTTTAGTAGTGCTAGTGAGGAAGGAGAATAAAATTATAGCAAATAAGAGCACAATTAGTGGGGATGGTGGGGTCAAATTCCTTGTCTGGCTTATTTTGTATGACTTTTATTTTTTTTTTCCTTTAGAAATTAAGAAATTAAGGAATTAATGAAAAAGGATTATGCACATATCCTATATTTATCTAGTGAGAATGATATAAATATTAATAAAAAATAGCAATATTATTAATAATGAAGTTAATTTCAATCATAATGAAATTAATTTTAAAAATGAAGTAAACTCCTTTAAAAATTCTAAAGAATTTAACAATTTGAGTTTTGATGGTGATACTTTTTATTTTGAAAATTTAGGGAACACCTTTTACCATTGAAGTTGAACTATAAACTTTGATAGTTTAGTAGATGATAAATTAATTGGAGTCTAGAGACAAACAAATGGCACACAACAATCTTTTAGTTTAACCCCATAATTAGAATGTCCTATTACCTTAAATGACTCCTAAGATTAAAGGTAATTATATTACTGGTGATAATAAAATGTTACATTCATCCCATCTTATTCTTTCACAAAGATGCAACTATTAATGATAATACGTGGCTATAATGTGTTAGCTCATTTTAGAAAGTTGCCCACTAAGTTGAGGAATTATGAAGCCCTCATCTTTCTATGAAGATAATAGGGCATTTAATTAACTCTATCCTTATTCTAAAAATTTATTTGTCTAGTTGACAGTAACCAATTTAAATGAGGAACTTTACTTCAATGAAGTTTCTAAAGTAACCTTTTTTTACCAAGATCCACTTATAGATACAATAATTCATAATCATCTACTTTATAGATTTATGAATATGGGTAATTTTAGATTATCTAAAGTTGTTGATCTAATTACATTGATCAACAAAATGAATTTGAGAACTTTTATCTATAAAAAGATGTTTACTTATAGATTTAGCTCCAATAAGATGATGCCATATAGATTCAATGAGAAAAATGACAAGGTTGTAGGTTTTGTAAGTTTATTATCAAAAATGAAGAGTAAGAAATAAATTAAGAAATTTTGGATCATGAATATCAAAGGTTTCATCCACTCTTCATTAATGCTTCAAGTTCACACAAGAAAAGATTGATTATGTCATTGTGGGAAATTTTATTTAGAATGCCATGCATATCTTGGGGGTTCTTATTTAAGTGATCAAATACATCATTAAGAGATAAATATATTATCTCAAAAGATAAACATTTAACCATATAATGGATTTGATCATTTAATAAAAACTTCTAAAGCTGATGGATTTTCGATGTACTAGAAAATTTTCCCCATAACTACATGGAGAGGTAGAATAGAGTTTATTATCGTACAAGATTTGTTGTTTCCTATAAGGGAAAACTCCTATAATTAATTACATTTTAAAAGAAAGAAATTTTTTTTTAATAAAACTCTCGATTAAAGAAATTGACTTTCATTTCTATGAATTTCAAAGTTTATATTCAAAGGATGGTTATTATAAAAAATCAAGTGGGATTAATCCAAGAGGAGAGAGTTTTTTTTTTAAAGTCAATCGAGAATAAGTAGAAAATATTTTAAATACTGAAAAGCCTAGTAAGTATTTCAACCTATTATACTAATGGGCTTTATAGCTTAGAAATTGAATTTATTTAGATTTTAGTTAATATTTTATTAAAATTTTATGACTTAGATTCTAACAGCATAAAACTGCAGAAATGCTTGAAAAGTGAGGGCTCACACCTTAATTCTAAAAATACTTTTAATACAAGTTAAAAGCATGACTTAGACTAATCCTTAGAATTATAGGCCTTAATAATGAAAACATATTCTTCACTCTTCTCGACTTACTTCGTTGCCTATAAGGGTTGCCAACTAACACCTCCTAAATAATTTTAAATCTATGAATCTATTCTTATAAATATAAGATAGCTAGGCTATTGTATTTAGGAAAAGGAAACTAAGAACAATGTTTTTAATTCTAAGATCATGATTGATATATTATGCATCTAACTAATACAATAATTTTCAATTTTATTATTTTTAAACAATTAAATGTATTTTTGGGCTTTTTGTATGCAAATATGTCTAAAATAATAAGAATTTAAAAATAACTTATGAGCTAAATCAATAAGAAATGGCACACTTCACCAAGAAGAGTGGTCATCTTAATAAGTCAGATGCCTCGATATGTGCAATGGGTGAAGCATCGAATTCAAGAAGAACAAGAGAATATGCAAGTATGGTTCACAAAGTCTAATTGTTTATAGTTGATTTTAGTTGTTTATACCAAGGGTTTTAATTATAATAAGGTTATGAGTTATTTATACATATTTGAGTTATTTCAATTTATTAGGGTAGAAAAATTAGTTGTCTTAGGAGCCCACATTTTTAGGCTTCATCATAACACAACAATCATAAAAAGAAACCTATAAAAACATACAGTTATATTACACACCATAAAATAAATTAAATTAAATATATCTGCTTGGTCGGTTACTACTATACACCCTGAAAGAAAAGAAAAGATAAAAAATTGGTAGCTAATCTCTACCCTTATACATCATAGCCTAGAACTAAAATTTTGATTTCACTTAGGATTGTTTTCTTCTTCAAGGACCTCCTTAGGCTCTACAGGGGACTACCAATTAAGTACAATTAACTCTTGCTAGTCCTAAACTATATAGATCCTAACCTAATTATAAGATCAAATTATATTTTAAAATTCCAAAAATAAAATTTTAAATCATACAAAATGGACTTTAGGAAAAAACAAACAACACATCAACGATTATAATGCAAATATATGTGCTTAATACTAATGGTTACCAAACCCACCTGTCATATGGGATCTACTTAGATACTTAAGCAAAGTAGCACCTACAAGCAAATAATATTTAATAATTTTTTATTATAGCAATCCCTTAAGCACAACCCCTATTGAAAATAGTAATAGTTTAAAAAAGGCGTCCTAGCATCCAGACTAGTGAGAAACGAATTACTAGTCATCAAGTCTAAAATAATACACCACAAAATAAAAAAAATATTGCATTACAACACAAATCATCATAGATCATCGGCATGACCTAAGTCTAGGATTGGTGACCTAGTAATTTAGTGTGTGAAAAGAGGAGATAATGTGGTATGACTATATGTTTAGGTTTTTATTCGAATTTAGAGTTTTTTTTAAAAATTTTTCCATTATATGGTTGCAATTTAAATGTTTTAATTGATTTTGAACTTTCTTTCAATTTTAGGTTATTTTTGTTTTTTTAAGTTAAAGTTGAATTTTGGTTTTAATGAACAACAACAACAACAACAACAACAACAACAACAAGCCTTAATCCCACTAGGTGGGGTCGGCAACAAGAATCCTCCGTCTCCATTGTGTCCTATTATGTGTTAAATTCTCATTTAAATCAAGTACACTAAGATCATTTTTTATACATCTTAACCAAGTCTTTTTAGGTCTACCTCTACCTTTCTTAACATAAGGCAAATCTAATGCATCTACTCTCCTAATCGGGTCATCGGACGGTAGACGCTTTATGTGGCCAAACCATCTAAGGCGACTCTCCCTAATCTTATCTACCACTGGAGCTACTCCAACTTTTTCATGAATATACTCATTTTGCATTCTATCTCTAAGAGTAAATCCACTCATCCACCTAAGCATCCTCATCTCTGTAACACTTAACTTAGGCTTATGCTTCTCTTTTATTGGCCAATATTCTGCACCATAAGTCATTGCAGGTCTTACCACCATCTTATAAAATTTTCCCTTAAGTTTAAGTGGAACTTTTCTATCACATAAAATGCCAGATGCATTCCTCCACTTCAACCATCCAACTTGAATTCTACTAATAACATCTCCATCTATTTCACCATCATTTTGAACAATAGAGCCTAAATATCTAAAACACTCACTCTTATTAATGACTTGATCACCTAATGTCACAACACTACCACTAGAACTTTTATAACTAAAATTGCACTCCATATATTCAATTTTAGATCTACTTAAATGAAAATCTTTAGACTCTAGAGTTGACCTCCATAATTCAAGTTTCTGTTGGACTCCCTCTCTAGTCTTATCAACAAGAAGAATGTCATCCACAAAAAGCATACACCAAGGTACATCTTCTTGTAAATGCCTAGTAAGAACATCCATAACTAAAGTAAAAAAAGATAAGGGCTTAAAGCTGATCCTTGATGTAATCCAACTAAAATAGGAAAATATTTTGTCAATCCTTCTTGTGTTTGGACACAAGTAACAGCTCTAGTATGCATATCCTTAATGACTTGAATATAACCAATATTAACTCCTTTATGTTCTAGAACTCTCTAAAGAACATCTCTTGAAACTTTATCATAAGCTTTCTCTAAATCAATAAATATCATATGTAGATCCTCCTTACTTTTTCTATGCTTTTCCATCAAACCCCTTAACAAATGTATAGCACCCATAGTAGATCTACCTGGCATGAAACCAAACTGATTGTGAGAAACTTCTGTATCACATCATAACCTATGCTCAATTACTCTCTCCCATTAATGTATGGCACATTAACTTAATTTCTCTATAATTTGCACACTCTTGTGCGTCACCTTTATTCTTAAATATAAGAACCAACAAACTCTTTCTCCACTCATCTGGAATCTTTTTAGTCTTTAAAATGACATTAAAACTATTTGTAAGCCAAGAAGTTCCTTGATCTCCTAAACATTTTCACACTTCTATTGGAATATTATCCGGTCCTACTGATTTTCCACATTTCATTTTCTTTAAATCTTCACTAACTTGATTACTAATCTGACGATAAAATGAAATTCTCTATTTTTGTTTAGGGTATTAAGGTTGCTAAAATCAATCGTACTTTCAGATCCTTCATTGAAAAGTTTATCAAAATATCTCATCCACCTATTTTCAATATCATTTTCTAAAAAAAAATATTTTGTTATTTTCATCCTTAATACACCTCACTTGAACTATGTCTTTACTTCTCCTATCTCTTTGGTTGGCTAACTTATACATACATCTTTCACCTTCTTTGGTATCTAATCTATTGTATAAATCACTAAAAGCTAAATTTTTTGCATCATATATTGCTTTTTTAGAATCTCTACATGCCACTTTATATCTTTCCCAATTCTCCGAGTTTTTACATCTAAACCAAGTTTTATAACAATACTTCTTATTTTTTATCTTTTCTTGCATACTCTGACTCCACCACCAATTATTCTTATTAAAAGAAGCTTTTCCTTTTGATTCTCCAAGCACATCTTTAGCAACTTGCTTAATTTCACTTGTTATTTTTTCCCACATAATGTTAGCTTCCTCATGAACCTCCCAAATTCTAATCTCTTGTAGCTTGCTCTTAAAAATATTTTTATTTGTGTTCTTTAAGTGTCCCCATCTAATTCTAAGATAATAATTTGATTTATTTTTTCTCTTACAACCTTTCATATTAAAATCTAAAACTAACAATCGATGTTGGGTACTTAGATTTTCACTTGGAATGACCTTACAATCTTTACAATCTAAATGATCTATTTTTCTTATCAAAAAATAATCAATATGTGTTTTACTAGATCTATTTTTATAAGTAATAATATGTTCATCTCTTTTCTTAAATAAAGTATTAGCAACTACAAAATCATAAGCTAAAGCAAAATCTAATATAGTCTACCTTCTTTATTAGTCACCAAATCCATAACCACCATAAATACTTTAAAATCTTCTACCACTCTACCAACATGTCCATTTAAATCTCCTCCAATAAATACTTTTTCTTCAAGAGGTATCTTTTGTATTAATCCCTAATTCATTCCAAAATTTTTCTTTTTTACCTCCAAACCTACTTGAGGAGCATAGACACTTTTAACATTGATAATCTTAGTATCAACAATAATCTTTAAAGCTATAATTCTATCTCCACATCTATTAATATTTATAATATTATCCTTCAAACTTTTATCTATAATCACACCTACACCATTTCAAGTTTGACTTTAACCTGAATACCAAAGTTTAAAACCTAAACTATCAATCTCATTGGCTTTCTCCCCAACCCATTTAGTTTCTTGAACACATAAAATAATTATCTTTCTATGAACCATAATATCTATTAATTCCATTAATTTACTTGTAAGAGTACCTATATTCCAAGATTCTAACCTAATTCTAGTTTCATAGACTAACTTAGTAGAACGAAATCTTCTTAAGGTAGATTAAAATAAAGTTTTCTTGGACTAACTTAGTAGAACGAAATTCTAGTTTCATGGACTCCTTGGTTTTAATGAACAAAGAATAAAATAATTTTTTTTAAGGTAGAATTCATTCTAATCAACACCCTAAGCTTATTAGAATGAAATCTTCACCCCATGATGAAAATCCACTCTATGAGTCAAACTAAGGGCCTATGTATCATTGAATTTATTTAGATTATTTAATTAATTTTAATTTAATCTGATCTTAATTTGATTTAGTTAAAGATTAAATTTGTTGTGGTTATTTAATTTTATGTATTTTGATTATTGATAATATTTTTTGATTAAATATTAGGTTTTAATTTGATTGAATCGTCATTCATTTTTTTTATTCAAATAATGTTTGATTCTTTTCTTTAAATTCCATTATATGAATTTCATTAAGTTTTATTGATTAATGTAGTTTATATTGATTAAATTTGTTTTGCTATTATTTGAGCTTGAAAGTTTTATAATATTCAAGTTGATTAATGTATTTAGATTAGCTTATGATTTGATTTATTTTTTTTTATATTTGATTTTTTTTTTACTTCAATTTCAATTGAGGTTTTTTCATTTATTAAATTTGGTTATTTGAGTTTGTATGTTGTTTAATTTAGTTTAATGATTGCTTGATCTAATTTCATTGATTTAATTTCCTTGATTTATTTAAGGTTCAAATTGAATTTGTAATTTTAATTTAAAGTTCAATTGATTAAACTTATTCTTTTATTAATGACTTAATAATTGGCCAATTTTATTTAGTTTTGATTTGATTAAGTTCACTTTTCATCATTCATTCAGTTTTTATTCAAATCATTTTATTACTTTTATTGAGCTTGATTTGAAGATTTATGAAGTTTCATTATTTGGATATTTATGTTTAATGATTTAATTTAATCATTATTTAAATTTTACAATTTTACATTCATCTGATTTAGATCATTCAATTTGTATGTTTAGGTAGCGAAGGGGTATTTTTGTAATCTTGGATTTATTATTTCATTAAGTTTATTATGATTAAAGTTTGTTTATTATTGTTTAGTGTTCTACTCAACTTAGGAAATTTATAGAAATGAGATGTTTAAGGTGCAAAACTTATACTAGGCCATTCTAAATTCCTAAGGCATTTGATTTGTATATTATAAGTGATTAATTTAATTATTTATTTTAGTTAATTCATTTACTCTTAATCCATTGCATGTATCTTAATTATTTCTATTTTAATGATTTCTTATTTGAATGTTGAGTTATTTGAATGATTAATTACAAAGTATGATTCATTATTTGATTTATTTATAAATTTTCATTCTTACCTTTAGAATTATAATAAATTTAATTCCTTTATTATTTTATTAAAGTATAAATATGTGATTTCTAGGTTTTGCTAACTTCAGAGGGCTGAGAAATTTGTTTAATCTAATGATGTCACTGAAAGTGTTTTGAATTAGTTTTGTTAATTTTCATAATTTTTATAATTTTCTTATTTATTACTTAGTTTAAATTACCTTATAACTTGAAAGTTTAATAACTTCTGATCCAAGTCATTTTTGTTTGAAATTTTTATGACAAGTAAGGTTACATGCTAGTTTGACTTTTCTAAAACTTCAACTTAATGAGAGATGTATTTGAGGTTTAAATAACATTTTAGTGTTTTCAATAAAACTCAAATTGAGCCTAGAATACTAAGAACTAATTAAGGCTTTTAATTTTTTTAATCCCTCTCTGAAAGATGAATCTATAGAGGGTTTATTTAAATTTTTTAGATTTGTACTCAATTTAGTATGATTTTTTCAATTTCAACCTAATTATTGAAATTAATTAATTCATCTAATTCTTAGTTATGCCATTTTGGGGTTTTGGAAGTTTCAGTGAGGTTTAAAATTCTTATTAGGTTCACTAACACTTCCTAAAATGTTTTAAATCAATTTCATAATTTTCTCAATTTTTTGAAATAATATTAATTTATTTCATTAAATAAGGATTTGTAAGTTGAAAAATTCATAACTTTCATTTTATTCACCAATAATTCTCCAAAATTTAGTGGAAGTGTGTTTTAACCCTAATAAATTCTCTAAAATTTCATATTAATTCGATCAATACTTTAGGATTCATTAAGATGTAATTACTTTAAATTGAACTCAAATTAATCTCAAATTATCTAATAGAAATTGTGTCTTTTAAGTTCAAAAGATTTCTCCCACTCAGAGGAATCTATAAAGCTCTTAAATGTAATTTTTGGTTAACTATTTTTATTTCTATGAATTTTTAAAGTTTAGATCTAATTTTAACAATTTTTAAATTTAAAAAACTTAAATTTTATGCTTAATCCAGTCAACGCCTATGCAGCATTGACTAGGCATTGCTTTATGTGTGGTAGCGGGCCATTTGTCCATGTGCATGTTGGTGTGGCTAGCAACGTAGATGTAATTTGAATGTAATTTGATCAAAGATCAAACAGTCCAAAGCCATCCTATGGCACTAAAAGGAATTTAAATGAAGAGCAGATGCCTAAATCATAGCCATCCATTCCAAAATAAAAGAAAGAGATGGTGATGATTTCATCCCTGATCTCCTGATGAGGATCGAGAGTCGTTCATCCTTATGAGGCTAATTCTAGAGATCTAGGCAGCAGAACTTAGAGATTTTGATTGCAAATCAATCAAGAATTAATTTTCCATAAATCTCCATGATTTGATCTCATTGGAGATCAATTTTACTTCATAAAACACCATATTGAAATGAAAAGGTGGTTGGAGTTAGGGAATACTTTGTTGATGTTGATCTTCAATGGTGTTCTCGCTTCGAAAACCTTTATAGATTGAGATGAAACTCTGGGAAGGATTTGGTGGCTTGGCTCGTTCTGGATCGATATGGAGACTATCATGTGCCGACGCTCGCCAGAGCTCGATCGAAAAGTGGGTTAGATAGGTTAGGGAGAGGGAGAAATAATTTGTTTAAATTTGTTTTAGGTTACAAAAGGTGTAGGAAACATTAAAGGTGTAAATAGACACTTCTCTTCTCTTCTTTATACTTGGTCGAGCCTTAATCCTTAAGAGGCGATAGTAGGCGACCAATCTTACGGAATTTGAGCCTAGTGACACTCTTAAGGTAGTGGAGAGATCAAAGCGGGGGTTTAAGGTGGCTAATTAATATGATGAAGGGAGCATTAGGAAATTTTGTTTCATGCTTCAGGTGGCTTGATTTTGGGCTTTTCATGGACTTCACCTCATCCCATAGCACTAATTTCTCTCCCATTGAGTTGGTTGATGGCTTCTTAGATCAAGCTTAAGAGGATGCTAAGGTTAAACTCGAGTTCTATTAGCTTGGGTTTGGATTTAAGTGGTTTAGGTTAAATTCATTTGAGTTGGAATTAGTTTGGGTTGGGTTGGCCTAAACTATGTTTAGGTTTAGAGTAATTAAGGCATAGTTTGACCTATTTGACTCAAATGGGATAAGTTAAATTTTTTTAACCTATTTAGTCAATTTTGGATTTGAATTTATGTTTAGTTATGTTCAAATATCATTTGTTATGATTTTGATCAATTGATTTTATTGAATTTGGGTTAGATTTTGATTTGAACTCAAATTGACCCATCTTAGATTTAAATGAATTAGGTTGGGTTCAATTATGTCAAATGGCCAATTTGACATAATCAAGATGTTTTTATCTTTCAATCATGTTTGATTAAGTGTTTGATATGATTTTTAACAATTAATTTTAATTGATTTGAAGTTAGGTTATGATTTTAACCCACTTTGACCCAAATTGGGCTTAATGGGTTAAAATGGGTTCACTTAGGTCAAATGAATAAATTGGTCAAATTAAATCCAAAGGCTAGTTGAATTATGGTTAGTAATATTTTTGAAATACTTTAAGATGTTTAATTTAGATTAATTTTAATTTAATTTGAATTTGTGCTCAATAGGATTCATTTGGGTGTACTTGCATCAAGTGACCCAATTAACCCATTTGAGTTTTTGTTAAATTGATATTTGTTTATATTTATGCATGAGCATATTTATTTGATGGTTTTGAGCCTTTAGAATGATTCAATTTGTCCAAACTTTGATTGATATCTATGGGGACCACATAGGTCAACTCTAGGTCAAATGACCTGGTTGACCACTTTGAACCTCATTTTGATTTATTTTTGGATTTATTTATATTTATACATTGATTCTATACTTTTTATTTGATTTGATTTAAATTTATTTTGATTTTATTTGATTTTTTTTTGAACTTGAGTAATTTTGAGCTTAAATGGTCAGTTGGGTCAACCATCCAAACTACCATAATCTAAGCTCAATTGAATTTAGATTTTAATTCAAATGTATTTTATCTAGATTTCTAATGAATTTTATTGAGTTTGTTTGATTTAATTTTTTATCTAATTAAGTTAGTTCAGGTCTTAGTGAGGTCATCTAAGTTGACTTAAACTTAAAAATAAAATGAGTTTTGTTAATAAATTTAATTAATATAAAATAAAATGTTGAACAAGCATTTAATATATCTTTGGAGCAAGATATCAACGAGGGTATGGTATAAGAAGGATGAGTATGAGTAAATTATGTTTCATAAGCTTAACAGATATATTAAAACTTTGACTAACCCATTATCTCATAACATTATCATAAGGTTGGTAGCTAAAGTTTCTTTGAACTTATAAGAGAATTTGGAAAATTTAAAATTTTTTTCTATGTACATTCATTTTCAAACTCAGAAGAGGGTGAAAATTTGAAGATGAAACTTTTATTGAAATAAAAGAATAACATTGATCTTGTACATGATTATATTAAATTTGATCATGCTTATGGTTTAAGAGCGAAGCACAACATAAAAAAATATATAGAAAATTAAATAAAAATTAAAAGTAGGTGTTGACTTTGGTACTATTAGACCATTGCATAAGAAAAAAATAGTATTTAATGATTTCTAGTTATTGATAGTTTGATATTCTCTTTACAAATAATTTTTATTATTTGGATGAACTTTTTTTTAGGCTTTAGATGATTTGAATGACTTTAGGTTAGGGATGCATCCTTCGAACTTAAAGAATAAATTTAATTAACAATCAATGAACTTAAGAAAAATTATTCCAAAACCAAAGAAAATTTTTCCATGCTTTTATATGCATTTTACCAAGTGATATGGATGATAATGATTTGGTTTAAGTTACATTCACAACATAGTAAATTTTATTTTGAAGCTATAATGAAATAAAATGTTGGGTTTCTCATAAGCGATAACAATCCTTAAACTCCAAATTCAATCTAATGTCTTTCTTGTTAAATAAGCCCCTAACACATTATTGACCTCACTTTTGGAGTGAGGATTGACTCATCCTATCTTAGACTTAAGAGTCTTCTAGACACTTGTATTTCCCTAGTCATAGGACATTTTTAGTGATTAAGGGAACATTAAACCCAAACCTAGAGACTTAGGAGGTATACCATAGGTTTAGGCTATGCCTTAAGAAATAAGGAGAACTACCTACCTTATGGCTTAGACTAAGATCTATGCCTATCCCCTTAGCCAAATCCAATCTCAAACCAATCCAATCAAAACCCAATTGAATCACATTCCACATCCAAGCTCCAAGCCAAAATGATTTAAACCTAAGTCCATCTTAGTCCCATGATCAAATCCTATGGACTTAACCTAAACCTCCTTCAATCAAACCAAACCCAATTGATTTTCACAAAGGCACTTCAACCCTTCAAATCATCATTTCGAACTCTTCCAAAATCTACAATCAAGCCAATTGAGCGAATCAATTCAATTAACTCAAGTTAGCCCATTTGAACCAAAAATGTCCAAATGAACCAAAATCAAATTATACCCAAATCAATTACAAGCAAAGCCATCAATCAATCCTAAATCAATCATTAAACTCAACTCAACCTAATTCAACCAAATCCAACTCAATTAACCAATTGGGCTCACTTGACCCAAAGTAACCTAAAGGACCTATTTTAGCCAAATCTCATTCCAACCCAAATTAGATTGAACCAACCCATTCAAAACCTCCTAAAATGATTATTGATCATCCTTGATTGATCAATTATAATCAATTGGGTAGAACTAAGCTAATTTGATCACTTGACCGAAGTTGACCCAATTAGCCTACATGAACCAAATTGAACCAAACTTCATTACAGACTCAATTAATTAAAATGAATGATTCCTACCAATCTTAAATTGATCTTTGAACATACTTGACCATCAATTGAGCTAAACCAAGTCTAATTAGCCCTTTGACCCATGTTGACCCAAATTGACCTAAAGGATCAAATTATATGAATCATTCCTAAATTTAAATTAATTAAAACCAACACCTACAATCACATTCAAATCATCAATTGAATCTAAACCAACATCTAACCAAAGCCAATTTGGCAAATTTGACCAAATTGGTTAACTTAGCCCATTTGACCCATATGAACCCATATGAGCCAAATTCAAATTCACTCCAAATCAAACTAAACCAATTGATCCCAAACATCTCAAATCATCATTTGAACTTAACCCAACCCTTAGTTTGATCCATGGGTCAACTTAGCCCAATTGAACCCAATTTAACCTACATGGGTCAAATTGAGCCAAACCCAACAAAACCAACTCCAAACCCAATCAAACTTGGCATGATCCATCCTTGAGTCATCATGGGTCAGCCCAAATCAAACTCAAATTGGCCTAATACCCATTGGGTAAAGCTCTCCAAATGGGACAAAAATCTATTTTTACCTACCTCTTTACATTTGGTATGTTTGTTTTAGAGTCTTAGGCCACTAGCTAACCTGACTCAAAGCTGGTTGGGTCAGCCATGGTCAAGGGAGGTGAGCTAACCCAAGCCCCCTCATTGGCTCACCATGGGGAGCAAGGACACTCCACCTCAGCCCATTCCTTCACTTAGCCACTTAAGGAGCTCCACCTCAACACCCATCTCTGGCCGCCTGCGCCAACCAGACATAAGCCAAATGCAGAAGCCATCCTAACCATTCGATTTGAGGGAGGGTTGAGTATACTTCTCCCCATCTCATTCCATCTCATAACCAAAGCATTCAGAGAGCTTCTGAGTGAGGAGATTAACTTTCTTAGTGCTTTCCCGATACCCCTTTGCTTCCCCATCACCAACAACACCAAACCTAAGCAAAATCAAGCCTCAACTCAGTCTAACTCCACGCAAATATCACCAAATCCAAATTAACTTCACCCACACCTTTCTCAAGCTCTGACGATAAAAAATGAATTGATTCCTGATCGATTTGAGCACCAGAGACCATCCCTAGACCAACTCCAGCGAGGATTCTGAGGGCATTTGGTCCATAGAGCCACCGGCGAGGAGGCAAAGCGTACCTCGGTCATTAGACAACTGTCCGGCGAGGTAAATTCCATCAAACCGTAGAAAATCCTCTAGGAGTTGGTCTTTTGTGAAGAATTTTGTGATTTCATGTGAATTCCACCATATGATCCCTCTAGGTCTCCTTTTTTAATGATTTAGAGTTGATCACGACACCTCACGAGCTTCGGCGAGCTTAGATCGAGCAGAGGAGGGCAGACATTGTCATTTTTCCATCGCTCTGGGGACAAAGGATCATTCGCCGTCCGTTCTGCATGATTGTAACAGATGACCGTGATTTA
This sequence comes from Cymbidium sinense, assembly GCA_021442155.1. Taxonomy (NCBI): domain Eukaryota; kingdom Viridiplantae; phylum Streptophyta; class Magnoliopsida; order Asparagales; family Orchidaceae; genus Cymbidium; species Cymbidium sinense. Next base: position 233,131,953 of record CM038215.1, on the reverse strand, counting down.
ATATGCTAAAAATTTAATTTAATTCCTTTAAGAACCATATGATTAATCCCCACCATCCGATCTGAGATCAGATTGCGAGGACGAAAGTGCATCCGTTACCGTTGATTCAGCACGCCGCGTCAGATCATTTAAGTGGCAAATCCCACGGCACCACATGAAAAGCGCTGCCACATTAGCTCCCGCATAGCACTAACTAGATTAAGAATTAAAATGTGTTTAATTGCTCTAAAATTTTATAAAATCATTACTAATTATAGAAAAATAAAAAAATCCAAATAAATCAATTTTGGAAAGGTTAAATAGAGGAGATTTTATTAAAAATAATTTCATTAAATCTTGAATAGTGAAGAGAGCTTAATTAGGGTTTGAATATTTTTAATTAGCTTAATTAAGCCCTGATCAGTTGAGAAATTAATCTCAAACTTGACACGTTGATTTAATGAGATTACTTCTGTCTCTCATAATTTTCTTGGGATTTATAGGCTAGGTAATTAAAATAATTTGAAATCCAAATCTTAATTACTTTCATTAAGCCATTTAATAATTATTAAAATTGCCTAAATAGAAATATTTCAATAATTAATGATTATTAATCATTGATTAATAGTAAGATGAGGAGGGGAGATAATTAGGACCTCTTTCTTAATATTTTTCTCAAATATATTTCATTAAAGAGGGTAATTAACTCAAAATTTAATTAAAAGTTAATTAAGTAATAAATGTTGAAATAAAATCAAATTAAAATGATAATTAGATCAGATAATTTAATTTTAATTCATGGGTCCCTCTTTATGTGTTTAACAACATAAAGATCGTTAGGGTTGTAATCGAGCCGAGCCAAGTCGAGTACTTATCGAATTGAACTTGGCTTGGACAAATTAAAATTTGTTCGTGTTCGGTTCGAGTTTGAGTCGAGCTTTCGTATGGATGTTCAAGCTTGGCTTGCTTAATTTTATCTATGTTCAAACTTGATTTATATTTTGCTTATTTGAAATGACTGAACAAATATATAATCGAGTTAATGAATGAGCTTTAAATGAGTACTTAAATTTTCTCTAATTTTTAGTTGCAATTACTTTCTTAAGTCTCATATAAGTTCCCTACACAATACAAATTCTAGAATTTAAAAAGAAACTAAATCATAAAAAATTCTATATGGGATAAACTTGACTAAAGCATACATAAAAAATCAATAGCTAAATGTTCTGATAATATAATGCATATAAATTAATAAAGGAAGATGACACACAGTCGGTCATTTTTAAAATATAGGCACACATTTGACCATTTTCAAAATATAGACACACTATCGACCATTGTTTAAAATAAACGTGACTTTTAAAAAAAATATAAAGACACACAATCAACTTTTTTATAAAACAATAATAAGGCACACAATCGGAATGAAATATTTAACTTCAATTTTACTAATTGTGAGAGGCATGGTCAAATAATTCATTGAAAAATGACTTTTTGTAATGACCAAACTATCACATGATATATACAATAGTTAATTAACATCTTCATATAATTAGCCAAACAAGAGACTAACATTTAAAGGCCAAAATGATATCTTCATCAAACTAATCAACCATCAGAATGCTATCTGGCTACAAGATTGTTGGTAGCCTTGCCTATGCCATTAGAAGAGTTGAATAATAAAGACAAGCACATTGATAATTTAGATAAAAAAATCGTTTGCTAAATAAAGAAAGATTGCTCTCATTATAAAGTCTTTGTAGAATGGAACCACTCTTCTCATTATCAAAAATATCTTTTAAAATCACTCTTGGCAGTTTGCACAAAATAATTTATTCAATGTCATACTTAAGATGATCAAAAATTTAGAACCTGAGAGAGAGAGAGAGAGAGAGAGACAACGGCCAACTGGTAGAAGTTGAAGAGAAAAAAGAGGGAAGTTGAAAAAAAAAAGATGTGGGAAGTCGAAGAAGAAGAGAGAACGATCGATTCAAGCCATGATTTACCTTCGCTTTACCTCGTGAATCGACTGAAAAGGATGGAGGGAGCAACGGACGAAAGTTGATAAGAAGATGAGAGAATACTGGAGGAAGTTGAAGAGAAGATGAGGTAACGCTGGTGGAAGTCGATGTCGAATGCAAGTTACGGCTTCAATGCTTCACTTTAAGGGACAAATTGATAGAGCGATCGACAAAAGTTGATAAGAAGATGAGGGAATGCTAGCGGAAGTCAAAGCGAAGATGAGGGAATGCCAGCGGAAGTCGATACTGAAGGCAAGTAAAGGCTTCGGTGCTTCGCTTCAAGGGACGAACCGACAGAGCTTAGAGCATGAAAGCTTGTGAATTGCGACTGTATGAATGAAAATGCAAGAATAAAGCCTCGGCCCTTAGCAGCTTAGGCTTTAAGTGAGCCATTTAAGGTCGTTTTATTTGGGTGACTTGGGTCACCAATTTGGCCATTTATAATTAAATAAAGTAACTTGTTAGCTTTAATTAAATATTTTAATAATTAATATATGAGTTTTTTTATTTTTTGTGTATTTATCCTATAATTTATAAAACTATAGTATCAATTATATTTTAAAAATATTTAATCAAATGTATCATATATTTTTTATAAATTATACTACTAAATTTAGCAAATTATAATATTTTTAATTAAATATATAATTAAAAAATTATAAATTATATTTACTCATATTTTGAAGATAATATATGAATTATTATCAAACTTAATATCAATTATTTATCAAATTACTTATCGAACAATAGACACATGTTCATGAACATAAACAACCGAGTAAGATTGTGTTCATGTTTAGTTCATTTAACCTTCGAGTTTTCAAAAACTGTTCAAGCGTGTTTGTTTATTAGTTTGAACAAACATAAACGAGCATTAATCGAGCCGAGTTCAAGTAGTTCAACGAGTGCATTGGTTCATTTACATCCCTAAAGGTTGTTAAGGAAATTATGATTAACCCATAGTTGTGGGAAGATCATATAAGTACTTAATTAGATTTTTTAATCTAATTAACACTTAAACATGAGCCTATTACACTAGTCCTTTAAGAGCATTGCAATTTTAACTTCTCATTTGCTTATCATTTGAGGCCCATGAATAAGTGGTTAATTAAATTAAAAAAGCATAAGAATGAGTAATTAAATGAATTGCTTAATAATTCCAATCTAACTAATTCATAAAATTCACTTAATTACCTCTATTTAAACATACTAAATCATCGACATGAGATGGGATAAAATAAAATAAAAATAGCAAATATTTCTACCTCTTTAAGTTTAATTAAAATCTAAAATCAAATTTAATAAGAAGATTTAATTTTCTTTAAATGATTTTATTTAATGTGATTGTCCTTCGAAATTAATATAGTTGAATGAATTACGTGGCAATGTTTAATCGTTCCTTTTCAATCACTATAAATGTTGTAGGTTATGTGGTATCATGCATTCATGTTTTCAAAATCAAATAATCAAATGAAATTTACTTATGTGTAAGTTGTATATATTGACCTAATCTTATTATATGTGTGGCTATTATCACTAATAAATCTCAAAATTATTTTTTAAAAAGTTATAAATTGATAATAAAATTTTGGAGTGATATTAGCTATGAATATATATAGGATTTGCTTGTGTTTATAGCCTAAGCATGTTAAAGTGTTGCCTTCTTTCCTGCATTCATGTATGAGTTTACATATGTTTGAATGATAATAAGTATATAGTCTGAATATTCCAGGAATACGAGACTTTAAGTAGCCCCATGGGGGTCATTTGATTATCTCACTTCCCTTGTTAACAAAGGCACATACTTATTTAATTTTATTCTTATATGTACTTGTACTAGGATTTGGATAGAGCTTTACTTTATATGTGTAAATAATTCAACAAAAATATAATCTTTTGCATGATTCTCATTTCTATGGTTGTGTATACATTCATATATATTTAAGAATAGCAAGTATATAGTCTAGACATCCCGGGTATAAGAGGCTTTAAGTAGCCCCATGGAGGTCATTTGATTATCTCACTTCCCTAATTTAAACAATGTCATTTACTTGCTTAAAACTTTTATACATGTGTGTGTGTAGCTAAAGGATGAAAGTCTCCTTTTTAACCAAAATATATGCATTCATAATCTTCTAAGTATGCCAAAAGTATGTTGCATGGATAGGTATATTAAGCCTTAAATCATATGCATGGTTATGGGTGATGAAAAGGAATGGTGTAACATGTTCTATGTGATGGTAATTTAACCACATTAGTCTTAAGATGCCTTTCATGTTGAATATGACTCTTTAGGGTTAACTCAAATTTAAGATTAATAAAATATTTAATAAATCATTCATTAAAAGAAATTAAATCATAAAAATATGCCTTTAGAAAATAACTTAAGGTGGGGATGAAGTAAGTTAAGCATTCTTCTTCTCTTTACAACACTTACATGTTAAGTGAATATCAGATGAAACAAATAAACTACAAATTGTAATTCACCAATTATCTAAACAACTTAAAATGAAACAATCTTTCATGCTCAACTTAAATAATCCAAACCTTTAAGCAATCATAACTCAAAAGCCTAGCTAAGACATACCACACTAAGCCTAAGCACACATATTATAATACTAAGTAAACACTTCTAGCTTTAGGTTAGGATAGTGTATGTAATGATGTTGTGTTTTATTTTGTGATATAATGTTGTAGATAGAATGTTAGGATTAAGGTTTACAGATTGGATGTTAGGCCGTTGTTAGCCTAATATTATTTTCTGCAAGGGATTGTGCTTAAGGGGCTACTAAAAATAAATATAAATATTTATCTTGTAGGTTGCTTATGCCCCTAAGCATAATCCACATTAGGATAGGTGGGCTTGGTTACCTATGTGTGGGATGCTAAGTCCAAATTATATAATATAACTGCTTGGGTTTGTATGTATATTTAATTAATATCTATTTTGTAGGTGTAGTTAGATTTACTTTCCATGAAATATAATTTTGCAATAGGAATTATGATTAGTTCTATGAGATTTAGAATGAGCAGTGGCTAGAAGGTATAGTCCCAAGGTGCCTTGTGATGCCTTAGAGAAAATCAAATCAAAGAAAAGAAAGAAAAGAATAAATGAAGAATGAAGACCCCCATAGCATGTATTTAATTCTAAATTGTAATTATTCATTTGTAATCTGGGTTGTATAAGGGTAGAGCTCGGCTACCCAATTTTTCTTCTTTTCGGGGTGTACGGCGGTACTCAGATGCATCGACCTCTTATTCTTTCATGGTAGTCTATAAAATGATTATTGTTATGTTTAAATTATGTCATAGAATAATATGATTTTCATAGTTTCTTAAACTTGGTGATTGAATGTGTGGCCTGGATGCTGTAGGCTCTTATGATAAAATTACTTTTTCTATCCAATTAACAACTCATAACTAAAATATAAAACAACCTTCAAACTCATCTAAAACCTAGGATATAATCATAATAATTAAAATATTTAGTAGCCCTTTAGCTAAATGTTAAATATTTAAAATCATGCATATCATCTTATATTACTTTTGAACAAATGAGGGTCTCCATTATTGCACTTTAGGGAACACTTGGCCTATGAGAGTACTTCCTTATGGTGGAGATTCAATCTCTCTTTCTAATTTGACCAATAATCAAATTTCATCATGCCTTTATCCATAAAGTCTCCTAAAGCATTTGTCTAAGATAATATGTTAAAATGATCTAAAATTTGTAAGAAAATTGCATTTACACTATGTCATATACTCATGCTAATCATGATCTAGTCTCTTAAGGAGTGAGTTTAGGACTCTAGTTTATTTTTAAATTAAGTAATAGCCTAAACCATCTTATAATTACATAAGATGTTACAACCCGGCCCGGGAATTTAGAATACTAAGGCGGGAACAGACGGTCGGACGGATAAAAGAAAACTTACATAATAATTCCAATCTTAAATAAAATGTCCAATCATACAAGAGCCACTACAATCCACAGATGATTTATAAATTTTTTCAAACATATATATACTATAAAGTTCATAAGACATACAATTTAAATATAATTCAACATAACTGACATAATTACCTATCTCTTGTAGTCTCTATACGGAGATAAACATAACTCTCTCTTATATCATCCATTTAGTTAGGGTGGTTACCTAAAAAAAATTTAAACAACTAACAATTGAATAAAATTCAGTGGGCCAATTATGCTGTTACACTATAGTAAACAAGAAAATAGAACTAGTATGCATGCCAATTTTTGTTATCACATGTACATAAAAGAAATTTGCTCAAACAATCAAATATGTGGGTGGGTAGGTATACATAAATATTTCGTGTGAACTTTTACTTTTACATTTATCACCCGTCTTAGGAGTCACTGTCTAAACCTTTACCAATACTCATCTAAAGGATAAGTAGCCATTACCATTACCATTTACCAATTTTATTGGCCCTTTTTCATCATTTCGTGCACGGGTACATTGCATCCACAGCCAATACCATAAGGAGATAAACTCCACTTTCAATATACACATTCATAGCATACAATTATACAGTTATGCATATAAATTCATAACTGGCAGTAAATCAGTTAACTTTATAAAATGACGAAGTGACAATATGATCTAACATTCAGGTTGTTATCTAACATGAAGAAATAGTAAACTACATCACAATTTATGAAGAAGCAGAAAAATAAATCACAACTTATAGTACAGGAAAAAGTCATAATCATATAAACATGCATTTCATCACAAGAAATTAAAGACATTTTTACTATAAATGTAAGAACATAATTATCCACTTTAATTTGTAATTTTCTCTTGAACCTCCTTTTCTTTAATGCTTCTTTCCTTAATTGAAATTCCTATAACATAAAATATTGATTGAATCAATATTAAAAGCAATATATTTTATTTTATTCATATGATACTTACATATAGCTTTTACTAATTGATGCTCATATTCATCAATATTCATTATCTATTTTTTTCTAAATCAGTTAAATTAACCTTTAATTCATTTACTATAATGGTATGTCTAATTTTTCATATAATACATCTAAATCCTATTAATCTTATTATTTTTTTAATATAAAATATTAAGTGTTAAAGTGACTTAATATTTTTAATTTATTGTTTATCATACCCCTTAAAATGATTCTAAATTAATTAATGATAATATAACTTAACATAGGTTTAAGGTTTTATTAAATTTGCAATTATATTTCATATGTAAGGGTTTAATACTTAATTACTTAACTTTGATTCATCCTACATATTCTCAAATTACATTTCTTGCTAAAATCTATAAACCCTAAGTCAAATTATAAATCCTAAATTAAAACTTGAGATAATAACATTAACATAAAATTTCAATTAAACATATAATTATATACATTAATTATTTACTTACCCCTTTTCTCTCAGTTTTGCCCTAAGCGTTCGGCTTATCCAAAGTCACGCATTCACCTCCTTTTCTCTCGGTCGTCGATGCATGAGAGGCTCTGACCCGAGGTCAATAAATGAAGTCCTCACCCTACTAGGAACGCACTAGGCCGCCTCCTTTCTTCTCCTCACCACACACTGATGGCTTCGATGACCCAATGTCGATGGAGTCAGCCACTCAGGCACGGATGCAAGAAAGGTAAGTCTTCACATCTTCTCCCTTCCTCTCTCTCTCGTGTTTTGGGGTTCACTTAAACAAATTGAGCTTTCAATTATTCTCTCTACGGCTAACCGTCGTGATGGTTGTATTATTATTTTTTTGGTTATTATAATTTCTCCCTCTTATAAAAATTTTGTCCTCGAAATTAAATGACATTAATAGAAATAAATATACATTTAATTAAATAATTGAGGATAAAGTTCATTTCTGATTCCTTCTCCCACATAGCTTCTCGATCTAATCCATGTTTCTATAGTACACAGACAAATGGAATTTCCTTATTCCTGAGATGCTTAATATCATAATCTATAATCCTTTCTGGCTCCTCCAAAAATGTGAGATTCGTTTGAATATCAATAGGATCCGCAATAAATTTGTTGATTTCATCAATAATATACTTTCGCAGAAGAGAAATATGAAACACATCATACACTTCTTGAATGTGAGAAGGTAAAGCCAGTCTATAAGCCACTTTCCCAATTCTTTCCAAGATTTCATATGGACCAATATAGCGTGGGCTCAACTTTCCAACTTTGCCAAATCATTTTATACCTTTCATGAGACTGACTTTAAGAAATACAAATTCTCCCACTTCAAACTCTACTGGCCGATGTTTAGCATCATAGTATTTCCTCTGCTTAACTTGAACAACTTTTAATCTATCACGGATCAGTAGGATCTTTTCAGTGGCTTCATCTACTATATCTGCACCAATGATTCTTCTTTCACCTGTCTCCACCCAACAAAGTGGAGTTATGTATTTTCTTCCATACAATGCTTCATAAGGATCCATATCAATACTTACTTGAAAGCTATTATTGTAGGAAAGCTCAATCAAAGGCAAATGAATTTCCTAATTTTCTCCAAAATCAAGGATACAAAGTCGAAGCAAATCTCCAAGTATTTGAATTGTTCTTTCTGACTGGCCATCAGTTTGAGGATGGAATGCAATACTGAAAGTAAGCTTCGTACCTAAAGCTTCTTGAATTTTTCTCCACAGTCTAGATGTAAATCGACCATCCCGATCGAGACACTATAGATTTTGGCACACCATGTAACTTCACGATTTCATCAACATACTTCCTTGCTAGCTTTTCAACAGCATCAGATTGTTTGATAGGAATAAAGTGTGCATATTTAGTCAACCTATCAATAATGACACAAATAGCATTACGGCCTCTTCTGGATATAAGTAAGCCAATCATAAAATCCATAGCAATATCGTCCCATTTCCACTCAAAAATTGGCAAGGGCTGTAAAAGTCCACTTGGCTTCTAATGTTTAGCCTTAACCATCTGACATGATTGACACTTGTAGACAAATTTAGCTACACTTCTTTTCATTCCTGGCCACCAAAATATTTCTTTAAGATCTTGATACATTTTGCTACTACCTGGATGAATTGTATAATTAGAATGATGTGCTTCATGTAATATGTCTTTCCTCAAATCTCTAACATATGGAAAACTCTATCATGATACTTCAATAATCCCTCTTCATCGATTTCAAAATCTTCTGTTTGGTCTACTTTTAATAAATTTAAAATTTTTTGAAAGTCATCATCTTGAGGTAAAGCATCTCGTATTCTATCTTTCAAATTTGATTGCATAGCCATTTGATTTAATAATAAAGCAAGATCATCTGTAGATTTAATATTTGAAATTTCTAATTTTTCTAAATCTTTAATCATCAACTCCTCCTATTGAGAGATCAATCAATAAGCACTACTAGATATTTTTCTACTTAAAGCATCAACAACTACATTTGCCTTCCTTGGATGACATTGAATATCCAAATCATAATCCTTAATGAGTTCCAACCATCTCCTTTGCCTTAAATTTAGCTCATTCTGAGTAAAGATGATTTCAAGCTTTGATGATCAGTGAAAACTTCACAGCTTACTCCATATAAATAATGCCTCCAAATCTTTAATGCAAATACCACTGTTGCTAGATCATGGGTTAGATAATTCTTTTCATGATTTTTCAATTATCTTAATGCCTAAGCAATCACTCTTCCATTCTGTATAAGTACACATCCCAAGCCTCCTAATGATGCATCACTATAAATTTGAAATCCTTCTGTCCCTGATGGAATAGTTATCGGTGCGCCACTTAAACAATTCTTCAAATTTTGAAAAGCCTCTTCACACTGATCTGACCATTCAAACTTAACTGCTTTCTGAGTTAGCCTCGATAGTGGCATGACAATCTGTGAAAACCCTTCAACAAATCTCCTGTAATATCCTGCTAACCCTAAGAAACTTCTGACTTCTGTGACAGCGATTGGTCTGGGCCATTCAGCTATTACTCTGACTTTACTCTAATCCATTGAAACCCCTTCACTACTAATTATGTGCCCAAGAATATGATGTTATTTAACCAAAATTCACACTTTGAAAATTTTGCATACAATTCATTTTCTTTTAGAGTTTGCAAAATAATGTGAAGATGGTTTTCATGAGTTGCTTCATCTCTGGAATAAATTAGAATGTCATCTATGAATACAATCACAAATGAATCTAAAAAGGGTTTAAATATTCTATTCATGAGATCCATAAATACAACTGGAGCATTTGTTAAGCCAAAAGACATCACCACAAACTTATAGTGCTCATATCTTATACTGAATGCAGTCTTTGGTATATTTTTTTCTTTGATTCTCAACTGATGATAACTTGATCTTAAATTAATTTTTGAAAATACTGAAGCTCATTCTAGTTGGTCAAAAAGATCATCGATTCTTGGCATGGGATATTTATTCTTCAATGTGAGTTTGTTAAGCTCTCTATAATCTATGCATAACCTTAAGCTCCCATCTTTCTTCTTCACAAATAATACAGGAGCTCCCCAAGGAGATGTGCTAGGCCTGATAAATCCATTCTCTAATAATTCTTGTAGCTGATTCTTTAACTCTTGTAATTCTTTAATTGTCATTCTATAAGTTACTTTTGCTACAGGTTTTGCACCTTGAATTAAATCAATAGAGAAATCTATCTCTCTGACTGGGGGTAAACCTGGTAAGTCATCCAGAAAGACTTCTAGATACTCCTTTACTATTGGTATATCCTCTAACTTCTTTACCTCTTTAGGAACATCGGTGACTTGAGCAAGAAAACTTTTATAGCCTTTTGCTAGCATCTTTTAAACTTTTTAGCAAGACACCATCATAGCTAATACTCCCTTATGCCCTAAAAATTTGAATTCTTCTTCTCCATGAATATTGAATTTGACTATCTTTTTATAACAATCTATAGTAGCAAAATATTTAGCTAGCCAATCCATTCCTAAAATTACATCAAATTCATATATTGGCAGTACTATTAAATCTGCATCCAAGCTTCTTTCACAGATATTCAGGTTCACACTGCAAACATTTCTAGCATTCATTTGAGACCCATTTGGCATTGCTACTGAAAGTACTACAAATATTTTCATAATTTGCAATCCCAAAATTTTCACACATTCCTCAAATATAAATGAATGCGATGCTCCAGTATCAAATAAAACTCTAACTGTTTTACTTTCAATAAAGATGATACCTATAAATGAGTAGATATATAAAGCAAATATATCTAGCACAATATAAAATTATAACAATGCTAATTTTAAATAAAACATACCTGTGATAACATCAGACGAGTCTTTTGCTTCTTGCTGCATTAGTGCATAACCTCGAGGTTGTGTGTTCTGTCAGTTTTGAGTTTGAGATGGAACTGATGCAGTTTATTCAGTCATCCTTTATTTATCAACAATCCTCTGGGGAGGTTGAATACTTGTCCTAGAATCCATTGAAGATTTCTGACTCAAGATAGGGTAAGATTTTGTCATATGTCATGGCTGATGGCACCAATAGCAAGTGTTTGGGCCTGAGAGACACTCTCCTTTATGTGCTCTTCCATATTTTTGGCATGTGGTAATACTGACTGCTGGCATTGGTATTTGACTTAGGCTTCTTCTAGTTTGATTTTTCAGTTTGAATATTCTGCCCAAATTTTGGACTATGATCATTCCTCCTCTTCTGAATATCTCTCCTCCTCTGAGTAGCTTGCACATCCAATTTTATCCTTCTAGCCCGCTCTACCAGTACAACATAGTCGTCAATACCCAAAGGAATCAAGGGCAGTCTGACTACATCCTTCAGTCTAGATAAAAACCTATGACATTTTTCTTCTATATTTGGTATCAATTGAGGTGCATTGAAAGCATTATAAACTCAGCTTCATACTGCATGATAGAGCGATCTCCCTGTATTAATTTGATAAACTTGTCCTGCATTTGTCTCCTAGCTGAGAGGGGTACAAACCAATCTCTGAAAGTCTTCACAAAGTCCTCCCATGAAATAAGATTGCAAGACCTTCCTTCAAACTTCTTTTGCAACTATCCTCGCCACCATCTCTCAACTTCGCCCTCAAAAGCAAAAGAAGCCAAATCAACTCTTCTTTCTGGAGGGCATGCCATGCTTTCTAAAATTTTCTCTATCTGCATCAACCAGTTTTCTGATTCTATTGGTCCTCATGTCCTTGAGAAAAGAGGTGGCCTCATATCCTGAAATAATTTCAGGTATTTTTCAATAGGAACCCCACCACTTCCACTAGCTTGTTTATGTTGATTTCTTATTATTTGAGTCATTGCTTCCATCATTTGAGTAAATGTATCTATCGCTAGTGAAGGCGGTTGCACCAAATTATGGTGCTCAACAGTTTGTACCTCTCTATTTTTACCCATAGCATCTTCCTGAATTGATTCCATAGGCCTGAGAAGCACAAATTAATTATAACCGTTACACATCAATCAATATAATCACATGCAACTCTCTTCATAAAATTTATCATCTTCCTAATGGCTCTTTGATTATGATCATACTTATGTCTCTAAATATAAAATCTAGCTCTGATACCACTCTTGTCACGACCCGGCTCGGGAGCTTGGAATACTAAGGCGGGAACAGACGGTCGGACAGATAAAAGAAAACTTACATAACAATTCCAATCTTAAATAAAATTTCTAATCATACAAGAGCTACTACAATCCATAAATGATTTAAAAATTTGTCCACACATATATATACTACAAAGTTCATAAGACATATAATTTAAACATAATTCAACATAACTGATATAATTACCTATCTCTTATAGTCTCTCTACGATGATAAACATAACCATCCCTTCTATCAGCCATTTAGTTGGGGTGGTTACCTAAAAAAAACTTAAACAACTAACAATTGAATAAAATTCAGTGGGTCAATTATGCTATTACACTATAGTAAACAAGAAGATAGAACTAGCATGCATGCCAGTTTTGTTATCACATGTACATAAAAGAAATTTGCTCAAATAATCAAACATGTGGGTGGGTAGGTATACATAAATATTTCGTGTGAACTTTTACTTTTATATTTATCACCCATCTTAGGAGTCACCATCTAAACCTTTACCAATACTCATCCAAAGGACAAGTAGCCATTACTATTACCATTTGTCAATTTCATTGGCCCTTTTTCATCATTTCGTGCACGTACATTGCATCCCCAGCCAGTACCATAAGGGGGTAAACTACACTTTCAACATACACATTCATAACATACAATTATACAACTATGCATATAAATTCATAACTAACAGTAAATCAATTAACTTTATAAAATGATGAAGTGGCAATATGATCTAGCATTCAGGTTATTATCCAACATGAAGAAATAGTAAACTACATCACAATTTATAAAGAAGTAAGAAAATAAATCACAACTTGTAGTACAAGAAAAAGTCATAATCATATAAACATGCATTTCATCACAAGAAAGACATTTTTATCATAAATGTAAGAATATAATTACCCACTTTAATTTGCAATTTTCTCTTGAACCTCATTTCCTTTAATGCTTCTTTCCTTGATTGAAATTCCTATAACATAAAATATTGATTGGATCAATATTAAAAAGTAATGTATTTTATTTTATTCATATGATACTTACATATAACTTTTATTAATTGACACTCATATTCATCAATATTCATTATCTATTTTTTTCTAAATCAAGTTAAATTAACCTTTAATTCATTTACTATAATGATATGTCAAATTTTTCATATAATCTTCCTGAGATCATAAATTTGATTCTGGCTAGCTCTAGAGTAAACTTTTTTTTATTGTCTAATCTTTCTCTAGTAGATGTATATGTTGATTTTAAGCAATCATTTTATCTTATTGATCTAATTATTTATATAATTGATCACAAGAATCTAAGGACTGACTAGTCCTTTCTTTAAATCAATTTGAGAAATTCGACACATCATTTAGTCAAAGTACCCACATATTCTTATCTTATTTAGATCTTTAACTAGGTGATTATCCCAATAAACTCATTTGATCAATTACCCTAGATATTTAATCATGGGATGTTCCTAGTAAGGTTATGAGCTAACCAATCATTAGAATCCCTAAATATGTGCCTTATTGTCCAAAAGACCTAGAAAGTAAAACTAAGTCCTACTTGGGTTAACCATGGCTAAAATTGAGTTCAAATTCCATGAGATTTTTATTTACCACTACTAATTAGCCAATGAATGCATCCATTTGATTGTAATATTTTGGTATTGACTTTAGGTCCATCATTTAGGTCAATTGAATACTGGTCAACCCAATTGACCCGATATTAGTATATGTGGCATCTTGAGCCAAGAAATCACCTCATTGTCTTCTTTAGTGAAAAATTGAATGATGTAAAATAACGATAATCTGCTTATGATAGAGTTTTATGGTATTATTTAGCTTTTTGTGACATAAGAAGCACTATTTATTGCATCAAGAGTTTATCCTTTATTTTGACCATCATGACTTGCACTTTATTAACCCAAAGAAAGTTAAATAATACATACAGTGTGAGTTATATTTCTACAAGATTATACTTTTATAATAAAACAGTAATTTGGAACAAAAAAATAAATCAGCTATTACATTATCAAGAGTGAATTTAGTGATTAGTTCATTAGTATTAAAAGTCCTTAGATTTAGTAGGATTAAGGAAGATTATACACTATGTTCATATTTTTATTTAATTTTTGAGGAGCATAAGAATCAACCCCTATTCTTAACAAGCTCTCTTTATGCCATAATTAGTTATCTCTATAAAGCCAAATAATTTTATATTTTGAGATATTCATTAAGAGAGTTTTTAATGTTGAAATTACATTTATGAGGGATAACAGAACACTTAAGAAAACTATTAATCTAATGTAGAATTGTTTTTATTAGCACTATCCAAAGAGGGATGTTCAAAGGGTAGGGCCTTAATGCATGACATATAGATTAGCTAAAGCAATTATGCAATAGTTTGGACCATACACGACACTCTTAGTCCCTTATAAATCATGGAAGAATATATTCATGGACTTTATTTTGGGTTTTCTTAAGACTAGTAGGGGCCATGATAGTATTTTAGTGCTAGTAAATAAATGTTCTAAAGCAGACAACTTCATACCTTGTAGTAAGACTAAGATGCATCTCATATTCTTATGCTATTTTTAAAGACATAATTATATTGCATGGTTTACCTTTCACCATTGTATTTGATAGGGATGTGAAGTTTATATCCAACTTTTAGAAAACTTTATGGACTTAATTAAATTCTTTTTTCTATCTTTCACTTGCAAACTAATTGATAGACTGAAGTTATGGATATGACTCTTGGTAACCTCCTTATATGTTTAGTGGAAAAGAACTCAAGTAATTGTGATTTGTATCTACCCATATTTGAGTTTGTTTATAATAATGCTATATCTTTAGAACCATTGAGAGAACACCATTCAAGATAGTTTATGATTATACTCCTAAAAAGCCTATAGATATTGATGATTTACCATTACATGCATTCTTTTATGTTGCATTCTCATTTATTAAAGAATTTAAAAGCCTTCATGATGGGGGTATGGGTGTGGATTGCGAAGAGTAGGACATCACAGCGGATAGTGGAGAAAGAGATGCTCCACTGATCTTCCACTCACCAAAGTAAAATGGATACAAAGATCTTTTCACTCTCTAAAGTGGAAAGGATATGAAGAAGTTCTACTCACCAAAGTAGAACTACAGTGAAGAATCATTGAACCCCTCGGATGGCCGACCACCAAGCTCTAATTATGAGTTTTCACTTAATTTTTACACATAAAAGTCACAACAACAACAACAACAACAACAAGCCTTTATCCCACTAAGTAGGGTCGGCTACATGAATCATTCACCTCCATTGTGTCCTATTATGTGTCAAATTCTCATTTAATTCCAGCATACTTAGGTCATTTTTTATACATCTTAACCAAGTCTTTTTAGGTCTACCTCTACCTTTCTTAACATAAGGCAAATCTGATGCATCTACTCTCCGAATGGGATCATCAGACGGTCGACGCTTTATGTGGCCAAACCATCTAAGGCGACTCTCTAATCTTATCGCCCTTTGCTACTCCAACTTTTTCCCAACATACTCATTTAGCATTTTATCTATAAGAGTAAAGCCACTCATCCACAGCATCCTCATCTCTGTAACTTAACTTAGTCTTATGCTTCTCTTATTGGCC
Organism: Cymbidium sinense; assembly: GCA_021442155.1. NCBI lineage: Eukaryota > Viridiplantae > Streptophyta > Magnoliopsida > Asparagales > Orchidaceae > Cymbidium > Cymbidium sinense. Next base: position 233,115,711 of record CM038215.1, on the reverse strand, counting down.
AACATTCACCATAAGTCATTGCGGTCTTACCACCATCTTATAAAATTTTCCCTTAAGTTTAAGTGGAACTTTTCTATCACCAAATGCATTCCTCCACTTCAACCATCCAACTTGAATTCTACTAATAACATCTCCATCTATTTCATCATCATTTTGAACAATAGAACCTAAATATTTGAATCGCTTACTCTTATTAATGACTTGTTCACCTAATGTTATAACACTACCACTAGAACTTCTACAACTAAAATTACACTCCATATATTCGCTTAGATCTAAAACCTTTAGACTCTAATGTTGACCTCCATAATTCAAGTTTCTCTTGGACTCCTCTAGTCTTATCAACAAGAAGAATATCATCAGCAAAAAGCATACACCAAGGTACATCTTCTTGTAAATGCCTAGTAAGAACATCCATAACTAAAGCAAAAAGATAAGGGCTTTCCTTGATGTAATCCAACTGAAATAGGAAAATATTTTGTCAATCCTCCTTGTGTTTGGAGACAAGTAATAGCTCTAGTATACATATCTTTAATTACTTGAATATAACCAATATTAACTCCTTTATGTTGTAGAATTCTCCAAAGAACATCTCTTGAAACTTTATCATAAGCTTTCTCTAAATCAATAAATATCATATGTAAATCTTCCTTACTTTCTCTATACTTCTCCATCAAACCTCTTAACAAATGTATAACATCCATAGTAGATCTGCCTGGCATGAAACCAAACTGATTGTGAGAAACTTTTGTATCATATCGTAACCTATGCTCAATTACTCTCTCCCATAATTTTAATGTATGACACATTACCTTAATTCTTCTATAATTTGCACACTCTTGTGCATCACCTTTATTCTTAAATATAAGAATCAACAAACTCTTTCTCTACTCATCTGACATCTTTTTAGTTTTTAAAATAACATTAAAAAGATTTGTAAGCCAAGAAATTCCTTGATCTCCTAAACATTTCCACACTTCTATTAGAATATCATCAGGTCTTACTGCTTTTCCAAATTTCATTTTCTTTAAAGCTTCTCTAACTTCAGACTTACTAATACGGCGATAAAAATAAAATTCTCTATTTTTGTTTAGGGTATTAAAGTTGCTAAAATCAATTATACTTTCAGATCATTTATTGAAAAGTTTATCAAAATACCTCATCCACCTATTTTCAATATCTTTTTCTAAGAAAAGCAAAAAGTCAAACAAAATAAAATTTTAAATAGTACAATACTCTAAGGGATGTGCCCTTGGAGAGAAAACTATAAAAAAGCGAAAAAAGTCGAACATTAGTTTAGCAATCTTAGGCGCCCGCGAACAACATGGCGTCCGACCCGAGATGTCATAGAACAATGCTAATACACTAACTTCTTTGTCTCAAAATACTCAAAATCATGAAATGCAACACCAATGCGCTAGGACGACAGTTATGCTTAACAAATGAACTCGCATGTTTCTAATATAACTCCTATACAACATTTAAATATGATCAAATACAACTTGAGTATATAATGCAACATATGAAATATAAATCTACAACACATAAAGTCTACTAAAAATCCTTATGAGTTCAAACTTTGGTTTGTGATCTTGTGACATGTCCTTTCCTTCTTTGATGGGTATATTACTTCATGTGGAGGTAAGTGAATAAATATAGAAGAATAATATAACATATGCAACTAAAATAATTTAAAATAAATATACTAAAGAGTATAATATATGCGATTATGCATTAGTAAGGATTAGTCTTGAGAGATATTCCTTCACTAAATATAAAATAATTACATTATAATATAAGTAAATAACAAAGTTTGGATATTATATATGTAAATGCATAAAAAAACGTGTGGCATGCATGCAAGCTTTCCAATTTTCTATAGCAAAAATATTAATTTAAAAATTATAATTAGTTAAAAAATAAAATATAAAATTCCAACTTTACATAAAATAACAAACAAAAACAAATAACTTATAATTAGTTTGAAATGTAAAGACTTTTTATTTTTTTGAAATAAAAAAATTAAAATTTTCTTATAAATGTATTATTATTTCAAAATTGTCGGACGGAGAACAAGTCAAGAACTTTTATATAGCTTTTTTTTTTTGAATTACATAATTTTTTGACTTTAAAAAAAATTTATTTTTCTTGACAAATAGGTTGGAGAAGTTCCCTCTCCTATATTTTCTCACATAGATTTAATACAAATACGATTTAAATGAAGGGCATGACTAAGGCCCACTCATTCTTTTCAGATTTTCTTTCTGCTTCGTTTATTACCTGCCAGCGAGGCGAGCTTGCTGGTTGCTTTAGCTCGGCTTTTGCTTCCGAAATATAATAACCCCATTTATTCTCTGAATATTTTCTTGGAAACACAAGCAAACGAGTCATTAAATGGACAAAGAGAGAAGACGGCAATGGAGTTCTGCACTTTGAAGTCCTAGGCTATGGCTGGGTGAAGCATCTCCACCTGACGATCTACCGATTCCATGGCTGCCGCATCAACTATGTCCCCAGCTCCCAAGAGCCCTCTTGCCAATCTAAGTGTTGCCGCTTCTGGGCACGATGATCTCTGCCGTCGCCTTCACAATGATCAGAACCAACTGCATCTTCCTTCTTCCCTGAGGCAGTCGCTGCTCGTCAAAAATCAAGACGTGGGATCACCAGAAGCCTGCATCCCCACCGGCGGTGGTGTGAACTCTACCACCATCTCCTCCGGCTCGTCGAATGCCATTGCCGAGCAAGAACAGTCTCCGATAGCAGAGCATTCGTCCTCCGAAGCCAAGGGTGTCGTTGAAGGAGGGGAAGGGAGCACGAGCAGCGATGGAAGTGAGGAGTGCAGCACGAGCAGCGGCGGGTCGAGCTTCTGGAGTAAACCCCACAAGGGTAACGACGCCCAATGGAAGGCTATCCGAGCCGTCAGATCTCGCAACGGCGATCTGGTGCTGGGCCATTTCAGGCTCCAGAAGAAGCTGGGATGTGGGGATATTGGAACCGTCTATCTTGCGGAGCTTAGCGGCACGAATTGCTGCTTCGCCATGAAGATCATGAATAAGGAGGCCCTTGAGAGTCGGAAGAAGCTTCCGAGGGCGCAGACCGAGAGGGAGATCTTGGAGCGCCTTGACCACCCCTTTCTGCCCACTCTTTACACCCACTTTGAAACGGAGCAGCATTCATGCTTGGTGATGGAGTACTGCCCCGGGGGAGACCTACATGCTCTGCGGCAGAGGCAGCCCGCCAAATGTTTCTCTGAGCAGGCCGCCAGGTAGGATCAGAATTCAGAACGATTGAATTGGTATTTGCTTAGAACTCCCAGAATCTTCTTGATCAGGATCATAGAATTGGGTTCTTTTTCTCACTCCAGTAGAAATTTTTCTCACAGGAAAGTTTCTTATTCAAATTGTTAATCCATTTGGTGCCATGAGATTGAATAATCCTATTATGATTTCTGCCTTTAGTTTTTTTGTTGACTTATTACTTGTAAATTATTTGAATTTATTTTAGCTCACGAACCATAGAAGAATGGCCTTCAGTGCTTACCTTCTGCATGTTGCTGCTATTTGAACAAAACTTTTTCTTAGTTATTCATATCCCAAATTTTGATACCATTTTCCAGCTATTTGTTTGACTTTATTTTATCAAATTGTATAACGCTGCATTAGCAGAAGTAAAACTTTCTTTATGGTGAGTGATGAAAGGGCCATCCGATATTAATTGATGCTCTGCATCCATGCTACGATTAATTAAAATTTCTATTTCCTTATTTCTCATTTTTTTATTTTGGAAAATTTTGGACTTTGTTTTATTAAAATTATTTTCTGCCATTGTGTGTTTTATTAAAATTTATTTTCTACCAAATATGTCATTTCTTTTTTTTTTTTTCTTGCAACCCTAAGGCCTTTCATTATAAATATCTAGGGCTAGGTTGGATGATGGATTGAGCATTGAATACAATTTTGATATTTTCTTTTGATGTCCTCTCTCCCGTCTCAAGTCTCTCATGCTTTCATATTTCCTTTCTCCATGACACTATTAAGTGGTATTAGAGCACCAAAGGATACTTGTTGTTTTTGCAATTGCCTATTGATTTACTTTTGAACCACACCACTGGAGGGTATGAGTTGGCACTTCTTCCAACAAAGGCCAACATTCGAGCTTCTTTCCTGTTTCTCATTCAATGACATTTGTGCTTTCTTTTTGCATTTTTTTCCCTTCACATTTCCACTTCACCTGAAAGGGCCTCCACACTACCTTGCAACTTGCACTCCATGCTCCGGCCACTGACTACTAGGGTCACTTGGTCGCCTTCCCTCTTACGTACTAGGTTACTCTGCTTCTATCTCCATTATTGTTGTTGTCTTTGTAGTTCCACTCAAACACTTGTTTGTTGGGACTTTCCTTGTCATCACTTGTTTTCATTTCTCGTTTGTTTTTGTTGCATGATCCCAACAGTTTCTTCACAAGCTTGCAAGTCTCCCTCAAAAGACCAAGGCTATTTCACTCAACTTTAATTCTCAATTTTGATGGAAATTTGAAGTGAGACAACTATACTTTTCTATCCATAATAGACTAGATGACCCATCATAACTTTTGGAAGACAATAGAAATTGTCATATATTTCCAAGGATTGAAGAATTTTTGTGATAAGGTACCTAAATAAATGTGGAACATAATTGTTTTCTTTATAGGTATAAAATGCTTGACCCATTAATCAATTTTATGTTCTTTATTTGCAAATCTATTAATCATTATATGACCCTTAAGAAGCCCCACTTAAATTATGTTGAGTAATCAAATGCTACCCTAGTTATTATTTAATCAGTGTAAAGGAGAGTTCCATTAAATATTAAGTTTTTGTGTGCTTAGAAGTAGGAACTTGCTACACTTACTACTTACTGCCCAAAAATTGGTCTTTTTTAACAAAAAATAAAATTGATGTTCTACATATTTTAAAATATTTATGATCTAAGCATTGGATTTATAATCACTTTTTAGCAAAAACTACGTCTTTTAAAAAATTAGATCAATTTGAATTTTCGTCATCATCTCGCACCTTCCTTGTTAATTGCATTTATCTCATTTTTGTTTTGTCCATTTTCATAGCATATCTATCTTGCAATTATCATTACACTTGATGCACTTAAGGGTGAGTATGAGAATCTAGTAATGTCTATAGAGTAATTGAGCCGAAGGCAAAAAACCTAGAACATAAGATGAGTTTTGATATATACAAAAATCTTTGAGAACAAGTTTGATCAGATAGTGAGTTGTTTTAATATTATTTTTTGTTAAATCGATTCACTGTAAAACCTACTTGCAAATCAAAAAGACTTTTGCAATGGTATCTCTTAGGGTATCCTTCCACATTCAGGTGGTTGCACACAAGATTTTAGTTAAAGGATAAGTCACCTAATGAATTCTATCTGTGTAGAATCAACTTTGGAATATTTGAGGAGCCAATATACCTCCATCTATGGATTGAGATATACTTAAAACATAATCTTAGAGTTTATCAACAATGCTATCATGATAAAAATATTGAGAACACTTATAATTGCTTTTATGATAGAGACAATAATGATTAAGACTGATTTGATGAACTTTGAAAATGTGTTAATGTTCTTTATGTGGAGAAGACCTCGATAAATTTATGAATGCTATCCTTCTCTAATTATCATTGAAGTAATATAAATAATATGAACAACCCTAAACCATACAAAATTTTTAGTTATTAAAAATGTTTAAAATTAAAGGTTCTACTTTCAACAGAAAGAATGATTAAGATGTTTTTTGGAATGGCCCTTTGATATTGAGGATATGTTTGCTTGGGATCACATGGGTAGTTTCTAGTGCATTTAATTCGCAACATGTAAATCAGTGGGATCTGCTAAAAGGTTTTATTGAAGAGTTTACATTTAATTAGATTGCCAAAACGAACCTCTTACTACTACTTTGGATGAAATGATTTATTTGCTCCAACAAAATACACCCCACCATATCATAAGAGGAAATTGGTTTAGCAGTTGATGAACCTCAAATAAGGTATTCAAACTATAATTGAATATTTAAATAAGTTTGAGCAATTCATCACTCACTATCTCCTTAAGGAGAGTTGAGTAGTTTTGCCTAGAACTAAAAAGTGAACTAAAGAGAAGTCAATTAGACAAATTGATGAACTTTTATTAAAAAGAGTTAGATGAAAAAAACAAAAATTAAGTCTGTATATTGCACTTGTCTTATTAAGTTTCAAGAAAGATAGCCTTATTAACTTTCAAGAAAGAAAGTTCATGGAGAATGTATGCTGATAACAGAGCTATCTACAAATTTATAGTTCATTATAGGTTCTTGATTCATTACTTAGATAAAATAGTTGCTCCAATTTTAGAATTCTTATTCTTCTTAAAGATTAATATTAGAAGTCGATATGTGCAAATCCTAATTTTCCATGAAGATTGGAGTGGAAGATAGCTTTCAAAACATTTGATGTTCTATATGAATGACTTTGGATGCCATTTGGATTGTCTAATATGCCTAGTCCTTTAATAAGAATCATGAATCAAGTTTTTATGATAATCTATTGGTATGTTTTAAGTAGTTTATTTTGATGACATCCACATTTATTGTATATTTAAGGTGATGTTTTTCAACCATATGCACTTTCTTTTAGTGCATTTTGATGAAAAAGTTATATATTAACTTAAAGAAGTGTGCTTTTCTCCAATCTCAAATTATATTTCTTGGCTTTATGATTTTCTCCAAAGGATTAGCAGTTGATCTGCAAAAGGTTGAGGCTATTATTGAGTTGTCTTAGCCCTAATCCATTTATGATAGACAAATTTTTTATGATGCACTTTCTTCTATCATTGCTTTATCAGATATTTTAGTTCCATTTTTGTTCCTCAGATAAACATTCTTGACACCTTATTTATAGTATATTGAAGACAACATACTTTAATCATCTGTTCTTTATTTTGAAGCACTTTGATGAAAAAAGGTATATTAACTTAAACAAGTGTACTTTTCTCCAATCTCAAGTTACATTTCTTGGTTTTGTGGTTTTTCCTGAAGGATTCGAAGTTGATCCATAAAAGGTTTAATTTATTATTGTGTAGCCTTAACCCTAATCCATATTTGATGTCTAAACTTTTTATGGGTTGACTAGTTTTTATCATCATTTTATCTGATGCTACTTCTAATAAATTCAAATAGACTCCTATTACCATTGAAGCATTTGATCTAATCAAAGATAAAATGTCAGAGTCTACCATTGTTAAGCTTCTTGATTTAACAATGTTTTTCAAGTATCTTGTGATGCTTTGGGAGTAGGTATTATCAATGTATTAAGTCATAAATTTTGTTTTTTGTTGCATAATTTTATGAGAAGCTTCATGATGCTAAGTAAAAGTACTCCACCTAAGATAAGAATTTTATGTTTTGGTATAAGATTTATAGTATTTGCATCACTATCTTCTTCATTGAGAGTTTGTCTCATATTTTGACCCCAAGATTTGCAGTATTTGTGATGATTATTTATCATGCAAAATAAGTTGCATTTCGGCAAGAGTATTCTTCGTTCTTAAATGTCATTTAGCAGTTAAGAATAAAGCTATTAATGCTTTGAATAGACTTTTTATTTTGCTCAGGGTTATGACTATTATGATAGTGTTAGGATTTGAAGAAATAAATATGAATATTTAGTATGTCTTGAATTTCATGCCATCTATCTTGATCTGAATGACAAGCCAACTTTAAATTACATTTTATGTGGTCTTTTCTTAAAAGAATCAAGACCATGCATTCTTATACTTGTTGGATTTTCTTATTCTAGAGTTAAATGTAGGAGTGTTAGCTGGCAGTGTAGGATGTAACAAGTACATTTGTTTGGTAGAGAAAAGATGCTATCTGTCTTTGCATAGGAAGGATGTTGTTAGAATAGTGAGTCGTCAGATTTATTAAATGGAGAAAGCTGTTAAACAAGGCCCATGTTAGTATAGTTGCCTACCCATCTCTAGTGTGTTTTGGGAAGACATCAGCATGAATTTTATATTGCAATTATCTAGGTTTGGTCTTGGATACTGTTGATCAAAATGTTTTTTTAGAATGACAAATTTTATTCTCTATTTTAGACCATTGATACCTCTCATGTGACTAGATTATTTTTTAAGGAAATTGATAGCCTATATGGTTTCCCCACATCCATTTTATTTGATAGGGATGCAATATTGGTTAGTTATATTTTTTTTTGTAAAATTTTATAAACACATTTGGGATATTTTTAGCTATTTTCTCCTCCAAACGGATGATAAACAAAAGTTGTGCATAGGAGTGATAATTTTGTTATTATGCCTATTGACAATAATTTAAGAAATTAGGTTTTATTTTAACTAGGTTTGAATTGCTTTCAATAACTCTATCTACATTATCACTAAAAGTCACATTTTTTAAGTGATGCATGGGTATAACCTTGGAACCCAATAGATCACATATCTTAATTCGTGCATATGTATTCTAATTTAGTTGTATTGTTTGCAGAGTATGTGCATAAATTGCATTTTTATGTCAATGCCTAAATTTATTTGCTAAATGAATGATAAATTTTGATGGAGATACATTTATTATCAAATGATTTATGTGTGACTCATAATGAGCTTTAGTGCAATTCTTCCTATATTCTAGAGTACCTTCAATTTAAGAGTTGTTCACACCCTTGGGGACTTGATTATGGCCATCAAATTCAAACTTATTGATGAAATGGTTAATTAAATATTTCATTTCTTTATTTAGTATTTTGTTTTTTGAAGAAAAAATGATTTTATTTTATTATAGTTATTGTTTTTCTTATTATATTTTATAGGTTGATAGTTTAGATTTTAAAATTTAGTATTTAGATAATAGTCATACTAAAAATGATGTAGGTGTGATTGTAAATAAGAGTTAGAAGGATAATATTGTGAAAATTGATAGATTTGAAGATAAAATTATTGTTGATGTTAAGATTGTTAATATGATGAGTGTTTATGTTTTTCAAATAAGTTTGGATGTTCAAAAGAAAAATTTTTAAATGACCTAGAAGAATTAATACAAAAGATACCACTTAAAAGAAAGATTATTTATTGGTGGAGATTTAAATGGATATATTAGTAGAGTGGTAGAAGATTTTAAAAGTATTTATTGTGGCTATTAGTTTGGAGTGACTAATTTAGGAGATAGGACAATATTAAATTTTATTTTAGCTTCTGATTTTGTAATTACTAGTACGTTATTTAAAAAAAGAGAGGAACATATTATTACTTATAAGAATAAGCTTAGTATAATGCAGGTTAATTATTTTATTATTAAAAAAATTGATCTTTTAGATTGTAAAGAATTTAAGATTATTTAGGTGAAAGTTTAAGTGCCTATCATTGATTTTTAGTTTTGAATTTTAAGATGAAGGATTGGGAGTTAAAAAATAAAATAAAATATTATCATAGGATCAGATGAGAGTAATTAAAAAATGTTAATAAAAATATTTTTAAGAGTAAGCAATAAGATCTTAAGGTTTTAGATATGTATGTGAAAGTTAATGTTATGTGAGAAAAAGCAGAAAGTGAAATTAAGCAAGTTGCAAAACTGTACTTGGAGAATTAAAAGAAAATTTTTTATTAGTAAAAACAGTTGGTAATGGAGTTAAAATGAAAAAAAAAAGATACTTTATTATAAATAATAGTTAAAAGTTTGAAGAATTGAGAAAAATATAAAATTGAATACTAAAGAGGGTGAAAGATATATATATATATATATATATATATATTAGCCAAGTAAGAGATATGAGAAGTAAAAAATTTAGTTTAAGTGAAATGCATTAAGGATGAAGATGAACAATATATTTCTTAGAAGAGGATTTTTAACATTGGTAAATGAGATATTTTGATAAACTTTTCAATGAAGACTCTGAGAATATGATGGACTTTAGCGGCTTTAGTATTCTAAATGAAAATAGAAATTTTTATTTCTATCATTGTTTAGTAAAACTGAAGTTGGAGATGTTTTAGATAAATAAAATGTTAAAAAGCAATAGGACCTCATGATATTCTAATAGATGATCAAAAAAAAATTCAGCTTACTAAACTTTTAAATATTATTTTAAATTAAAAATATGCTAGATGAGTAGAGAAAAAAATTATTGGTTTCTATTTTCAAGAATAAAAGGGATGCTTAAAAGTGTGTAAATTATAAAGGAATTAAGTTAATGAGCCTTATATTAAAATTATAGGACAGCAATTGAGTATAAGTAATGACGTGATACAAAAGTTTTTTAAAACTAGTTTGAATTCATACTAGATAGTTGTACTATGGATGCTATACATTTGTTGAGAGGTTTGATGGAGAAGTATAGAGAGATTAAGGTGGATCTACATATGATACTTTTAGAGTTTTATAATTCATATGATAAAGTTCCAAGAGAAGTGCTTTGGAGAGTTCTCAAAAAGAAATTAGTTGAATTACTTATATTCATGTTATTAAGGCTATGCATGTAATAACCGAAAGTTAAAAAAAAAAAGAAATAAAATAAAATCAACCGTGTAAGTTAAGGAAGGAAAGAAAGAAACAGGGTGTCGGTTTGACAAATCGAAAAAGAATTCCCAAAACACGAGAGGAACGGAGAGGAGAAAGTGAGAAGAGAAGACTCTACCTGGCCAGGTGTGTCGTCGAGGAAGGAGAAGAGCAAATCGTCGGTCAAGTACATCATCGGAGGAAGAAGAAAGAGTTCGTGCCAGAAGCGAGACGCCTTTCGTCGCCTTTGGAGAGCTTCGTCGCCGAGGGAAGGAGGAGTCTTATCGAATGGAGTCGGCAGCGTCGCGTATGTGAAGAAGCCGACGGGAGTGAGGGTTTAGGGCAACCCGAGAGGAATATAATAAAGTGGTGTGTAAATAAGATATGTAATTATTTTATTTTAAATTTTATGTTAATATTAATATCTTAAGCCTTTTTAACTTAAGGTTTATAATTGTAATTTAGAGTTTAGCGATTTTTTGATAAGTTAATTTAGGTATAAGTAATATAAATTAGATGTAAGTTAAAGTATTGATCTAAAATCATTCAAGAAAATCATTTTAAGAAAAATAAGAAAAGAGGAGTATAAAATTTAAGAGAACCTATAAGGGAAATGCATTTTATATTATGAAGGAAGGGTATTTATATTATCGTTAATTAGATTAGAATCATTTAAGGGGGTATGATAACCAATTAATATAATATATTAAATCACTTTAATACATAATAATTTTATGTTATAGGAATTTCAATTAAGAAAGGAAGCGTTAAAGCAAAGGAGGTTCAAGAGGAAACTGCAAGTTAAAGTGAGTAATTATGTTCTTACATCTATGATAAAATGTCTTTAATTTTTTGTGATAAAATGCATGTTTATATGATTATAACTTTTTCCTGTAGTGCAAGTTTTGATGATTTTTTTGCTTCATAAATTGTGATATAGTTTACTGTTTATTCATGTTGGATAATACTTGCGAATATCTATATATTCGCGTTATCATTTTATAAAGTTGATTTCTTGTTAATTATGAATTAAATGCGATATAATTGTATCTTTATGTATATTGAATCTAGAGCTCACTCCCTAGCTAGTTGGGGCCTTGATATACTTGCACAAATGATAAAAAAATAATGAAATTGGAAAATGATAATGATAATAGATTCTTGTCCTTTGGATGAGTAGACGGTGACTCTTTGACGGATGATTTATGTAAAAAAAAGTAAAAATTCATATGTTAAATGCTTGTATCACCATATGATAAATGTTTATGTATCTGACCCCATATGTTAAATGTTTATGTATCTCCTCATATGTTTGATTGTTTGAGCAAAAATTTTTTTTATGTATATGTGAAAACAAAAAGCGCATGCATCTTGTTCTTCTTCTTATAGTGTAATAGCGTAATTATTTGAATTATATTCATTTGTTAGTTCTTCCTTTTCAGTGTAACCTCATAATTAAATGGATTGAAGGAAAAGCGTATTTCTACCGTAGGTAGAGGAGAGATATGTAATTATGTCGTGTTGAGTTATGCTTAAAGTGTGTTTTCTGAACTTTGTTAGAATTTTTATGTATGGACAATTTGTATAATCATTTGTGATTTTAGTGGCTTTTGTATGATTGGAGATTTTATGTAAGATTAAAAATGTTATGTAAGTCTTTCTTTTATTCGTCCGACCGTCTGTTCCCGTCTTGGTATTCCAAGCTCCCGGATCGGGTCGTGACAAAAGTAGTATCAGAACAAAGTTTTTATATTTGGGGACATAAATATGATCATAATCAAAGAGCCATTAGGAAGAGGATAAATTTTATGAAGAGATTTGCATATGATTATATTGATTGATGTGATTTTAGGAATGGATTGGCTAGCTAAATATTATGCTACTATAGATTGTTGTAAAAAGATAGTCAAATTCAATATTCCTGGAAAAAAAAAGAATTCAAATTTGTGGGGCATAAGAGAGTATTAATTTATGATAGTGTCTGCTTAAAGTTCAAAGATCTTTGAAGGTTATGAAGGTTTTCTTTCAGTCTATTCTTAAAGAGATAAAGAAGTTAGAGGATATACAAGTAGTAAAGGAGTATCGAGAAATTTTTCTGGATGATTTACCAGATTTACCTCCACTCAGAGAGATAGATTTCTCTATTGATTTAATTCAAGGTGCAAAACCTATAGCAAAAGTATCATATAAAATGACGATTAAAGAATTACAAGAGTTGAAGAATTAACTACAAGAATTGTTAGAGAAGGGATTTATCAGGCCTAACACATCTCCGGGAGCTCATATTATTTGTGAAGAAAAAAAAGGAGCTTAAGAGTACATGCATCGATTATAGAGCTTAATAAACTCACATTGAAGAATAAATATCTCTTGCCAAGAATTGATGATCTCTTTGACCAACTAGAAGGAGAGCGGTATTTTCAAAAATTTAAGATCGGTTATCATCGGTTGAGACTTCACATTCTGATGTATGGACACTTTGAGTTTACGGTGATGCAACAAATGCTAAATTTGTATTTATGGATCTTATGAATAGAATCTTTAAACCCTTTTTAGATTCATTTGTGATTGTATTTATAGGCGATATTCTAATTTATTCCAGAGATGAAGCAGCTCATGAAAATCATTTTCACATTATTTTGCAAGCTCTAAAAGGAAATGAATTATATGCAAAATTTTCATAGTATAAATTTTGGTTAAATAGTATCATATTCTTGGGGCATATGATTAGTAGTGAAGGGGTTTCAGTGGATCAGAGTAAAGTCAGAGCAATAGCTGAATGACCCAGACTAACCACTGTCATAGAAGTAAGAAGTTTCTTAGGGTTGGCAGGATATTACAGGAAATTTGTTGAAGGGTTTTCGATTATTATCGAGGTAACTCAAAAGCGATCAAGTTTGAATGGTCGGTGATGAAGACTTGTCAAAATTGAAGAATTGTTTAATGGCACTGATAATTATTCCATCGGGGCAATATTTCAAATTTATAGTGATGCATCATTAAGAGGCTTGGGATGTGTACTTATCGAATGGAAGAATGATTCTTATCTTGAACTTGAAAAATCATGAAAAGAATTATCCAACCCAGATCTAGCGGCGATGGTATTTATATTAAAAATTTGGGCATTATTTATATGAGTAAGGTGTGAAGTTTTTCATCATGTTTGAAATATATCTTTACTGAAGGAGCTAAATTTAAGCAAGGAGATGGTTGAAACTCATTAAAGATTATGATTTATATATTGATATCAGGAAAGATAAATGTGTTGATGCTCTAAGTAGAAAAAATATTTGGTAGTGCTTATTGGTTGATTTCTCAACAGGAGGAGTTGATTAAAGATTTAGAAAAATTGAAAATTTTAATTATTAAATCTACAGATGATAATGCTTTATTGTTAAATCAAATTTGAAAGATAGAATACGAGATGCTTTATCTCAAGATGATGACTTTCAGAAAATTTTAGATTTGGTAAAGGTAGGTCATACAGAAGATTTTGAAATCGATGAAGAGAGATTATTGAAGTATCATGACAGAGTTTGCATTCCAGATGTTGAAGATTTGAGGAAAGACATTTTACATAAAACACATCATTCTAATTATATAATTCATCCAGACAGTAGTAAAATATATCAAGATTTTAAAAAAATATTTTGGTGGCCAGGAATGAAAAGAAGTGTAATTTATCTTAAATCATCATGTCGATGGATGGTTAAAGGCGAAGAAGCCAAGTGGACTTTACAACCATAATTCTTATCGAGTGGAAATGGGATGATATTCTTATGGATTTTGTGATTTGCTTTACCTGAGAAAAGGGTGCGATCTTTTGAGTTATTATCGATAAGTTATAAATCTGCTTTATACTATCAAACAATCGATCGCGTTGAAAAATAGTAAGGAAATATGTTGATGAAATCGTGAAGTTATGATGTGCAAAATCTATAATTAATTGAATGATTTGTCAGGCGTGGAAAAAACTCAAAAGCTTTATCTGAAGCTTACTGATCGCTTTATCCTCAAACTGATGGCCAGTCAGAGAGAACAATTCAAACACTTGAAGATTTGTTTAGACTTTGTATCCTTGATTTTGGAGGAAATTGAGAAATTCATTTGACTTTGATTGAGTTTTACTTTCTGATAATAGCAGCAAGTATGGTATGACTTTATAAAGCGTTGTATGAAGGAAATGTAGAACACTTTGTTGGGTGGAGGCGGTGAAAAGAAGAAATCATTGGTCAGGTAGTAGATGAAGTTCTTGAAAAGATCCGATTGATTAAATGATTAAAAATTAGATGAGAGAAAATCTTATGATGCTAAACATCGCCAGTAGAGTTTGAAGTGGGAGTATTTCTTAAAGTCATCATGAAAGGTATAAAACTATTTGGTAAAGTTGGAAAGTTGAGCCACTATATTGGTATATGAAATCTTGGAAAGAATTGAAAAAGTGCTATGGTTTACCTTCTCACTGAGGAGTCTGATGTGTTTCATATTTCTTTTCGCAAAAATATATTATGAAGCCAACGATTATTCGATCCTATTGATATTCAACCTGATCTTATATTTGTGGAGGAGCCAGAAAGAATTATAGATTATGATGTCAAGCATCTTAGGAATAGGGAAATTCCATTTGTCCGTGTACTGTGAAAACATGGATCAGATCGAGAGCTAAATGGGAGAAGGAATCAGAAATGCGAGAACTTTATCCTCAATTGTTTAATTAAAGGTATGTTTATTTCTATTAATGTCATTTAATTTCGAGGACGAAATTTTTATAAGAGGGAGAGATTGTAATAACCGAAAGTTAAAAAAAAAAGCAAAACAAAAGAAATAAAATAAAATGCAACCGTCGTGGCGGTTAGCCGCTGAAGGAAAGAAAGGAAACCCGAGGGTGTCGATTTCGACAAATCGAAAAAGAATTCTCAAAACACGAGAGGAAAGCGGGAGAGGGAGAAAGTGAGAAGAGAAGACTCTACTGCTGTAGCGTCGTCGGTCGAGGAAGGAGAAGAGGAAATCGTCGTCAATCACGTCATCTAGAGGAAGAAGAAAGAGTTCGTTCTACCGGCGAGCTCTTCTTATCGCCTTTGAGCCGGCGAACTTTTCGTCACGTGACCGAGAGAGGAAGGAGGAGTCTTCGTCTGAAACAGTCGAGCCATGCATGCGTGAAGAAGTTAATGAGTGAGGGTTTAGAGGGCAACAGAGGAATATAATAAAGAGGTATGTAAATAAGATATATGTATTTTAATTTAAATTTTATGTTAATATTAGTATCTTAAGTATTTTTAACTTAAGGTTTATAATTGTAATTTAGAGTTTAGCGATTTTCAGCAATAAGTTAATTTATGTATAAGTAATATAAACTAAATGTAAGTTAAAGTATTGATTTAAAATCATTCAAGAAAATCATTTTAAGAAAAATAAGAAAAGGGGAGTATAAAATTTAAGAGAACCTATAAGGGAAATGCATTTTAGATTATGAAAGAAAAGTATTTATATTATTGTTAATTAGATTAGAATCATTTAAGGAGATATGATAACCAATTAATGCAATATATTAAAGCACTTTAACATTTAATATTTTTATGTTATAAAAGGTGAGTATAAAATTTAAGAGAACCTATAAGGGAAATGTATTTTATATTATAAAAGAAAAATATTTATATTATCGTTAATTAGATTAGAATCATTTAAGGAGGTATGATAACCAACTAATGCAATATATTAAATCACTTTAACACTTAATATTTTTATGTTATAGGAATTTCAATTAAGGAAGGAAGCGTTAAAGGAAATGCGGTTCAAGAGAAAACTGCAAGTTAAAGTGGGTAATTATGTTCTTACATCTATGATAAAAATATCTTTAATTTTTTGTGATGAAATGCATGTTCATATGATTATGATTTTTTTTTGTAGTGTAAGTTTTAATGATTTTTCTGCTTCTTCATAAATTGTGATATAGTTTACTGTTTCTTCATGTTGGATGATAACCCGAATCTTTATATCGTATTCACATTATCATTTTATAATGTTGATTCTTAATTGTCGAGAATTAATGTGGATAGTGGTATAATTGTATCTTTATGAATATCGTGTTGAATAGTCCTTATAGATAGTGGTGAGGATCTGATGTCCTGCATAAAATGATGAAAAGAGCGGAAATTGGCAAATGATGAAAAAATTTAATGAAATTGTGAATGATGAAAAATGGCTAATGAAATTGGCAAATCTTTAATGGTAATGGAATCGTCTTTTGGATGAGTAGACGGTGACTCTTGGACGGATGATTTATATAAAAAAAGTAAAAGTTCATATGTTAAATGTTTATGTATATCGACCCCCATATGATAAATGTTTATGTATATCGACCCCCCATTTGTTAAATGTTTACGTATACCTACCTCACATATGTTTGATTGTTTGAGCAAAAAATTTCTTTTATGTATATGTAAAAATAGAAAAGCGGCTCATCTTAGTTCTTTCTTTTGTTTCTTATAGTGTAATAGCGTAATTGCCAAATTAAATTTATTTGTTAGTTCTTAAGTCTTTTCAAGTGACCTCATAATTAAATGGTGATAGAAGGAAAGTCATGTTCTTTAGTATAGGGCTTGAAATATGTAATTATGTATTGTTGAGTTATGTTTAAAGTGTGTTTTCTCATGAACTTTGTTAGAATTTTTATGTATGGACAATTTGTATAATCATTTGTGGTTTTAGTGGCTCTTGTATGATTGGAGATTTGATGCAAGATTGAAAATGTGATGTTAAATATTGGCCAGTAGAGTTTGAAATGAGAGAATTTGTATTTCTTAAAGTCACTCCCATGAAAAGTATAAAACGATTTGGCAAAGTTGGAAAGGTTATATATTGGTATGAAATCTTAGAGAATTGAGAAAGTGATAGGCGCTTTACCCTCACATGTAAGGAATGCACAATGTGTTTCGTATTCTCTTACGAAAATATATTCGATGAAGTAAAATTATTGGGGATCCTATTGATATTCAACCGAATCTCACATTTGTGGATGAGCTAGAAAGAATTATAGATTATGATGTTAAGCATCTCAGGAATAGGGAAATACATTTGTCCGTGTACTGTGGAAACATGGATCAAATCGAGAAGCTACGTGGGAGAAGGAATCAGAAATGTGAGAACTTTATCCTTAATTGTTTAATTAAATGTATGTTTATTTATATTATTGTCATTTAATTTCGAGGACGAAATTTCATAAGAGGAGATTGTATACAGAATGTCGAAAAAAAATAAAAATAGAAAAATCCAACACGATGGTTGGTGCATGGAAAGTCAAGGGGAGTTCGGTTTTAGTTTTCAACAAGAGAGAGGAGAAAGAGGAGGAAAGCTTTTGCCTATAAGTCTTAGTGTGTCGTCGGTCGAGGAAGGAGGAGTCGTGCCTACTGTCTTAGTCGGTAGAGGAAGAAGAGTGCCTAGTCAGTGAGGCGGCTCCATACCGTCGACATGGCCGGAACGCGTCCGATCAAGATAGAAGGAGAGGCGCAGATCGCGCGTGAAGAAGTCGACGAATCGGGACTTAAAAGAAGTAAGTTTATTTTCTTTTGTTTTTTTTTATAATAAAGGAAATTCATTTTATATAATAAAAGGAAATGTATTTATATTATATAGGTTTCAATTTCAAAATGAAGTGCAAATCCAAGTGACCATTTCTTATCTGATATTTACATAAGTATTTGATATATAATATATTTTAATTATATTAAAGGTTATGTATGTAAATCATAAATATGTTGAAAGATTTATGAGAATAATTAAATAATTAAGTATTAAACCCTTACATATGAAATATAATTGCAAATAAAATCGTAAACTTATGCTAAGTTATATTATCGTTAATTAATTTAAAATCATCTTAAGGAAAATGATAAACATTAAATGAAAATAAAATTTATTTATAGCACGTTAATTAATTTAGAATCATTTTAAGGGGTATGATAAATATTAAATGAAATATATTAAATCACTTTAACACTTAGGATTATATATTAAGAAAAATAATAGGATTAATAGGATTTAGAAGTATTATATGACAAATTAGACGTCATTATATTAAATAAATTAAAGGTTAATTTAACTTGATTTAGAAAATAGACACTGAATATTAGTGAATGTGAGCGTCAATTAATAAAAGCTATATGTAAGTATCATAAATAAAAAATGAATAAAATAAAATACATTATTTTTTAATATTGATTCAATCAATATTTTATTTTATAGGAATTTCAATTAAGGAAAGAAGTATTAAAGGAAATGAGATTTAAGAGAAAACTGCAAATTAAGGTGGGTAATTATGTTATTACATTTATGGTAAAAATATCTTTAATTTCTTGTGATGAAATGCATGTTTGTATGATTATGATTTTTTACATAGCTTGTTTCTTCGTGTTGGATAATAACTTGAATCTTAGATCATATTCGTTTATAAAGTTAAGCGATTCTTGTTAGTTATGATTAATATCATTTGTATAATTGAATCTTATGAATGTGTATGTTGAAAGTGAAGTTCATTTATATTGCTTGGTGGCCGATGTGCGTCGAAATAGCGAAAAGGCGATGAAATTGGCAAATGGTAATGACTACTTGTCCTTTGGATGAGTATTGGTAAAGGTTTAGAGGGTGACTCCTAAGACGGATGAAAAATGTAAAAGTAAAAGTTTACATGAAATGTTTATCTGTACCTACCTCGCATATGTTTGATTGTTTAAGTAATTTCTATTATGTACATGTTAAAATAAAAAGCCCGTACATTGTTCTACCTTGTTTATTATAGTGTAATAGCATGTTATTTGAATTTTATTTTGTTAATTGTTTAAATTTTTTTTGTCATCCAACAAAATGGTGATAGAGAGTTATATTAATCATCGTAGAGAGATTTCAGGAGATAGGTAATTATGTCAATTATGTTGAATTATGCTTAAATTATATGTCATATGAACTTTGTTAGTATCTATATGCGTGAACAAGTTGTTAAATCATTTGTGGATTGTAGTGACTCTTGTATCATTGGAGATTTTATTTAAGATTGGAAGTGTTATATAAGTTTTTATTTTATTCGTCCGACCGTCTGTTCCCGCCTTGGTATTCCAAGCTCCCGGGCCGGGTCATGACATTCACAATACCATGATTTTTTTTATGATCACTACTTCAATTGCATTATACTTAAAAAAAAAAAATTTCAAGTAGTATGCTATAACATAAATATTCAATCATATGTAACTATCTTTCAATCATTTTCACTTTGATCATGAAAAGGAAAGTATCCCCTTTCATATAACACAATAGTTATTTGCAAGTGTCTTGTAGCACAATACTTAAATGAAACCCAAAGTTTATGCTATCCAACAATAGAAAATGTAACAAGATCGTGCATAAATAAACTTCATCCCTTAGTATTATGAAAGAGACCATCTAAGATGACATACACATAAACTCCCATTTTCTTTGTTTTATTTGAATAGGATTAACTTAAAAGAAAAATTTATATTGGATTCATTTTGGACTTACACCAAGCAACAATGTGCTTTACATAATAAGCATCACATAGACTTGTATCTAAGTAAATGTCGCCCGGGGAGCTTAGAATATCGGAGGAATATGAATGACGGATAAAAGAAAAACTTACATAACAATTCCTTAAATAAAATCTCTAACTTACAAGAATTCTGATCAAGATTTAACAATTTGTCGCGTATATATCTTAACAAAGTTCGTAGAAATCACTTTAAACATAATTCGACATAGTTGACATAATTACCTATCTGCTGAAGTCTCTCTACGACGATAAATATGACTTTCCTTTCTATCTGCCATTTAATTAGGATGATTACCTGAAAAAAAATTTAAGCAACTAACAAATGAATATAATTTAGTGGGTTAATTATGTTGTTCTGTTATAATAAAAGAAGAATGTAGAACAGTATCGTGCGATTTTTGTTGTTACATACATAAAAGAAATTTCAAACAATCAACATATATGTGAGGTAGGTATCATAAACTTTTCATATGAACTTTTACTTTTATATTTCTCTCTTTGAGTCAAAACCTTCTTACTCATCCAAAGGATAAATAGCATTACCATTCCCATTTTGCCAATCATTGGCTTTTTTTATTATGCGCGAATGCATTCGTCATTAGTAGCATGGAAACTCCACTTTCAACATCACATTCATAAGTATATAAATGCGGTTATGCACGTTAATTCATAATGAACGATAAATCGGTTAACTTTATAACGTGATGGCGTTGATATGATCAGTATTGAGTTATTATCCAATATGAAAAGCGATGCTATATCACAATTTATGAAGCGGATCATCACTGCGATGCGGGAAAAAGTCATAATCATATAATATGCGTTTATCACAAGAAATTAAAGACATTTTACCATAAATGTAAGAATATAATTACTTTAATTTGCGGTTTTCTTGACCTCCTTTCCTTTAATCTTCCTTAATTAAAATTCCTATAAAATAAAACATTAAGTGTTAAAGTGACTTAATATATTTCATTAAATGTTTATCATATCCCCTTAAAATGATTCTAATTTAATTAAGGTACTATAGATAAATTTTATTCTCATTTAGTGTTTAGCATTTCCCTTAAAATGATTTTTTTTTCTAATTAACGATAATATAACTTAGCATAGGTTCAAAGTTTTATTAAATTTGAAATCATATTTCATATGTGAGGGTTTAATCTTAAATTACTTAACTTTGATTAGAATACATATTCCCGATTTACATTTCTTGTTGAAATTTATAAACCCTAAGTCAAAATTATGAATCCTAAATTAAAAAGATTTGAGATACTAATATTAACATAAAATTTCAATTAAAAATAACTATATTTCTTATTTATTTACTTACCTCTCTTCTCGACTTTAAAGACTTGTTCGGACGGATGCGCATGCTCAGACTCCCCTTCTTCTCGTGCTGCTCGTTCGTGGCTCCTCCTTCTATCTCGGTCGTTGGCATGTGAGAATCTCCCGACGTCGGCGACAGTGGAGCCACTTCATTCGGTTAGGGCACTCACTCCTCCCTCTTATCGGCCGTCGGCCTTGTCTCCTCTTCTCCTTCCTTGGTGCGTGATCTGCTATGACACATAGGTGAGTCACTACAATCTCCTCTCTTTCTCCCTCTCTTCCTCTCTCGCGTGCTTTTGGAAGTTCGGTTTGGGCAAACCGACCGAGCCCGCCCTTCAATTTTTTTCTATCTACGGCTAACCGTCGGTGGTTATTATTATTTTTTTCTTTTGGATTTCGGTTATTACAATCTCTCCCACTTATAAAAATTTCGTCCTCGAAATTAAATGACAATAATAGAAATAAACATACCTTTAATTAAACAATTGAGGATAAAGTTCTCGTATTTCGATTCTTCTCCACCATCGATCGTGTTTTACAGGACAAATGGATTTCCATTCTCAGAGCTTAATATCATAATCTATAATTCTTTCTGGCTCCTCCACAAATGTGAGATCCAGTTAAATATTAATAGGATACATAATAAATTTATTTTCTTTATCGATATATCTTTCGCTTGAAAATATAAAATATGTGCTCCTTGCATGTGAGAAGGTAAAAGTCCCATACATTCCCAATTCTTTCTAAGATTTCATATGGACAATATAGTGCTCACCTTTCCAAATCATTTTATACCTTTCATGGGCTTTAGAAATACAAATTCTCCACTTCAAACTCTACTGGCCGATGTTTAGCATCATAGTACTTCCTCTGCCTATCTTGAACAGCTTTTAATCTATCACGGATCAATTGGATTTTTTCAGTGGCTTCATCTACTACATCTGTATCAATTATTCTTCTTTCACATGTCTCCAATGAGCGGTTTCCTTCCATACAATCTTGTGAGCCATACCAATACTGCTTGAAAATTTATTGTAGGAAAACTCAATCAAAGGCAAATGAATTTCCCAATTTCCTAAAATAATGGGAGAGAGTAATTGAGCGTATGTTACAATATGATACAAAAGTTTCTTAAAATCAGTTTAGTTTCATGCCGAGTAAATCTGCTATGAATGCTATGCATTTATTAAGAGGTTTGATGGAGAAGTATATAGAAAGTAAGAAGAATCTATATATGATATTTGTTGATTTAGCGAGAGCATATGATAAAGTTTCAAGAGAAGTGCTTTGGAGTGTTCTAGAAAAGAAAGGAGTTAATATTGGCTATATTCAAGTCATTAAGGATATATATACTAGAGTTGTTACTTGTATGCAAATACAAGGAGTGATAAAATATTTTCTTATTTCAGTTGGATTATATCAAGGATCGCCTTTAAACCCATATCTTTTTGCTTTTAGTTTTGGATGTTCTTACTAGGCATTTATAGGAGGATGTATCTTAGTGTATGCTTTTTGTTGATGACATTCTTGTTGATAAGACTAGAGAGGGAGTCTAAGCGAAACTTGAATTATGGATGTCAATCTTAGAGTCTAAAGGTTTTCATTTAATTAGATCTAAAACTGAATATATGGAGTGTAATTTTAGTTGTACAAGTTCTAGTGATGGGATTACGACATTGGGTGATCAAATCATTAAAAAGAGTGAACGTTTTAGATATCTCGGGTCTATTGTTCAAAATGATGCTAAAATAAATGGGGATGTTATTAGTAGAATTCAAGTTGGATGGTTGAAGTGGATAAATGCATCTGTCCTGTTGTGTGATAAAAAAGTATCGTTTAAATTTAAGGAAAAATTTTATAAGATGATGGTAAGACTTGCAATGATTTATGGCACATAATCTTACCAGTTAAAGAGAAACATAAAATTAAGTTAAGTGTTGCAAAGATGAGGATGCTTGGGTGGATGAGTGGCTTTACCGTTAGAGATAAAATGCAGAATGAATATGTTCGTGAAAAGGTTGGAATTGCTCCAATGGCAAATAAGATTAGAGAGAGTTGCCTTAAATAGTTTGGTCACATAAAACGTTGGTCGTTCAATGACCTTGTTAGGAGAGTAGATGTATTAGATTCGCCTTATATTAAGAAAGGTAGAGGTAGACCTAAAAAGACTTGGTTATGATGTGTAAAACATGACCCTAGTTTATTAGAATTAAATGAGAATTTGACACTTAATAGGATACAATAGAACAGAAGGATTTATGTAGCCGACTCCATATAGTGGGATAAAGGCTTGTTGTTTTTGTTGTATGGATGTTCTTACTAGACATTTATAGGAGATGTACCTTGGTGTATGTTTTTTGTTGATGATATTCTTCTTATTTATAAGATTAGATATAGAGTTCAAGAAAAGCTTAAATCATGGAGGTCATCCTTAGAGTCTAAATGCTTTCATTCAAGTAAATCTAAAACTGAATACATGAGATGTAATTTTAGTTGTAGAAGATCTTGTGGTGGGGTTTTGACAATAGATGATTAAGTCATTAAAAAGAGTGATTGTTTTAGATATCTTGGGTCTATTGTTTAAAGTGATGGTGAAATAGATGGGAATGTTATTAGTCGAACTCAGTTGGATGGCTGAAGTAGAGGAATGCTTCGAACCTATTGTGTGATAGAAAAGTATGGTGGTGAGACCTACGATACTTTATGGTGCAAAACGTTGGCCAGTAAAAGAGAAGCATAAAATTAAGTGTTGTAGAGACGAGGATGCTCAAGTGGATGAGTTGATTTACTTTTAGAGACAAAATACAAAACGAATATATACATGAAAATGTTGGAATAGCTCTAGTGGCAGATATGATTAAATGTTGGCTGTCTGTTGACCAAATTAGGAGAGTAAATGTAATATATTCAACCTATGTTAAGAATGATAGATTAAACATAAAAAGCTTGGTTAGGTAGTAGAAAAAATGTTCTTAATTTATTAGAATTAATTGAGAATATAAGAATGGAGACAAATGATTAATGTAGCTGACTTATGTAGTGAGATAAAGGCTTATTGTTATTGTATATTTTTATTAGGATTTCTTTTAAATTTGTCATTTTTTTTATTTTTTATTACTCTTGAGGGCTCTTAACATCACGTTGGATGATTGATTATTTAATAAAATTTTAATATTTTTTTTTCTTGAAGATGTTGACTAATCTTCTCTCATCTCTCTATTTTTCTTATTCTTTTCTCTATGAAACCATAAATATAGTATGAAAATACTATCTTTTAATCAAATATTCTTAAATAATTTTGAAGTTAAATGAAATAATAGAAATAATTGAGGATATTCAACATGATATGCATTAAAATGATGTTGTCTTTCTTATCTTTGTCATTAACAGTGTGATCATATTTAGTCTTATCCCCTCAATCATCTTTGCTAAGAGTTGCATAAAGTGTTAACCTAAAAATCTTTTGGTTTTTGTACAACTTCAGCTTCAGTGATAATTGGCCTATTAATTTTTCTTTACCGTTCTTTTTATAATATTTAATCTTATATTCCGTTGTACATCTATTTGGAATTTAAGCTTAATTTATTTCCTATATCTTTCAATGGTAGTTACTTTACAATCTCTTTAAAAAATAAAATATTATTGCATGCTTGAAAAGATTTTTGTAATGAAAGTGAGCGCATTATGCTCATCTTAGCATCAAAATTAAAAAATAAAAAATAAATTAAAGGGTGGGATCATTATGTGGAGAATTTTAGTAGGGAAAAAGCATATAGTTTAGCTCAAACGAAAAAAATGCAATTAGCTGGAGGGATATTGGTACACTTTGCCGTTGAGGCTATCTAAATATAGGCATTGATGTGGGGGAAGCTACTCTTGTGTCCTCATATGTGGACTACAAGTGCTAGTCATTTGCAGGTGATGAAAAGATCATGTACTGGCAATGTTAGCATGAATGAAGACATATTTGAGTAGTCTCAACACAAATTGTGGTGCTTCAATAGCCATTGGAAATAGGAAATCATGGATAAGGGATCATCTTCTTGATCATCGCTTTCAGTTCACATCACCACATGATCATCAACAAAGATCTAAGATTTTCTTCAAATTAATTGAATTTGAACCCTACTTATCGATCTTTTTGTTAGAGCTAGTTGATCCTCATGAAGCTTAGCTTTCATGTTTATTAATAATGGATAGTGAACATTGAACTTTTCCATGTTCCAAAATTGAATTAGCTGGTCAAATGTTGCCCTTAAGTGAGCATATTTGGCTTGCTTGCACTTGCGTTGATTCATGCAATCAACAATGGAGATTATTGTTGTGGAAGACGCTAATCAATGACCGAACATAAATTATTTTTTATAGTGATGTCATGAGCACTTTTGTGGTGATGGATCAAGGTTTCAACAAATGGATTATCAAAAATAGGTGTGAGAAGGTTTGTCCTACAATGCTTTTTCTTATATGAAGCAACACATCTCCTAAAGATGAGCATTTAATGGCATTGCTTGCAAAACAATAATGTGGAGGCATTGTTTTAAAAAAATTTCAAACATTTGTATTATCCTTAGAATATTGATTGTAAGACAATGACATTGGATATTGTTCTTTAGCAATCAAACCCTAGGGGTTGTTGAATCCAAACACACCTATTTGTGTTATGAGTGGTAGCAGATGTAGCCACCTTTTTTTTCCCAAGGGCTTCTCTTCATATGTGTAAGTGCTTGCATGATAGAGATGATGACTCAAGTCAGTAAAATAATAAATAATCTCGTTTGCTCTAGTTTATATTGGTTGGGCCATTTTTCTTAGAACTCGGGTGATCAAGTGCCCACATACTTAGTTTGATGCTCTGAATTTTTCTTAGGGTTAGGCAATGATGCAGTTGAATAAAATATCGGGTTCTAGTTTTGTTCTTTTTAAGTTTTATCAGTACTTATGTTCTATGAAAGTTGTACTTGATCAGATAGGTGTTTTTGTGATACAACAATTTCCCTCTTATTTTTGAGCGTATATATTTACAAGACTAAAAATATTTTCACAATGTGGGCAATGTTGCAGTTGACTCTATGATTGAGAATGAGTCATCATTTGGATTAAAATTCATTGAATATAACCACTATATAGACATCTGATTGCTCAGGAAAAATACCTTTGAAAATCTCCGCCATTAAGGAATGTTAGAGAATTCGTTCTTCATGAGGTAAATTGATTTATATTCAACTAGATTTCTCCCAACATTATGTTAGGGTTTATTTATACCTAGGTTCTACTTCTTATGAATGTGAGCATTCATAGCTAATTACCCCTCTTACTACAGTAGGAGAGCATTATCGATTAAGGTTGGAAATAAACTTAAATCTTTGAGGTAAATCAGTGTCTAGTTGTGGGGTGTGGATAACTGTATAAAAAGAAAAGGAAGAGTAATCCCAATCAAGATCTCATGGTTCCGTTGTTGTGGGACCACCTTTATTTCAGTCTACTAACAGCAAAAGGCTATTAGAAATAAGATATAGGGAGTTTGATTTGTATCCATGGGCTGTCTCGCCTTAGATATCCCAAGTAGATGAGAGTTTTAGTGTAGGTTTTGTGGTGGTAGTGTTTATTGAATTGTTCAAATTAGACTTGTAACCCTATCTAATAATTCAATTTTATAAAGTCTGCATTGCAGACATACATTGGGCTTACATCTTTTGAAAAGTCATTTAGGATTTAGGTTGTGGTTGCATTGCAAGCACATGTCGGATTTACATATGTTAGGAAGCCATTAGATTAGACTTCATCCCTTTGGAATATTGGGTAGGATTATGTTCGCATAGCGAACATATAGATTGGACTACATGCTTTTGGAATTCCATAATTCGGTTGGACTTACATCCCTTTGGAATGCCACTAATATTTAGAGTTTGGTTGGTTATTATAGGAGACAACATCTCGGAGCTAGAAATATGGCGCCTAGGCGCTAATAGGGCAGCGCTTCGGCGTTGGGCAATCAGCGCTTTGGTGCCAAGCCTATGATAATGTAGATTATACAAGATTCAGCACCTAGGCGCTGCATATGCAGCTTTGCAGCACTTAGATACTATCATAGAAATTTTGAACAACATGATATTTGAAATAAAAATAAAGAAAAGTAGGTTGATTGGCGGCACCAGTCAAAAAGCTTGGTAGATGGGCAGACGCTTTTAACAAAAAAAGACAATTTTTTACCAGTGCCGCCGCACTGTGTCAGAGCGTCGAGGCGTCGCATAAATGTCTGATGCATTTTACGTACTTTATCGATTGCATAATTAATAGTAATAAATGTTATAAATGCACCTTTTTGATGGGAATAGTAACCTCCTTGACCAACTAATTAGCACTTAGGCACTACATGTGAGCACTGCAGCGTTGGATCCAGTTTATCAATATGACCCTTAGATTGCCGATTTTTCATTCGAAGGCTTTGTTCTTCAGGAATTCTTACAACTTTCACTTCTCAGCATTCGCTTACATCTAAGAGAGAATAAACATGTTGATCAAATATGTCAACAAGGGCAAGGGGAGGGTGACCTCGAGCGACGCTAATTGGTTTGTTAGTTTAGATACGGAGATGTACTAGCACGCTCTTATTCACAAGTATCTCATTCTGGAGAGGGCATTCCACAACCCAGGTGGGTGTGTGGAAAGGATTATCAATGAGCAATGTTGAGAGCACTTTGTCTACGACAACAAAACTTGTGTCGTCCTTGTGATGCGAGAGTTCTTCGCCAACGTGAAGGAGCACAAAGATAATAAAATATTTGTAATGGAAAAATGAGTATGTTTTGATAGTATTACTGTTAACGCATATTACAATTTGTAAAATTTCGTATACAATCAATATCTTTCCTATTACAATAATTATCCTAATTTTAATGAAATTCTTAGTTTTCTTATATTTAGCAATGCAAATGTTTAATGGAAACGGCGGGAGGAAAATATTATAAATTTTTTTGCCACCGGCTTAATTGTTGATGTTAAAGCTTAACACTATTTTATTTCTGCCAAGTTGATATCCACTGATAATATCATTGAGGTAACTAAGGATGAAGTCATTTTAAATTATGCAATTCAAAAGGCCTTTATATAGATATAAGAAAGACTATTTATAATTCAATTTGTAATATGATTAAGGTTAGTACTTCCCTAGATAATGGTCACTCTTCCCTTATTTATGCTTTATGTGTTACGGTTGGTGCGTCGGGGGAGTCGAATGAAGTTCTTATACAAAGGGTTGCTCTAACTAAAAGAACAATTGAAGGGTTTGAGTCAAAAATGAAAGCAGGAGAAAGCTCACGCGCTCCTTAATTTAGATCCAAATCCTCCAAAGCTTTAAATGTGCAACTCTTAGAAATTGGAGAAGTTTCTGAATTATGAAAAAGGGTTAGCGAAAGCAGTTGGCGGCAATAGGAATTGGAAAGAAAATTCGATCATCATATGGGTCACTAGCAGCAACAATTTTCTTATATGGCTGAGTTCGACTCAGCACTAGCTCAAATGTTTAAAAATTGCAACTTTAATATCGGCCCAAGTTAAATTTCTTTTTCTGTAGTATTATATTATCAACCCTATGTAGCATCCAGTCAGAACTAGAAGAAGAGGAGGAGGAGGAGGATGACGACTACTATGATAGTTTTTTTTATTTCATAACTTTTGTGTATTTTGTATTTTGTATATATTATTTTATTTTATTTTTGCATATATTTTGTATAGTTTTTATTTATGTATTTTGCAATAAAAATTTAATCCAATATTGATTGTTTGTTGTTTCATATGTTGGTTAGTAACTCCAAAATTTAATGATTAGACCTCTTGAAATTGATATAATTGCAATTTAGACTTTATCGTGAGTTAAAAATTTAATAGAATAAAATTTAAATTTAAGATTAGCAAAGCGGGGAAGTTAGCGCCCCAGTGCCATGAGATCGGTATCTCAATGCTAGAAAATTAGTGCCTCAGTGCTAGATGGTGGAACGTGAGCTTAAAATCAGATGAGGCAGTGTTTAGGAGCCAGAAATGTAGTGTCGTGGCGTTGATCATAGTATCGTGGCATTGAAATTTTGACATTAAAACTCGAGAAGGTAGTGTCATGGTGCTAGTTATAATGCCTCAGTGTTTTCATGTAGCACTATGGTGCTACAGGGTAGTGCTCTGGCACTGCAAAAGGGAAATTTTGATCTTAAAAACTTGAGAAGGCAGCGTCACGGTGCTCAAGCACATGCAAGAAGGTTTAGGGAGTAGCAATACCAACGCCTTGGCACCATATTGTGGTGCTGTGGTGCTCTGAGTTGGAATACTTTATTTTTTGGGCATTCTAAGTCATTTTGTTGTGCTGTTTATAAAATTTCAACAGCATAACGGCTTAACAGTATAATTTTAGTGCGATCGTGCTGTTCTCCTTTGCTCCGAAGCCAAAATTGATGGAGGGAGAATTTTCATCTCGCACCGGAACCGAGTTCAACGGTAGGGGCCTTCGATTTGACTTGTAGAGGCAAGAATTACTTATTAAAAATTTATTTTTCAATTTTACTTGAAATCAGCAATCCTTCTTCCCACTATTAGACAGAAATGTCCTTGCTTATTTCTCTCCAACACTAAGGAAAGAGGGGTAAAATGTAGACTTGGACTATATTTCTCTTGAAATAACCCAAAATGATCTCTAGGGCTTGATGGGTGTGGGCTCTTCACGTGTTAGTGTGTCTTGTGTGTGTAGAAGTCTTTTCATATGAGGCATTCTTCTTTCTTATAGGAGGCTAAGCTCTAATTGCTCCTGCTTCTCTCTTGAACGGTTTCGTTGACGAGGATGGTGGTTGCTTGTGCAAGGGTTTTGAACACCCCCTCCTTTTTTTTTTTTCTCCTTTTTTTTATTATGTCCGTTGTCAACTACATCATAGTGGATATCCCCCATATATCTCAAGACTAAGGCAAGCCTTATTTTTTTTAAAAGTTGCAAAAGTTTTTTGATTATTAAAATGTTGTTTAG
Organism: Cymbidium sinense; assembly: GCA_021442155.1. Classification (NCBI taxonomy): domain Eukaryota; kingdom Viridiplantae; phylum Streptophyta; class Magnoliopsida; order Asparagales; family Orchidaceae; genus Cymbidium; species Cymbidium sinense. Next base: position 233,085,283 of record CM038215.1, on the reverse strand, counting down.
CTTTGAATTTAAGATCCAATAAAAATCCAAACAAAATTTCATAGTAATTGCATTTTAAGATGAAGGGAATTGAACATAATTTATGATGGATGGCATTGATCCACAATCCAATCTAGTCAAACTTGGTAAAGAAAAGTTCTAGAAGTTTCAAACTATATGTCAAGTAAACTAATACTTGGGTTGGGTCACTAGCTTACAACCCATCTATTTCACAGGGCCCCTTGGGGGTGGCCCATAAAATGAGACTTCGAGTAATGAAGTTTTATAACACCATATTTTATTTCCAAGAATGCTCATAAACTTTTTGATGTCTTTGTTTCACAGTTTGCTCTTTTCTTTTGTTTGATTTTTTAAGTGGTGGCAAGTTAGAGGTTGCATGAAGATTACTCATAGTCAATGTCAAATTATTTCATAATGGCATTTTTAATGACTTTATTTTTTTATTTCCTTTCTTTTTTCTTTTTTTTTTTTAATCTTCTTTGAATCTAGGGGTTTATTTGATGTGGCGCATCTATTCAATCTCAAGTATGGGCATAATGAGCAATTACATGAAGATCATTCATATTGAAATAATTGATGGCTGGATTTCCACCCTTGCATGGTCAATCTCTTCCATCATAAGAAAATTATTTGATGATTATAAAGACATGCTCTAATACATCTCTAATAACCAAAGATGCACATGTCAGTCTCTTAGCACCTCCTCGAGCATATAAAAAAAAGGAAATCACTCCTCCATTTCAAAGGAGCAAAACCCTATTCTTTAACAGGCTGAAGTTATATGTCCTCACCTTTTTCTTGCAATAGCAGTGCATCGTTGGGGTTCTATAAAGTCTCTAAGTCTATTGTTAAAGCTCCTTTTCTTCATCTTTCTCTTTGACAAAGAAGCATTGGCTTATAGCTTACAGTGCCTTTGGCTTCATCGCCTCTTTTCTTAGGATCCCCAAGTTCTATGATTCCTGAGGCTCTTCTCCTGAATGCTTTCGACAGCCACATTGGTTTATAAGCTCACCACATTTTTTTCTCCTATCGTTGCTAGAGGTGGGAGAGGCGAAACCTTAGAGGATTCTCTACCCTCAGGTAATGTCATTAGGTAAGTAGTCCTTTGAGGGGAAACATTTAAGGAGGAATCTTGTTTTGAAGTTTCTTCCTTCTTTTCCAGCCACCTTATTATCTTTACCCTCCCTCACATCATAAAGCTCCTAATAGTTTTCTCTTGGTCCTTAGAGTTGAATCTTGGTATTCAAATCAATATTCATTGAGTTCTTATTCACTTTTATTAGTTCCTTGCACATTTGAAGGTCAATACAAAGCCAAAAACTTGCTCAATGTGACTTTTCAAATTTTTTTTGATTGCCTTGACTAATATTTTGTAAATATAATGAACATATATGCACAATATTAAGTTTGTCTAATGGGTATCCCAATAGTCCAACAAGAGAGAAATAATTTTTTAAATAAGGGGACACCTAATCCCAAAGCTTAAAGGAGTTGCCAAAGGCTAAAAGGGCTACATATGGTCCACTAACTAACAAAGTGTATCCTTGGATTTTGAACGATAATATGAGTATAATTAGAATATTTGACTCAAACATATGCATATTATCCGTGCCATTCAAAGTTCAGCTAAATCATGTTAAACTAAGCTAATCAAATCAATCAACCAAGATCTTAGAATTTCCTCAGTAAGATTATAGGTTTGATCCCTTGATCGTCTCTCGGGTGCTTTAAGGTTGTAAGATACATTTTTAGGCTTCTCTTATATTTGTTAAGACCTAAACCTACGCCTCACTTTATTAAGTTTTTCTAAATAGAAGATCTTACTCTAGTTCTTAATCGAAGTCAAAACATCAAATCTCATTATCAACGTCATAGTTGCGTTCCTCAAAATCCTAGGTTTGACGATCTTATCATTGTGACCATGCTAACTCATTCCATGAATATCATCTATGCACGACAAAATTTTCAAATTTAATCAACAAAAAGGTGTCTAATGCACCTTATATTTATGGTGAAGATATGTTTCCCATTGTTTGCATTTTTTAAAAATTATTCGATTTAGTATTGATGTTTAGGCTTCTCTTAAAAGTTTGGGTATAAATCTTATCCTTATTTTCCTTGGATTTCCATAATTTTAAGTTAGTAAGATTTGATTTTCTTGGGTGGGCCAGCATAGCCATAATGTCATTTATCAGATGCAAGTATGTATACCCAAATTCCATCAAATTAAAATATTTTGAGGTGAGTTCATTCCAATTATATGAATATTTAGTGTCTCAAGATGTATCAACTAAATAAAGAGATGTAAATCCATGACTTCTTAAATCCTGAGTTAAGTTCCTATCAAATATACGAATGTTATGTCTTTTGTATTATCTCTAGTAGAGATGCAGACACATATCCATTTCTGAAATTAGGTCCTGTTATTCATGTGAATGAAGTCCTCACTAATGCAGGCAAATCAAGTCATAAGTGCTTGTGTTTAAGATGCATTGTTAGTGGCTAGTCTTGATGGGGCAGCCTGTAAGAGAAAAACAAAAAATACTAGCCTATGGAGGATATCCAACAACAGTGGAAGATTTTGCATTGCCATGACGTCCTCTTAGGTACGTCCTTCAGGGTGTTGGATCATCTAAGAGATTAGAAATTCTTTCTATTGTGATTTTGGTGTATATCACAATTTTGATAATTGCTTGTAAAAGATATAAGCATCAGGTTAGAAGTTTGGATTATATTTATGTTGATTGACAAATCTCATATGTTTAGAAACTATTCCTAAGAAATTCCACAACTCCATTAGAATTGTAGTTGGTTTGTCCGATTGAATTTGGGTCAACCTAGTGCAGTTGGGTCTATTTGGTTGAATTCGTTCAGGCTTGGTTCGTGGACTTTAAAATTTTTTTTATTTTTTTATTTTTTTATTTTTTTATTTTTTTATTTTTTGCATGTAAGCCCACCCTTTAACATTTTATTTTAGTTTAAAAGTCCAATTTTCTTAAGTTCCAGGATCTAAATTTTCAGGAAAGGACGTTTTAGTTTTTAAGATTCTACTCTCACTTTGCTATTTTTCAGTTGAACCAAATTTGAATGGTACCTAAAATTCTAAAATTAAAATCTTATATTTTGATCTATTAATTGCAAAATATATATATAAAAAAAAAGAAACCTTATTTCATATAATTTTAAGTGTTGGGTAATATAGTGGTGTAGTTGCGTTGGTTAAAGAATTATTTTGTTAGTTTGAGAAATAACTATCTTAAATTTCCAACAAGTTGAGACATTCTAAATGTCATATTGGTGGAGAATGTATGGAAGCACTCGGTGTTAAAATGTCACTTTATTCAAAAAGATGATGCGTTATTCTAAAGTGAGCTTCGTATGGAGTTTTCCATAAGCATGTGGTGGTGCTGAAATGAACATCGATGTTTAAGCTTTTAGTAATTTCTATGGAACTTCATTTTATGGAGTCATGACATGATTCATTTTTAAAAATTTGTTTTGGGTTGGGACCATTCATGATTATTCTAAAACTTTTATTAAACGTGAATCTTATAGCGACAACTTATTCTTATGTCACATTTATCACTTGAAACAGTCTATAAATAGGACGCTCTTCATTGTTTACATCATGCCCACAATTCATTTTTTCTTTAAAGGTTCTCTAGCTCTTGTAAGCATGTGTACATGATCATGGAGTTCAGCGGAGGTTGATCTTTGCCATTTCTGTAGTCTCACAAGGGCCAAACCTCTGCCTTTGGCAGATCACCAATATAAATCAACATTCTCTGGGCCATTACTGTCAAAAGTTTAAAAATTCAGGTTAATATTTTGACTAAATCTAAATTAGTTTCATGACTATTCACGATTTGTAGGCTTTGGTCTTTCCAAACATTTACCTGTACAATTTGGCTCATAGCTTCTGCATTATGATCAGCTCATTTACTATCTTCTCATGGTTTTCACATCATTTCAAAGTCATTCTCTTTTGTTGGTGCCTATATGCTACTTTTGTCCTACCGCACATTTTTAGCATAGAAAAATCTTGATATCCTTTGTCCTCATAAGTTCCATCTATATGCTGCATTGTGAGTGACCCCTATGCCCACCAATTCTTGATAGCACTCAGACCCAGGGGCAGACCCAGGCATAGTTGAGAGGGGGCAATTGTCCCCTCTGAACTTGATAATTTTTTTTATATAAGGTATCAAACTAGTCATTTGTCCCTCATAAAAATTTTTTTTGCCTTTTATTTTTATCCTAACATATAAATCTGTCTATCCTGAAAATTAATGCTGGTTCCACCCCTGCTCAGACCACTACTTGTGTGTTCTCATGTGATGCTCTTTCCCGACGAAGTAAACTAATCTCCTTTAAAAAAAACGGAAGACTAGCAAAAAATAGAATAATGCTGAGCGCAAAAAGTTCACAACACCTACTAGAAATTATGATATTGTTTTCTATGTAAGCAATCTTACCCACCTAGTGGTTGAGAGCATAAGGTTTCAACTAAGAGGCCTTGGGTTTAAAACTTGTATGTGTATTGTGAGAGTTTATCATTAAATTGACTCACATGTCTCAAAAAAAAAATTTTTTTTTAATATAATTTTCTGATGAAATTTTAGTTTTTGAATGGTAATTGAATTATTATTTGATTTGATCAAGGAAAATAATTAGGACTCAATGTTCTCTCTCTTCCTTCCTACTCTTTAGGTTGATTCATATTGCCACGACTCGGCCCGGGAGCTTGGAAGGCGGGAACAGACGGTCGGACGAATAAAAGAAAAATTTACATAACATTTTCAATCTTAAATAAAATTTTCAATCATACAAGAGCCACTACAATTCACAAATAGTTTAACAATTTGTCTACACATATATATACTAACAAAGTTCATATGACATATAATTTACATAATTCAACATAACTGACATAATTACCTATCTCCTGAAGTCTCTCTACGGCGATAAACATAACCCTCCCTTCTATCAGTCATTTAGTTAGAATGGTTACCTGAAAAAAAATTAAATAACTAACAATTGAATAAAATTCAATTAGTCAATTATGTTGTTACACTATAGTAAACAAGAAGGTAAAACTAGTATGCATGCCAATTTTTTTTATTATCACATGTACATAAAAGAAATTTGCTTAAATAATCAAACATATGAGTGGTAGGTATACATAAATATTTCGTATGAACTTTTACTTTTATATTTATCATCCGACTCAGGAGTCACCGTCTAAACTTTTACCAAAAGAAAATATTTACCAATACTCATCCAAAGAATAAGTAGTCATTACCATTTGCCAATTTCATTGGCCCTTTTTATTATTTTAGTCACGTACATTGTCCCTAATACCATAAGGGGTGAACTCCACTTTCAATATACACATTCATAGCGCTATACTATGTATATTAATTCATAACAAAATCGCTTAACTTTATAAAATGATGAAGTGACAATATGATCTAGCATTCAGGTTATTATTCAACATGAAGAACCAGTAAACTACATCATAATTTATGAAGAAGTAGGAGAATAATCACAACTTGCAGTACAGGAAAAAGTCATAATCATATAAACATATATTTCATCACAAGAAATTAAAGACATTTTTACCATAAATGTAAGAACATAATTACCAACATTAATTTACAGTTTTCTCTTGAATCTCCTTTTCTTTAATGCATCTTTCTAAATTGAAGTTCTTATAACATAAAATATTGATTGAATCAATATTAGAAAGTAATTTATTTTATTTTATTCATATGATACTTAGGTATAGCTTTTATTATTTGATGCTTATATTCATCACTATTCATTATCTATTTTCTAAATCAAGTTAGATTAATCTTTAATTCATTTAATATAATGATATGTCTAATTTACCATATAATACTTCTAAATCCTATTAATCCTATTATTTTTCTTAATATAAAATATTAAGTGTTAAAGTGACTTAATATATTTCATTTAATGTTTATCATACCCCTTAAAATAATTCTAAATTAATTAATGTGCTATAGATAAATTTTATTTTCATTTAATGTTTATCATTTCTCTTAAGATGGTTTTAAATTAATTAACGATAATATAACTTAGCATAGGTTTTCGGTTTTATTAAATTTGCAATTATACTTCATATGTAAGGGTTTAATACTTAATTACTTAACTTTGATTCATCCTACATATTCCCAAATTTCATTTCTTGCTGAAATCTATAAACCCTTAGTCAAAATTATAAACCTTAAGTTAAAACTTGAGATAATAACATTAACATCAGATTTTTAATTAAATATATAATTATATAAATTATTTATTTACTTACCTTTTATATTTCTTCTCGTTTTGCCCTAAGCTCAACCCTTCTTTCGCACCACACACGACGATTGCTCTCCTTTCCTCTTCATGCACGGGCTCCCTCCTTCTTCGTACAGAGAGCCTCGAACTCGATGTCGGTGGTAGTCGCCTCCTGAATGCCGAGTTGTCGCTTCTCCTTCTTCTCCCCTATCGACGCGTCTCCTTCTCTCTGTCGACGTCACGAAAGGTTCACGCCTGAGTCTTCCCTTCTCTCTTCCTTCCTCTTTCCCTCTCTCGTGTGTTTTGGGAGATCTATTTTGGTTTGCCGAAACCGAACTCCCCCTTTTGGACTTTTTCCAATCCGCGGCTAATCATCGCGGTGGTTGTATTTCTCTTTTTTTTTTCTTTTTTTTTTTTTTTTGACCTTTAGTTATTACAATCTCTCCCTCTTATAAAAATTTCATCCTCAAAATTAAATGACATTAATAGAAATAAACATACCTTTAATTAAACAATTGAGGATAAAGTTCTCGCATATTTGATTCCATCTCCCACGTTGCTTCAAGATCTGATCCATGTTTCCATAGTACATGAACAAATGGAATTTCCTTATTCGTGAGATACTTAATATCATAATATATAATCCTTTCTGGCTCCTCTAAAAATATCAGATCCAGTTGAATATCAATAGGATCCACAATAAATTTGTTGGCTTCATCAGTAATATACTTTCACAGAAGAGAAATGTGAAACACATTGTGCACTCCTTGCATGTGAGAAGGTAAAGCCAGTCTATAAGCCACTTTCCCAATTCTTTCCAAGATTTCAATGGACAAATATAGCGTGGGCTCAACTTTCTAACTTTACCAAATCGTTTTATACCTTTCATGGGGCTTACTTTAAGAAATACAAATTCTTCCACTTCAAACTCTACTGGTCGATGTTTAGCATCATAATATTTCCTCTGCCTATCTTGAACAACTTTTAATCTATCAATCAATCGGATCTTTTCAGTGGCTTCATCTACTACATCTGCACCAATGATTCTTCTTTCACTTGTCTCCACCCAACAAAGTGGTGTTCTGCATTTCCTTCCATACAATGCTTCATAGGGAGCCATACCAATATTTGATTGAAAGCTATTATTGTAGGCAAACTCAATCAAAGGTAAATGAATTTCCCAATTTTTCCCAAAATCAAGGATACAGAGTTTAAGCAAATCTTTAAGTGTTTGAATTGTTCTCTCTAACTGGCCATCAGTTTGGGGATGAAATGCAGTACTGAAAGTAAGCTTCGTACATAAAGCTTCTTAAAATTTTCTCCACAGTCTAGATGTAAATTGACCATCCAGATCGGACACTATAGATTTTGGCACACCATATAACTTCATGATTTCATCAACATACTTCCTTACTAGCTTTTCAACAGCATCAGATTGTTTGATAGGGATAAAGTGTGCAGATTTAGTCAACCTATCAATAATAACCCAAATAGCATCGCATCTTCTTCTAGATCTAGGTAAGCTAATCACAAAATCCATAACAATATCATCCCATTTCCACTCAAGTATTGGCAAAGGCTATAAAAGTCCACTTGGCTTCTGATGTTCAGCCTTAACCATCTGACATGATTGACATTTATAGACAAATTCAGCTACACTTCTTTTCATTCATGGCCACCAAAATATTTCTTTAAGATCTTGATACATTTTGCTACTGCTTGGATGAATTGTATAATTAGAATGATGTGCTTCATGTAATATGTCTTTCCTCAAATCTCCAACATCTGGAATGCAAACCCTGCCATGATACTTCCGTAATCCCTCTCCATCGATTTCAAAATCTTCTATATGGCCTACTTTTACCAAATCTAAAATTTTTTGAAAGTCATCATCTTGAGGTAAAGAATCCCATATTCTGTCTTTCAAATTTGATTGTATAGCCATTTGATTTAACAATGAAGCATGATCATCTGTAGATTTAATAATTGAAATTTTCAATTTTTCTAAATTTTTTATCAACTCCTCCTGTTGAGAGATCAACCAATAAGCACTACTAGATATTTTTCTACTTAAAGCATCAGCAACTGCATTTTCCTTCCCTGGATAATATTGAATATCCAAATCATAATCTTTAATGAGTTCCAACCATCTCCTCTACATTAAATTTAGCTAATTCTGAGTGAAGATATATTTCAAGCTTTGATGATCAGTGAAAACTTCACACCTTACTCCATATAGATAATGCCTTCAAATTTTTAATGCAAATACCACTTAGCTCGGATCATGGGTTGGATAATTCTTTTCATGATTTTTCAATTGCCTTGAAGCATAAGCAATCACTCTTCCATTCTTCATAAGTACACATCCCAAGCCTCTTAATGATGCATCACTATAACTTTGAAATCCTTCTGTCCCTGATGGAATAGTTAATACTGGTGTAGTCATTAAATAATTCTTAAAATTTTGAAAAGCCTCTTCACACTGATCTGACCATTCAAACTTGACTGCTTTCTGAGTTAACCTCGATAGTGGCATGATAATCAGTGAAAACCCTTTAACGAATCTCCTGTAATATCCTGCCAACCCTAAGAAACTTCTGACTTATATGACAGTGGTAGGTCTGGGCCATTCAGTTATTGCTCTGACTTTACTTTGATCCACTGAAACACCTTCACTACTAATCATGTGCCCTATGAATATGATGCTATTTAACCAAAATTCACACTTTGAAAACATTGCATACAATTCATTTCCCTTCAAAGCTTGTAAAATAATGTGAAGATGGTTTTCATGAGCTGTTTCATCTATGGAATAAATTAGAATATCATCTATGAATAGAATCACAAATGAATCTAAAAAGGATTTAAAGATTCTATTCATGAGGTCCAGAAATACAATTGTAGTATTTATTAAGCCATAAGGCATCACCACAAACTCATAGTGCCTATACCTTGTACTGAATGCAGACTTTAGTATATCTTCTTCTTTGATTCTCAACTGATGATAACCTAATCTTAAATCAATCTTTGAAAATACTGAAGCTCCTTCTAGTTGATCAAAAAGATCATCAATTCTTGGCAATGGATATTTATTCTTCAATGTGAGTTTGTTAAGCTCTCTATAATCGCTCCCAAGCTCTTTCTTCTTCTTCATAAATAATCTGAGCTCCCCAGGGAGATGTGTTAGGCTTGATAAATCCCTTTTCTAATAATTCTTGTAGCTGATTCTTCAACTCTTGTAATTCTTTGATCGCCATTCTATATGATACTTTTGTTATAGGTTTTGCACATTGAATTAAATCAATAGAGAAATCTATCTCTCTGATAGAGGGTAAACCTGGTAAATCATCCAGAAAGACTTTTGGTTGCTCCTTTACTACTGATATTTCTTTTAACTTCTTTACCTCTTTAGTAACATCAGTAACTTGAGCAAGAAAACCTTTATAGCCTTTTGCTAGCATCTTTTGAACTTTTAAGCAAGACACCATCATAGTTAATACTCCCTTATGCCCCACAAATTTTAATTCTTCTTCTCCAGGAATATGGAATTTGACTATCTTTTTACAACAATCTATAGTAGCATAATGCTTAAATATCCAATCTATTTCTAAATCACATCAAATTCATATATTAATAGTTCTATTAAATCTGCATCCAAGCTTCTTTCACAGATATTTAGGTTCACACTACAAATATTTCTAGCATTTAGTTGAGACCCATTTGACATTGCCACTGAAAGTACTATAGACATTTTCATAACTTGCAATCCCAAAATTCTCACACATTCCTCAGATATAAATGAATGTGATGCTCCAGTATCAAATAAAACTCTAACTGATTTACTTTCAATAAAGATGATACCTATAGATGGGTAGACATACAAAAATATATCTAGCACAATATAAAATTATAACAATGCTAATTTAAATAAAGACATATCTGTAATAACATCAGGCGAGTCTTTTGCTTCTTGCTACGTGAGTGCATAAACTCAAGGATGTGTGTTCTGTCGATTCTGAGTTTGAGATGAAACTGATGCAGTCAATTCAGTCATCATTTGTTTACCAACAGTCCTCTGGGGAGGTTGTCTTAGTATCCACTGAAGATTTCTGACTCAAGATAGGGCAAGATTTTACCATATGTCTTGGCTGATGGAACAAATAGCAAGTGTTTGTGCCTGAGAGATACTCTCCCTTATGTGCTCTTCCATATTTTAGATATGTGGTAATACTGCTATTGCTGCCATTTGTATATGACTTAGGCTTCTTCAAGTTTGATTTTTCAGTTTGAATATTCTGCTCAGATTTTGGCCTATCATCATTCCTCCTCTTTTGAATATCTCTCCTCCTCTGAGTAGCTTGCACATCCAATTCTATCATTCTAGCCCGCTCCACTAGTATAGCATAGTCATCAATACCTAGAGGAATCAAGGGCTATCTGACTACATCTTTCAGTCTAGATAGAAACCTATGGCATTTTTCTTCTGTATTTGGTATCAATTGAGGTGCATACCTTGAAAGCATTGTAAACTCAACTTCATACTGCATGATAAAGTGATCTCCCTGTATCAATCTGATGAACTTGTCTTGCATTTGTCTCCTAGCTGAGAGGGGTGCAAACTAATCTCTAAAAGTGTTTACAAAGTCCTCTCATGAAATAAGATTTCAAGACCTCCCTTCAAACTTCTCTTGCAACTGTCCTCGCCACCATCTCTCAGCTTCGCCCTCAAAAGTAAAAGAAGGCAAAGCAACTCTTCTTTCTGGAGGGCATGACATGCTTTCTAAAATTTTCTCTATCTGCATCAACAAGTTTTCTGATTCTATTGGTCCTCCTATCCCTGAGAAAAGAGGTGGCCTTATATCCTAAAATAATTTTAGGTATTTATCAATAGGAACCCCACCACTTCCACTAGCTTGTGTATGCTGATTTCTTATCATTTGAGTCATTGCTTCCTTCATTTGAGTAAATGCATCTATCACTAGTGAAGGTGGTTGCACTAAATTCTAGTGCTCAGTGGTTTATGCTTCTCAATTTTCACCTATAGCATCTTCTTGAATTGATTCCATAAGCCTGAGAAATACAAATCAATTATAACCGTTACTCATCAATCAATATAATCATATGCAATTATCTTCATAAAATTTATCTTTCTAATGGCTCTTTGATTATGATCATACTTAGGTCCCTAAATATAAAATCTAGCTCTGATACCACTCTTATCACGACCCGGCCCTAGAGCTTAGAATACCAAAGTGGGAACATACGGTTAGATGGATAAAAGAAATACATACATAATACTTTCATTCTTAAATAAAATTTTCAATCATACAAGAGCCACTATAATTCACAAATGATTTTAAAATTTGTCCACACATATATATACTAACAAAGTTTATATGACATGCAATTTACACAATTCAACATAACTGACATGATTATCTATCTCTTGAAGTCTCTCTACGGTGATAAACATAACTCTCCCTTCTATCAGCCATTTAGTGAGGATGGTTACCTGAAAAATTAAACAACTAACAATTGAATAAAATTCAGTGGGTCAATTATGCTATTACACTATAGTAAACAAGAATGTAGAACTAGTATGCATGCCAGTTTTTTTGTTATCACATGTACATAAAAAAATTTGCTCAAACAATCAAACATATGGGGGGGGGGGGGGATAAGTTTACATAAATATTTTGTATGGACTTTTATTTTTATATTTATCATCCGTCTTAGGAGTCATCGTCTAAACCTTTTACCATAAGAAAACTTTTACCAATACTCATCCAAAGGACAAGTAACCATTACCATTTGCTAATTTTATTAGCCCTTTTTCATCATTTTGTGCACTGGTACATTGTGTCTCCAGCTAGTACCATAAGGGGGTGAACTCCACTTTCAACATACACATTCATAGCATACAATTATACAGCTATGCATATTAATTCATAAACATCATCGCTTAACTTTATAAAATAACGAAGTGACAATATAATCTAGCATTCAGGTTATTATCCAATATGAAGAACCAGTAAACTATATCACAATTTATGAAGAAACAGAAGAATAATCATAACTTGCAGTACAGAAAAAAGTCATAATCATATAAACATGCATTTCATCACAAAAAATTAAAGATTTTTTTATCATAAATATAAGAATATAATTACCAACCTTAATTTACAGTTTTCTCTTGAATCTCTTTTCCTTTAATACTTTCTTTAATTAAAATTCTTATAACATAAAATATTAATTGGATCAATATTAGAAATCAATTTATTTTATTTTATTTATATGATACTTATGTATAGCTTTTATTATTTGACGCTCATATTCATCAATATTCATTATCTATTTTCTAAATCAAGTTAAATTAACCTTTAATTCATTTAATATAATTATATGTCTAATTTGCCATATAATACATCTAAATCTTATTAATCTTATTATTTTTCTTAATATAAAATATTAAGTGTTAAAGTGACTTAATATATTTCATTTAATGTTTATCATACCCCTTAAAATGATTCTAAATTAATTAACATGCTATAGATAAATTTTATTTTCATTTAATATTTATCATTTCCCTTAAGATGATTTTAAATTAATTAATGATAATATAACTTAGCATAGGTTTTCGATTTTATTAAATTTGCAATTATACTTTATATGTAAGGGTTTAATACTTAATTACTTAACTTTGATTCATCCTATATATTCCCAAATTTCATTTCTTGCTGAAATCTATAAACCCTAAGTTAAAACTTAAGATAATAATATTAATATCAGATTTTTAATTAAATATATAATTATATAAATTATTTATTTACTTACCTTTTATATTTCTTCTCGGTTTGCCCTAAGCTCAACCCGTCAGCTTCTTCACTCATGCACGCACGGTTCAGGCTCTCCTTTCCTCTCGTTCGCACACACGGGCTCCCTCCTTTCTCGTTTTCGGCGCACAAGAGCCTCCGGCAACTCGATGTCGGTGCTAGTGAAGCCGCCCCACTTGGCTAGGGCACGGACGCACGAGTTGTCGCTTCTCCTTCTTCTCCCTCGGTCGTCGATGCACGTCAACGCACGGTCTCCTTCTCCCTCGATCATCGATGCACGGAAGGTTCACACACTGTGAGTCTTCCCTTCTCTCTTCCTTCCTCTCTCCCTCTCTCGTGTGTTTTGGGAGTTCTATTTTATTTGCGGCGAACTCCCCTTTGACTTTTCCAATTGCTAACCGTCGTGGTGGTTGTATTTCTCTTTTTTTTTTTTTTCTTTTTTTTTTGAGTTTCAGTTGTTACACATATCTTTAATAAGATCTTGATATCTTTTAACAAATAATATTGTACATGGCATCACTAAGTGTGGTGAGCATGAAAATGTCAAAAATAAAGAATTAGATTATAGAGCATTTGGATGATAGGAAAAGGTAGTGAACAATCTAATGACTATGTCTTTAATGAGAAACTATTAAACTTAGAGGATCATCTTTTATAAGGATGAAATTTTTAGCATTTTTCTTAAGCTAATCCTCCTTGCCAACTCCCACCAATCTGATCTCTCTCCATGTTGTTGATGCCACCACAATGTTAGAACTATTACTCTATTTATTTATTTTACTGAATACTATCGCTTAGAGAAGAGTAAGAATATGAGTAGACTCCTTTCCACTGCAGCACATCAAAGCACCAAGCTAAACCTACAAATAGTTTTCTATGCAGATCATAAAGGCTTAGTCTCCATATTAGTTCAAGATATTTATTTTAGATTCCCACATAGGAAAGTTAGATTCGATTGATTATGTCACTCACTTCAAATCGATCTTCACCTTTATTTTCATGATGGGGAGATGTTTTTGGTCCTCTTCACTACTTTAAAAATGGTGCCACTATAGTGGTTTCCTTACTTACATTTAAGGAGTAGTATCTATATTGTTGACTTTAAATTATACACGTAGTTTGCTAGTACTTAACGATCATTAAAGAATTTTGGAACTTTATTGAATATTAGTTAGGAGCATGGCAACTTACTTTAGCACATTATGACTAACTCCCCATGAAAAAATGCTTGATACCCAAGAATCGGAGAAAATTATTTTATTATATAGTGCTCACATAAAGCTTTTGCGAAGGTCCTTTTCCTTGCTCATTGCTTGCATTAATTAAAGATGTTAATAAAGTTGCTTGACTTGGCCAACCATCACGTAAACATTAAGGAGTACTAATTTGGCCATAAATTTAAATATCCAATGATTTGTATTTGTCATAGGAATCATGTATTGTCTATTACAAATTATAGAATTGAATTTAGTGGAGTATAGAATATGATCTATTAAACAAGAAGATTTCTTGTTTGCCTAAGAGCATGCAAATGCTCATAATAAAATTATAGTTTGCAAAATGGTAGATCTATTGTTCATAAAAATTCATGAAAATAATTTAGAGATGTTTGTAGTTGAAATATAGATTTTGTGGGGATTTTTAAAAGAGTTTAGAATGGTGAAGTGGTGTTTACACTAAAACTAGTTCATGTTTTGTTTAATTTGGCTGAAGGGACGTTTCAGCTTGGCTCTTTGAATTTTTTTATAGAAGTTTGTAGATAATTGGAGATATTAGTAGGAGGGATGTATAAGAAGCATAGACACTAAATGGAAAGGAAATCTAGAACTTAGGGAAAAAGGTTGGTGAAACCAGCCTGCAACAATAGGAACTAGAGATAAAATTTGTTCACCATAAAGTTTAACAGCAGCAACAGTTTTCATATATAGCTAAGTTTAACTCAACATTTTTTCATATGTTTGAAAACTGTGGATTTTTTGAGGGACCATGTTAGGTCTCTTTTCCTATGGAGCCTCAATATCACCTTTATGTGAGCACTCCATTAGAGCTAGAAGAGGAGGAGGAGGAGGATGATAGTGAATACAATTACTAGTTTTCCCTTTTTTTCTTTTTTTATTTGTATTTTCCTTTTTCTTCTCTTAATTTTTGGAAAATTTTGCATATTGAAGAATCATATAATAAAAATGCAAACAAAAGTAACCCTTAACAAAATTCAACCGTCATGCCAAGAACTAAAAAATGTTAATACATTATTATCAAATTGATTTAAAATGCACATTAAAGTCTCATCACAAAAGTCATAATATTTTAAAACAACTACATACAAGTTTAAAATAAAATTTTCAAATATCTAAGACTTTGGGGTGGTTCTATAATTCTAGGAGATGGTTGGAGAATGAGAGGAGAGAGTGGTTGGCAACTTATTTGCTAGGTTGCAGGTGATGTGTCACTTATATTGACAAGTTGACTTGCAAGATGCTTTGATCATCTCTTAGTGCTATATATTGACTTCCATATGACACCCACCAAGGCATGAATCCAAATTATAGTCTTATTGTCAAATTTTGGCAATTGATTAGTTAAGATTTGTTTCCATTCTTCTTCTATCATGCTATGGCTTGTTGATAATTGCAATATTAACTTCATTCCTTGCATACGTTATATTCAATAATATCCTCTCATAGGCCCCTATACTCAACATATCAAATAAAACATATTCATCCTCTAGGATTTTTTTTTTCACTAAACACAAAGTAAGCATCTTAAAGATCTATTTACTCTCTATTTTCCATTAATTTATAAGTGAAAAGATGAAGATAATTTTAGTCTTATACCCATAAATTTTTAAAGGGTTATCTAAAAATAGTAAATAAATCTAGCTTCCTTTTTGAAAACCATGGTCTTAAAAAAATATAGGTAAGTTGATAATCTCCTTATACAAATATTTATAATATGAGATACATTGTTAGTTTTGGTGTAAGATAGTGCCACTTTAGAAACTCTATCAACAACTACAAATATGTTGTCTACTCTTCTGCATGTCCAAAGTAGACCTAAAATAAAATTTATGGATAGATCCTTAGGCTTGTGAGAGACATGTAAAGCAATACACTTCTTGATTTTTTTTACTTTAATGTTTTACCTATTTATAAGTATAATATGAGGTAAAAAGCTTATGTACATCTTTTTAAAAGAAGGCTTGATAAAATCTACTCTCTATAAGATTAATGGTCTTATCTCTAACTACATGATCTTCAATTCCTTTTGAATGTTGATTTAATATGAAATCATCTCTAAAGAACATCTTAGGAATGCATAGGTGTTTTCTTTTAAATAAATATCTAGCTAAAATTATAAAGAGGTTCATAAAAGATAGTGGCTTATCCTTATGATAAACCAAATGTAAGTTTTGGTAAGTAAGATAAGCTTGCCTATGTTTATTAAATCTTGGAATCTTGACCTCATTTTTAATGAAATTATCCTTTCTTATCATCTTAGTACTCAAAGTTCCCAATCTTAATCTAACAACTCTTCATTTAGGCAATTAGGACACCTCCTTAATGATTAAGTGAAATACCAAATTCATGTCTAAAATAGAACATGCCATCAAATCAAATCAAATGAGGCATAGATACCAAACATAAAAAAATGAAACCCAAATCCCAATGTTAAATTAGTTTAAGCTAATGGGCCATATCAAGACCTAACCCAATTCAAGTAGATTAAATGGATTCAAACACTTTCAAACTCAATGTAATTAAACCAAACTCAAGATAACATGTATTTGAACTAAATGCTAAATTCAATTGACCCTTAGTTAGATGTATTTGAACCAAAGTTTAAATTTAATTGACCCTTAGTTAGGCTAATTGAGTCACTTAGCCCAAAATAAACTATTTAAGACCCTATTGAACTAAGATTAAATTAACCCAAATTAAACTAAATCAAGCCAAATTAAGTCAATTTAAGGGCTTGAAATTATTATTCAATCATAATGAAGCACAAAACTGTATCCAACTGAGACTTAATTTGACTAATTAAGCTAAGTGATCAAAGGTGGCTTATGTGTTCCCCACCAAGCCAAAATCAAATTTATTCAAAACTAACCTAAATTGAACTTCCCTAATGGATTAAAACCAACATACCAACTCAATCAAACATAAGTCTAAATTTATTTGGGATTTAGGATAGCTAATTAAGCCACTTAACTCAAGTGAAATCAAGTTAACCCAAAAGTGAGCTAATTAGGTCATTTTGGGCAAAACCCAAAACCAAACTAAATTGATTACAACCAACCAACCAAAATATCAACCACACCTAATTGAAGCCCAATTGTATCCTAATTTGGCCAAATGGCTCACTTAGCCCATTTGGATCATAATGAACAAAACTCAAAATTAAATCAAAACCACTTCAAATTGAACTTACCCAAATCCTTGTAATCACTCCAATCACACGATTGAATAATTTTAATGATCAATTCTAATCCAATTTGGTTAATTGGTTCACTTGAGCCAAATAGGTCTATGCAAATCATATTAAGCCAAATGTCAAACTAAGCCCAAATTAAACTAAATAAACATTCATAGATCATCTCAAATTAATTATTGAGCATTACTCAATGATCAATTGAGCCCAATTGACTCAACTTAGCCCAATTTGACATAAATGGGTCAAATTGAATCAAAATCAAATTCAATCTAAAGTAAAATAAATCACCCACAATTAATCTCAAATTGATTATTGGACACAACTCAACAATCAATTCACCCAATTTGACCTAATTTGATCAATTGACCCAACTTAAATCAAATAAGCCAAATTGGATCAAACCAATCACTCCAACATATTTCAAATCAACATTTAAACATAACTCAATAGCTCTGTGGGCCAAAGTTGATCAATTGGTCAAAATAACCCAAGTTAACCCAACCGAGCAATATTTGGGCTAAAATAAAAATCAACCAAACTAATTATAATCAATCACTCCAAATCAATTCAATTAACTCATTGAACATAATTAAAGCCTAATCTAAACCCAAATCGGTCAAACTAATCCATTGAATCCAACCTAACTCATTTGAGCCAAATTGAGTTAATTTAGTTTCAAACCAACCCAAATCCAATCCAAACCCATTAAGCCCAAGTAAACCTCCCCTCATATGAGTTGGGATCTCAGCCCATGTGAAGGGTAACCAAAGGCCAACAATGAAGGCATGGGAGAGGGAATAAATCCAAAGGAAAATGCCAAATCTAATATCAAATCATGCACAACTCATCTCCCCACTTGGATCAACCTTAGCAGGCTCTAAAGTGGCTAAACCACCAATTCTTAACCTTTGCTAGGCTTCCCTCACCTTTGGCCAATAACCCATACCTCCATTAATGGAGGAAGGGTTGGCCAAATAAGGAGAAACAAAACCAATGCCCCTCAACCCCAATTACCACTTTCATCACCTTCCCTAAAGCTCAAGCAACCAAAACAAAACAAGCCCCCCTCTCCCAACCTTGAGACCATCGAGAAACACCACAATCTAGAAAAATCATGGCAAAGCTTGGTTCTGTAACTAGCCAAATTCATCCCACAACTTCATCGACCTCCAAGGAACGTGCTCAGATCATGACGAAAGTTTTTCTTATTTTATAGTAGATTTTACCAAGCTCAATATACTCACTAAAATATATAAATCATTATACAACACTTAATACTTAGTAGAAATTTTATTTTTTTTCATATAAATATGCCTAACACAATTTATGCTATAACATATCAAAAGTTACAATGTAAAATATTTGTAAATCTCCATAATCTGAATTTGCATCAAATTTAACCAAAATAAAATATCAAAAATATACATACAAGTGATAAATTTAAAATATGAAGTAGGGAAATGATAACCTACATTGAGCCAGATAACTTTCCCAACTTGCCTGATGGATGAAATCTAAAGTATGAAAATAGTAGCCTACCATGGTTTCTCTCTCTAAAATCCTCTCTTTCTCTCCCTTTCTCATTCTAACTTACTTCTATTGGAAGGAAATGAAATGATAGGAAGTGGATTAAATAATATTTTATTAGATATAAGGGTATATCTATTTATAACTTATTATTGAAATTCAAAACTATAAAAAATAAATAAAAACAAAACACACTATAGAAAAAATAGTTAATTTACAAAGTTGTACAAAAAATATTTTAAATATTTTTACATTAAATATATAAAAAAATTAATTATTTTAAATTTAAATTTTTAACATTTCAAAATTCTGTCCAATCAAAATTACAAAAAAAAATCTGTGAATAAATCACATATAAAATTAACTCTTAAAACATATAGAAAATTAATAAACTTAACATAAACATGCAAGTATTACTAGATCATAAATCAGGTCATTATAAATGATATAGTTGTTATAGAGCTAGTCGCCACATGCAACCCCTTTTGTAGGCTCTAGACCTCCTTTATATAAAGGTGTGATACTATCCTATATAGGTAGTATGCAACCTCCTTCGTTAGCTTTATCCTTCCTCTATGGGGCTGTTTGGTTGCCTGCATTTAGAATGCGATTAAAAAAATGATAAAGTGAATAATGAATTCGAATACTTTCTGATTGTTTGATTATGTAAAGTAAATACATGTAAACTATATTTTCTGTTTGGTTGAGCATATGTAAAGTAAAGTAAATACTTGTATTGTGAATACTCTTGTATATTTAGATATTAGTGAAATTTTTTTCATTAACTGAAATATTAAATTAATAAATTAATTATATATTAAAATATAAATATTTTATAAATAAAAATTTACTACTTAGTTAAAAAAAGATTATAATATATTTATTTTAAAAGTAGAAAACTGAACAATATGATAGACCTCTATATAACTTGAACTGATAAATAAATTTATTTTAATGATATCTATTATTTATTTTAAAATATTTTTTTATTTTGCTTTCATAAGAAGCTATATATATATATATATATTAAAAATTACATAATCTTTTTAGGTCAAATAATGACCTAAAAAATTTTGAAATTCCTATAAGATGAGAGCAAAATAAGAGTACATGTATATCTGCAACAAAGTATGAAAAAATCAAAGCAAAATATGAATAATGAACTCAGTATTTGAAAAATCATTAAAGAACTCCAAATTCACAAAATTAATACTCAAAGCTTAAAAATTAAAGATAACAATTTGAGCTCTAAACTTGGTTCATTCAATGCTCATGGAGCCGATCGAGTGTATGGAGAGCTCATTGGGTGCTTGTCGTTGTCTAGTAATCTAGAAATGGCAAGATTTATTGCGAATGATGGAACCTCCGAACAGTGGAAACTACATGCTCTTATCGAATATCTATGCTGCAGCTGGGAGGTAGGAAGACGTAAGAACATTGAAAAAAGAAATCAATGAGAGGGGATTGCAAAAGACTACTGGAACTAGCTGGATGGCTATCAAAAATCAAATCCATTCCTTTACTGCAAGAAATAAATTACTTACTAAAAATGATGTTATTTATAAAAAATTGAAAGGATTATTCGATGATTTGATAGAAAACTGGATGATTTTCTGATTCAAGACATGTCTTGCATAATTAAGAGGATGATTAACCATAGCAGAAAACAAAAATATTTCAGGAAAAAATGGTTGCACCATTTATGTCTTTCAAGTCATCCTTCACGCCACATAAATAAGTAAATTTGGCATCAAAGATCTGTTCATACCGGAAATCGTCCAATGTCGATGGGTTTCAAAGCAACGCATCTCCACATGAGGGCACGTAAAAGAAATGAAGTAATACCACATTTTGCACAAAAAAAAAAGAACAATGCAATCACTTTAACAAACGATACGAAGTGGATTAAGGAGAAAATTACCATTAATTGAAGATATCACAAGAGAATAAGATGTAAAGCGGAGCATTTGTCATTACAAGGTAGATTGGAGTGAAATGATTAGTAGAAATTTTCTAACCTTGTATCATATACATGCTTCAACATTTCCATGGGAAACATAGAGATATTCCATGAAAGGCATCTGACCAAGAGATTACAGAGCTCACAACTAAATCCTAAAGCTTCACAGTATCCACAGATCCACAGCTACTAGATATTTTGTTTAAGTGATCAGTAGAAAGTTTTCCTACATTTTCCATACACATAGGCATGATTTCAACTTAAGTTGACAGTAATATGCAGACAAAGGCTAACCTTTGCACCTTTATCATTGCCCTCTCAGATTGTAATAGAAGAGGCAAATAATAGCACATTGATCCATACTGAGTAGGGCATTAGCTTTGATGCAAATCGCATGATTTGCCAATAACAACTGCATTTCATGTTCAAGAGAAGGCTTTGATAGGAGATTTTTCTGCAGTTAACTCATCAAGTTATTCCCCATTAATGTAAGAAAAATCAAAAGCTTGGTCATTAACATTAGAAAAGTTGAATCTCAATAGTCTAATGTGATAGGAGGATATTATGAAGACATAAGATAGCTTTATAACTCAAAATTATGACAATAATGTTGTATGTAACCAAGTGTTGGGCTATAACAAGACATGAATATCCAAGTTGAGTATGGTAAAATTGAGAATGCTAAGATCGATATGCTAAATTAGTAAGGATAAGGCTAAAAATTATAATGAATGCAAAAGTCTTTTCTTAAGAAAATTTTGGATTCTTTTTCCTTCTAATTACACTTGATACATAAAGTCAAGAGACAAACCTGCAGACAAACACAAATTCACCGCGATTCCTCATGATGAAACACATGGAGACGTAAGTAGGAGATGGATAGTGTGACTTAGGGGTTATTCGATCATAATTCCTCTAGGCCACGGGTGCTAAAAAAGAAAAATAAATCTTAGATATATATTCCTTCAAGAACTTCTTGCTACGTTCACTTTAAATTCTAACTTATTAAATCAAATTAAAGAATCTACCAATATTTGATATACATCCAAAACATTTTCAGAGTTCAAATAATCAAATAAACCTCATAAAGAATCATTTATAAGAATTCTATTGTTATATCTTCCGACAAGTAAATGCAAATGTAAACCATCTAAAACTCTACGTACACCTCAAGCAAATTGTGCGGTGAGAGAGATGGGGATTTGCACCAAGTAAAAATAATAGAAATTGGAGAGGATTTGCCACTTCACATAGAAATATAAATCACAAACATTGCAAATGAGTCCACGGGTAACTTTTAGCATTCAAAATCATCATCATCAACGCCTCTATGAACTAGATGAAAATGTTTTCCTAGGAAATTTCCATACTAATGTAAATAAAAGTCATTAATTTAATTAAATAGTAAGAAATAAAACTTAAAAGCATATCGATATTTCCAAATACTAATCTTTATAGCACTCCTTCCTTCTTTTAGTTTCAAATGAATAGGAGAGCAATCTCAGAGAGAGATTTGTTTATGAATGATTCCTTGACCTCTCTCCTTAGCTTCAATCTAAATCCACCAACCATAGGAAGCTCTTGCTCCTCTCCCTGGTCACCAAGTTTTCTCCCTTAATCGTTACTCGGACCAAGCTGAAAATAAAAGCCAATGTCTATCAGACAATAAACATTCCAGCACTAGATTGCATGTATTTCACAAATGCATAATATATCAAATAATAAAATACAAAGAAAAAAATTGTACATATTAGATACTTCAGGTCAAGCAAGTTTCAAAAAGTGAATGAAAAACAAGATGTATTACTTACGAATGAGAACGGCTACTCAGTTCATTAGCATTAGTTGACGACCTATTTCTTCCTCCTAATTTGTGCATCTCCCACACCTCTTCTCATCTCCCACACCTCTTCTAAATCTCACAAATGAACTGAATTATTAGGTTATTTGTAACATGGAAAAAATTCATTCAGAGAGAGCGACAGACGGAGAGGCGGGGTGAAAGCAGAGCGAGGCGAGAGAGTGAGAAGATCGATTCGGCACCATCGAGCAACAAGTCGATCGGAGTGGGAGGCAGAGAGGAACAATGTTGCCGAAGTTGTGTAAGAGAGTCGAAGGCAAGGCCTTGGAGACCGAGCCGCAAAATAGCCGCGAAAACCTCTTCGATGGTACCTCTCCGGTATTCACCTTCCTTCACTAATTCGAGCAAGGAGAATGAGAAACAAATAAGGTTTGCGCTCTCAATCAACTCCGATCAAGGAAGTGGAAAAAGGGAGGAAAAGGGATGTACCTACGGCCGAAGGTTCGCTAATTCGAGCAATGTCGGCGATCTCACCTCCCGTCACAAGGATTCGCTCTGTTTGCGTTCGTTCTCTCGGGGTATGCGAAAGGCGGGTATGTGAAAGATTATAGCGGGAGAAGAGAAGTTCTATGCGCGGTTGTTAACTGTGACTTCTAAATTCGCTCGATTTCGGGGGTATTCCATTTACACGGAAAATACTCTGGGAAAGGAATTTGAAATGCTGTAAAATTTTACACGGTAATTAAATTACCGCAACCCAAACACGGAAAAAAGAGAAATGTGCATATTTAGATTACATTACATAGTAATTACACTGAACCAAACAGCCCCTATATAGAGGTGTGATACTGTCTTAGATAGGTGGCATGTTCCAACATTTCAGGCTCTAATGCTCCTCCATCATGAGTATTCTTTTATGACTATTAAGATTTTTTTTCCTTCATTGGGAGCATTAATTTTAGATGAAAATATGCATTTTTTATCCCATTAAAGGCATTTACCCTTAATAAAAGTGCTATTTTACATAAAAGTTATATACATTTTTAGACTTTTGCTTTTTAAGATTTATGATGCACCTTTTAAGAATTTTGGCTTTTGAGATTTTTGATGTACTTGTACCTTCCGAGGCATTTTCTTTCAGAGATTTTTGATAAATAAAGATCCTATTAAGTACTTGATCTTTCAAAGCATTTCCAATTAAAACCCTATCCATTATTATCTTCCCAATAAGGCTTCATTAAGGATGTGCTTTTTAGGGTTATGGAGACCTTGTTTACCACATGCCATCATGGAGTCTTTCTAGTAAGGAATTTGTCTACTAACTGCTTATTGAGACAACCTTATGGTCATGCCTTCCAAGGATTTTGTTCTAGGAGATATAATATATAATGAAAAATTATTGATAATATATTTACCTAAATAATAGAGTTTTATATTATGAAAATAAACCCATCTAAGTTGTTTCAACTTCATTCAATAATATTGACAATTTTTTTGCCATAATTCTTCTGATTTTTTTTGAGGTTCATGATAAGCTTTTTGTTTTAGTAAATAAGGGCTAAGATGTCTTTGATGAACAAAAAATTTAATTTCTTCTTCAAAGGAACACATTCTTTTTGTTGAATACCCTCATAATAATAAAAGTAAAAGTATTGTGATTCATTTCCTCAATTTGGATTCTTTAAAGGTTTTGGGCACCTGAGATATATAGAATTTTGGATCTCTATTATAATCTTAGATTTGTTTAAAAGAGTATTGTCAAAATTTTTATGCCAAATTATATGAGAAGGATGCAGTTGATCCCTCAAATGCCTATCCTTTTTTACCTAGAATATTACTATAATACTTTATTGTATATAATTATGATTATTAAGAGTATGTTCAAACTATCTTAAATGTACGTTGATGGCTTCATCAATAGTAATTTATGTCTCTGCTTGATGAATAAATCAACATAATACTATTATATCTCTCATTAGTAACAAGTAGAAAGGCCCAAGATAAAGCCCTTTGAAAAAGACTCCCCTAAGTAATTCAAGATCCACCTTAGATTTGGTGGGTTTTAGAGAAGAATCTTTGAAGGCACTCCTTGAGTAAGTCTTCTTCATTTTGATGAATTCTTAAGAGATGAGAAATTCTTTAACAATACATCTGTTGATAATAAATTGCTCCACTGTTGACCTCCCTATATGTGCCATGAGTCGAGTCTAGCCCACAAGTCAAATTCGATGGACTTTGGAGGTGTCAGTGCACAAATCGGAGCTCAAAATGCACTGTATGTCACCGAAAATGGTCGAAATGACCTCTGATCGATGAACGGACTTCACCGTTGCATTCAAAACATCAAAACTGATCGGAATATAAATACTGCAGAATCCAAAGAGCGACTAATAAAGCAATCAAGCTATCAATGTGTCGACACGTATATCGGAGTCGGGAAGCTACGATGATGTCCAAACGACCTCCGTTCATGAAATTGATAACACTGTTAGATTTAAAACATCAAAAACTATCAAATGAGACTACCCACGCTTAATTCAGATGAGTCTATACAAATGTCGAATAATCAGAAGTGGCAGCGCATAAATCGAGACTAAAATACATAGGACTCACCAAAATCAACTCAAATGACCTCCGATCGATAAACGGACTTCGCCATCGCGTTCAAAACATCAAAATTGGTTAGAATATAAATATTGCATGATTTGATGATCAACAATCAAGTCTCATTAATGCTTGCCCATATCGAAGTCGAGGAGAAAAACGATCTTCGCTTATGATTATGTCGTTAGCTTTGAAACATCAAAATCTATCAAGTACGACTATTCACACTCAATTCAGATGAGTTTGCATGAATGTTGAGTGATCGAAAGTGGCGACACACATGTTGAGTTGAAATTTACTCAATTTAACGCCAGCTTGAACCAAACGGCCTTCGATTACAAAACGGACTATGATGTTGCATTCGGAACATTGGAATAACCTTGAATTGATATATATATTGATTATCTAATTGTGCCGGTGTAAAATTCACGTTAAAGTTAATTAAACACTTAAAAATCAATTTAGAAATTAATTTAATCTCTAATATAACCCTAATAACCTAAAACCAACCCAAGCCGAACCGCTCCCATCCACGCACGGGTCTGCTCTTCACGCACAAGGCTCCGTCCATCTTCCCTCTTCTGTTCGCTCGACCACGCACGTTCACGGCAACCCTTCCCGCTCGTCCCTCTCGGCCAACCGTTCACGGCAAGAGGACCGAATGGCTTCTTCCTTCGGCTCATTCGCACGTAGCAACCGCAACTCCCTCTTTTCTCTATTCCCACACTCCGACCTCCCTCTGCACAGATGCATGTACCGTATCTCTACTTTAGTTAATGAAGAGGCTTTTGCCAGACTAGTTGCCGACGGTGCAGAAAGTGGAGGTCCGACCATATGCGGAGGCTATATTCAAAGAACTAAAGAAATGAGGCAATTTTTTTAAAATAGGTACCGTTAAAATACGAATTAGCAAATTGAGTATCGTTAAAAAAAAATTTAAGAATAGGTGAGTCGCGATTAGTGGCGCACCGCTCTGGTTTTGTATTTCACGCGTGATCTCAACCGATCAAGCCAATTCGGCCACGGAGCCGGTCTAGTAGTTGAGCTCCGATTTTAGGCGATCACGATCGACCTAGCTCCTCTCGGTTTTCCTCGATTCCTCACGCGACACTCATCGTGGTTGCTGAATCGACCACCTAGCACGACCACGGTCCTCCGTCGCCGCTTGAACTTCCGGGTAGATCTAACCGCACCGTCTTGTCTAGGTATTCGGAAACTTTATTTTTTCCGTTAACGACGTTTAACTACTTCTCTCTCATTTACCAGTTGGAAGTCAACTTTAGGTTTCGGCGACGATTCTTGCAGCTCCATTTCGGGTTGAGAAAATTGCTCACCGTGACGTCTAGTGGCGTGCTCCTCATATGTATCAAAAAAAGTAGAAGATTATTGTTTACAATTACCGCTACATCGCAAATTATGATAAATAAAAGCGGGAAATTAATCTTAAGATAAATAAGTGGGAAATCCACATAGACAAGTGCTTTTTCTGATGAATAATTCGACTACATGAGAAGTATCAACAATCTTATAAATTACAACTAAATTATTAATAAAAATGAACTACTTAGTTAAAAAAAGGATTACTACGTAGATTTGGTAGGATAATTTTAAAACTATAATTTTCATTTTCACAAAAAATAGTTTGAAAACTGGTCTCATTATCCATTGATTCATCATCAAAAAAGTTTTCATCATTATTAACAGTAGATTTAGAGAAGATCCCATTTGATAAGAAGACAAATCCTCTTTGTCTATTAAACGAATTATCACTAAGCGGTACCATAAAAATAATAGTTAAAGAAGGGTAGAAACTAATTTATTAAGCAAAACATACTTTGCTGCACATTATCAAGAAGCTCCATACAATCATGCTTGCCCAAATTCAAAGAAGATATAACAACATTTTCTTTTAAATATTTTATTAGGAAAATATAGAACCATTATCTAGATTTTCAGTAACAGATCTCCTTATAATTTGAAACTAAAACAAAAAAATCATCCACTTGCAAATTTTCAAGAATAATACAAATAATAGTAGCTGAAACTTGATTACTCTCCAAAATACTTCAACAATAATTTCACTACAAGCTTATCACTACAACTTACATTACATCGAGGACACCATTCAAAAATTAGGAACAACATTAAAAACACCAATAATATCATTCATAACACCATTACTATTTTCTTTTAAAGCGGTTTTCTTTTATCATAGTTTTATATTATACAAGAAACTTTAGTAGGATAATTTTAGTAGGATAATTTTAGTAGAATAGGTTTCTTGTATCATAAAAATTTCAAGGTTATACCTATGCAACATCACCTAACAAAACTGAAATGGTAGAGACAAAGAAGCATATTTCATATTTGTGTTCGTAAGCATTATAAAATAAGAATAATATCAACTCCCCAAACAATGGCATGAATGTGGAACTTAAACTTATGCTATATGTTGAAATCTTTAACATGTTCTCTC
Source organism: Cymbidium sinense (assembly GCA_021442155.1). NCBI lineage: Eukaryota > Viridiplantae > Streptophyta > Magnoliopsida > Asparagales > Orchidaceae > Cymbidium > Cymbidium sinense. The sequence goes on along the minus strand of CM038215.1, from coordinate 233,057,348 downwards.
GACTTAGTGCGACAGCCAGTGATAGCAATAGTAAAATACCTAGAAGAAGTCGTGTGAAACGGTGGAAAAAAAAAAGCATGCGGTGAGACTACGCCCGGTGGCGAGAAGTTCGAGGCGGAGGACGGTGCTCGCTAGCGGTCTTGGTCTACAATGACGGAGCGGAGTGTCGCGTGAGGAATCGAGGAAAACCGAGAGGAGCTAGGCCGATCGGGGCCGATCGGCCCTAAAAATGTGTCGGGAGCCAGTCGCCCAACTACTAGCTCCGTATCTAACCGGTCCGATGGCGCTCAAGAGTGATTCAGGCGGCCATCTCCGTGCTTTCTTCATCGCAGACGTCATTAGCGTGGATCGCTCATTACCTATTCTTAAATTTTTTTTTAACGATACTCAATTTGCTAATTCGTATTTTAACGGTACCTATTTTAAAAAAATTGCCAAGAAATGAGGCATGACACCAACAATGAAGTCTCACATGCTGCTACTCTCAGCCACTCTAAATCTAGCAACATTTAGAAGTGTGAAGATATTGTAAACCAGATGATGAAATCTGGACTCAGAGTTGGATTCTTCTCCAGAATGGAAGAATTGTTCCAATCTCTAGTGAGTAAGAAGATGAAGGCTGACGTGGTGACCTGGACATCAAGGATGGGTGCTTACTCCAGAAAGAAGCAGTACCATAAATGCTTGGAGATCTTTGAGGAGATGGTGGATGCCGGTTGCTACCCAGATGGAGGAACCGCCCGAGTTCTGCTGTCTTTGTTCCAATGACGAGGAGATTGCAGAGATGTATGCACCGTATCTCTACCTCAATTAATGAAGAGGCTTCCGCCAGACTAGCTACCGACGGTGCAGAAAGTGGAGGTCCGACCATGATTGCCTTAAATATATTAAAGAACTATCAAATATGGACAACCGAATACCTGATGGCTATCTAGACCAATCTAGAACTTCCATTATAAACGCATACCAGGAGGCATTGTCTATATTCTTGAAGGTCCTTCAAGCCCATGCTGGGCAAGTTCCCTTCCAACTTTCTGAAGAATTTAATAGGCTTTTTGTTCTTTGTAGTCCAAAAAAATCAAAGATTTATAAGCAATGCTGATTGGAGCACTGATGAGATTGAGGCAGAAGCAAATGCTTATTTTCAACAAATGTTCGCTGGAGAGCGTACAGTTGAAGACATGGTTGAAATGCTTGCTCGTTTCAAAGAATCTTCTGAAACGAGGGAGCAGAAGATCTATGAATGCATGGTGTCTAATTTATTCGAGGAGTACAAGTTCTTCTCCAAATATCTTGATTTTTTTTTCAAATCTGAATTTCCTACTTCACTTCACCGCAACCGGAGAAGCAACACTATTATGAGGCGGGTTCTTCTTTCAATTTTTGGCGTCACCCTCCTTGCAGCACCTTTCTAATTTTCCCTTCGTCACAATCGGAGCGGAACACTTTAATAAAGTGGTTCTTCTCTAGGTTTTCGACATTTCCACTACTCCTGCAGCCAAACAACCCCTCTTTCCTTCCTTGTAAATGATGGAAACTGAGAAGCAACACCGTCATGAGGCGGGTTCTTCTCTAGATTTTTGGCGTTTCCACTACCCCTGCAGCCAAACAGCTCCTCTTTCTGACCTTTCTCTTCACCGCAATCGAAGAAGAACACCATCATGAGGTGGGTTCTTCTCTTAGTTTTCAGCATGCCTAACCCCGTATGATCTTTACAATGTATAGAAAAATGAGCTAGAACATGTGGAATCTGTGATTATGAATATATATACATGCTTGTGTTTCTTCACAAGTTCGAAGGCCTCATCGTGCTCATGAGGGCGCGACGAGATGAAAAATGGGCTGTGGTGTCGCAAGACACCTCTCGCTACACTCATGAGGGAGTATCAAGTAAGCCAACATCCATTAGATGTCGTTCCCCATAGACAAAATGCTGACAAAATTTTGTCTAATTTTTAGACTTAGAAAAAAAATGAAATGAATACGCTTTGCACTGCATTTCTCTTTTTGCAGGTTTCAAGGCCCTACTAATGCTCATGAGGGTGTAGTGGGTGTGAAGACGGCTGTGATGTCACAAGACACCACTCGCTACGCTCATAAGGGCGTATCGAGAAAGCCAAAGCACTCCCGATGCAGCCCCTATGCGGGGATGACGCCGGGAGGCTTCCAAAATTACGTCAAATCTTTTGACTTAGGAAAAATGGGAGAGTGAAATGAGCTGGCTTAAGAACGTTAAGTAAAGAAACATACTGCTAATTTTTAAATTGAAAGCATCAAAAAAGGGAGAAAGTAAAATGACATACGACAAATGTAAAAGTAAAACAAAAAAGGAGGGGGAAAATAAAAGCTACTCTGAGGAGTAAATCTTATTTTAAAATAATAAATTAAACTGTATTTTGAATCTATAGCTTCAAAATAAGGCTCGCCACTGAATCTGCAACTCTTTGTAGAAGTAGACAGAAGGCGACACTAAATCTAATTCTACAAAAATCATAGGGCTTCATTCAATCAAAAATTAAAGAATTTCATTATAATTATGATTTTCAAAATCAATGATTTCATTAATTAGATGAAATTAGCTAAGCTATAAACACCTGCATGTGCTCGAACATAGAGATTTCAAGTACAAATTTTAATATCTGAAAAGGCTACGCAGCTAAGTTGGAATTAAATGAAAATATGAAATTAAACTCATAATTCAAAAATAAACACTAGATAAAGTCTTAAATACACCCGCATGGGCCACAACACTATATTGAATGCTTAAATTCAAGTGTCTGAGGATGCTGCGTGGGTTGCTTCCTGGTTTAGTCTTAGGACTGGGTCCGGGTTAACAAAACCTAAAACCTATAATAAGAGTTTCAAACTAGTGAAATATCAGAGAAACTGATTCTGTCAGGTGATAGTAGATCTAATCCTTTGTTAGCAGCTAAACAGAGTTGACAAGATCTAAAGCTCTTAAACATATTCAAATTAATCATTTTTTCAAATCAAATTAAGTAGTAATCTGAAACTGCTTAAATGAAACTCTATCATTAAAAACTTAAATTAAAATCAATCTATCCACGTTCTGCAACTATTTATCGGGGGTGACAAATTAAGAAAACTCTATCTCACAAAGGAGCTAATGTCAAATCAAGTGTTATGCTATATTTACTCTCAATCAATCTCACGCTAGTAAGGATGTGGCCCGTGTTCTCTGACTATGTGACTTGGCCAGTAGGCTCCACAGATGAAGCAGTTACGACAAGAGTACTCTGATCGGGTGGTTTGGCCAGTTAATCTCTATTATATTATGATCACGACTATACCCCGTACCCAATGGCTCTACCCTTTGAGTTGTGAATCATAGGGTATACTTGAAAGGGCAAACAACCCTCTGTCAGCTAAGGTAGACTTAAGATTGTCTCCTTAGACAGACACCACCCCAGGTCTATAAGGATTTCTTGGATGACGTAACCCATGTGTTGCTGATGAGAATCCTTCTGTCAGGTTGGGTCGACTACCTCCTTCGACTAAGTAGACTAGGGACCGCGACTATCCAGGATGATGGAACCATGGGATATAAATCGAGCACATCATCATTCCCCCAACCATTCAGTTTAAGCTGAAATGATGAATTTCTTAATTTTAAATTCTAAAAACTCCATATTCTTGCTTACATTGCTAGCAACAACTATCAAAAGTTCTCTCTCACTCACTGAGAGGGGTTATTAACTATAGGGGATTGTGCCTATAGGAAACTTGGAACCAGATATAAAGTCCTCGCAAAAGGATGGCACAATCTCTGGGTAGTGTCTTATCTACTATTCCATCTGCCTTGTGAAAATTACACCGATATTTTAAACCATACTCTCTTCGAATTCAATAATTATCGAGAGGTTGGTGGTGAATTTTTGGAGCCCACATCCACCAAGAGCTTATAAATTCATCAAAGGTATGGATAATTCCCCTTGTGAGAGAGAACCAAGTGTAGATTAATCGTTGAGGGTGACAGGAAGGACTTGATATAGGAGTGCATCAATGGCTTATTGAATGTGCATGATAGTTTTAAAATAGTTAATATCTTTGAAAGGATCAAATATCTCATCGTAGGAGTAAATGATTGAAAGCCTAGAGCCCATCAAAATAAGGTGTTGAAGGATTGCTTCAATTAGAGTTGAAGACTCTTAATATCCTCGATGAGAGGAAAGATGATTTCTATTCCTCATGGTAAACTCTTCTTGCATCAGATGTCATAATTTCTCACATCCAACATGATGGGTGGTATTAAGAAGGCGAGGCTGGGGCAAGTCCTCAACAAATGTCGATGGATTGAAAATTGGTTTAGTTGCATGAGATGGATATGTATAATTAATAGTGTTGAGAAGATTAACATCACATTCTGGCATTTGGGGAACTCTAGCTTTTTTGTGGGGAAGTCCAATAAAAGCATTCTTGGATTGAACTCCATTGACTATAAATCAACCTTATAGATGCAATCCCTCATGTTGCATTAGTGCTTATTATCGAGTTTTCGTAAAAGCTGAAGGATTGCATTTAAAAACTCTTTCATTCTACAAACATAATCTTTTAGAGAGGGGCCTAATGCACCACACTAGTGAGATAATGCCTATCAGAGAGAAAATAAGTGGAATCTTGGCACCCTTGGTTTAAGGGTTGGTCCTAAGAATGATGGGTGTGGAGCGAGAGGTTTTGTAATTGCGAGTATTACACATGTTGGCCATAGGGCAGGTGTTTCTAGAACTTATCTTGTATGACATTCTCTTCATGACAAAGCAAAGAAGTTCATTTAGAGTAGGACATCACGTCACCTTCTTGGGCTTGAGATTCACCTAATAGTGAGATAAAATGAACTTTTAAAATTAATGCAATGCAAAGGAGGAGCTCATCATGAGTAAGTTACATCTTCCTCTCAAGATTGAGTATCAACTTAAGCGCTAAGTTAAATTTAAATCTTGAAGGTGATGTGATACAAGAGGAAAGGTTAAAAGAAAAAAATTGAGAAGTGTCCCTCAATAATTTCATGGTGAATCTTTGTTATAAATAAGAAAAGATTTGATGTTCACTTTACTCTTTTTTACGTCTTATCTTTTTTTTTCTTGATTCCTTTTCATATATGTTCTCTTATATGGGTTTATTCCCCATAAATTAGTTAGAGATAAAACTCTACCAATTTTATTTTAAAATAATTATTTTCTCAAAGATTTCAAAGGCTAAAATTTTAGGCCTAATACTTTTGTTGTTTAAAGTTGTTATTAGTGATAATTACATTTCAGTTTCTTATTTGTTGTATGAGCCAAGCAAGTGGTCACAAATGACAAAAGATTGGTGTAGGAGTATCCAATAATGTGAAGCAAAATTTAGAAAAGTGAATCATTTTCCCACAAGGGGTTGCCCTAAATAAGAGAGCATAAGGAGATATTATCCCAGGTGGGCAATTTGTATCCAGTGATTTTCCTTATATGTGAAACTCAGCCACATGCAAATGACTATGTAGTCAAGTGCTATCATTAGCCAACTCGATGTGCTGTCTGAACTCGATGCATCTTGCTGACTTGGCGCATTGACTACTATATTAGCATCTTGCTGACACATTCAAGGCAGTAGAATTGACTTACCATATGGTAGTTACATTCACAACATGAGGAGAAGAACTTATGTCAATCTTGAGCTTGCTATTTTTGAGTAGTTAGTGACTGCCATAGAGTAGAGGAGGTGCTGCAACTAAAAGTTACACACACTGGAGTGGAGATGACTGAAGCAATTAAGGAGGTGTTTACTTCATAGAGTCTAAAGAGAGTATTAAAGACTAGCTCAACCTTCAGTAGCATAAAGATGCATTCATCCAAGCACTTTAGAATGACATAGAGGTATTTGCTTGGATAGCAGTTGAGATGCCAGGTATTGACATCAACATTGCATGCCATAAGGTCAATATCTCAAAAGATGCTTAGTCGACTAAGTAAAAAAATCATAAAAATTGATAGCTCTACTCATCAAGCCAATCAAAGAAGAAGTTTTCAAGCTTCTTAAGGCTAGCTTCATTAGAGAGGTCTAATATTTGAAGAGGATACTGAAGGCTATGCTGGTTCAGAAGTTAAATGGTAAGTGGAGTATGTTCCTAGACTTCACAAATTTGAATCCAACTTGTCCCAAAGATGGATATCTAGTTTCTAGAATAGACACACTCATAGAGTCCACAATGGGTACTCAATAATGGGCCAAAAGAGTGCTCACAAATGACAAAGGATCGACACAAGAGCATCCAATAATGTAAAGAAAAATTCAAACAAGTGATTCATTCACCCACAAGGACTCAACCTGAATGGGTGAGCAGGAGGAGAGACTATCCCAGCCAAGAGATCAGCACCCAGCGATTCACCCCATATGTGAAAACTCACCCACATATGGGTGATTATGAAGCTAAGCGCTCTCGTCAGCTAACTTGCCCACCAGCACTGGTGACCACTTATGAAAACTCATTACTCGTCATGTAGCACTCACCTTCACCAACAAGCCATTTTTTTTAATGTAATTGTCTTAGCTGATGTATGTAACCGCCTCAGCTAATGTATAATTTCTATATGTAACCACCCCTCAATCCTATAAAAGTAAGATTATTGAGGAGGCGTGGATCCTTTTTGTTCTTTCTAGATTTTTAGCATTCATATACTATCTCTTTGTTAAGAGGCTATGGACCCAAGAGAGGGTCGAATTGGATATTTTAAAAATTTTAAAGTTAAAATTTAATTTAAACTTTGTAAAAAAGTTTGTTGCAAGTTAAAATTTATTTCTCATGAAAGATCAAAGCAACAAACCAAACTAAGTGCCAAAGAATAAATGTAGAAATGTAAAAGACATAAGCCATAAAGATTTTTATGTGGTTCAACTAAACTTAAAAATTGACCTATGTCAATGCCTAATTGCCCTGATTAGTAATTTAGTAATCAAAATAAGATTACAGAGAATCTCTTGTACTTTCCTACATGGGGAAATTACAACCCCAATAATGTACTTTCTTGTACTAGTAAATACAACCCCAATAAGTTTAAGAAATAAGATAAAGAAAAATACAAGTAGATATCTATCTCTCAATTTTAAAATAAATTTTACACTCAAGCTCACTAAGCAACAATAAGACAAATAAAGAAGAGGTCAAAGTATATTTGTTGTTTTTAAGATAAAGCATGCAATGCTATGAACTTAATTTAAAGTGCTTAAAATAAATTTATCCTTGAAAAATATTTGATAATTTAAAAATATGAACTTGAAAAATAATGTACTACAAAGTGCCTAAAATAAATTAACTTTAAAAATAACTTGCACAACGTACAAAATCAAAGATCTATATAGTAAAAACTTTCAATCAATCAAACAATTGTGAGAGCCTTGAAAGATGATCATAACTTAAATTAACTTTGAAACAAAATTCAAGAATAAAATCAACCTTTAATACACATGCATAAAGTAAAATAATAAGACCTTTAAGATGAGTACTTATGAGAAATAATAATTCCAAAACCTTAAGAGAATAATTTCATAAAACATAACAAAATCAAATGATGATATAAATATTTTAAACTACTTAAATTAAAAGAGAAAATAACTTAGAAAATTCTTTAATAATGTAAGCCACAAATCTTTTTAGTCCAATCAAACCATCAAATTCAAAAGACCAAATAATTAAAGTAAATTAGACACCTTTACTCAAGTCCTTTGAATGTGTAAAAATATAAGCACTAGACTTGATGAATACTCCTCCAAAGATTGAAGGAAGCTTGAAGAAGATGATGACGATCTCCCCTTTGAATGTGGTTGACGAGATGAACAAGAGAGAAGACCTTTGGCACTTGAATCTTAAATTGCAAGAGTTTTATCTTTCCAAGAGAGAATGAAGGCATGAGGCCACCTATTTTATTAAAGATTGATCCTAGAGGTGCTCAGCTAAAATAAGAGAAAGGTGATTGAAAATAATTTAGGAAATAATTTAAGATTCAAAATTCAACATACCTTGATTTGAAATTGAATCACTTACAACTCAACCTATGTGTGGTCGATCAAGGTATTGGAGGGAAGGTTCAAATCACATAGCATAAATGAGCAAATTCAAATTAAGAATGAGATTAAAGCATTGTATGGTTCGTCCAAAGAAAAAGAAGGAAGATGGAAGAAATCAAGAAGGAAAGCAATATGGTTCATCCAAAACAAAAGAAAGAAGAGGGTAGTAATCAAGAAGGAAAGCAACTAAGGCAAAGATTTGATCTTTAAACTTAAAGCACATGGAATAAAACTTGAATAAACTCAAATTCAATTCAGTGTGGCCAACCAAGCAACAGTCGAGGGAAGTGGATTCAATGCATTTAGCATAATTAAATAATAGCTAATTAATAGAGATTAATCAAGAAAAGTGTCTGAATTTATTTGAAATAAAATAAATCCAATAAATTTAAAAGCATGGAATGATAAAGACTTGCTATATGAGGTTCAATCACGAAGAAATGCAATAGATATAAATGATTAATTAATTAATTAAAGAGAAGCTATTAGAGCAAGCCAAGAGAATAAATCAAATAAAATAAATCAATTAATTCCCATGAAGATTTTGGCTACGAATATTTCCATAATGGAATCAATCTCTAATCAATGCAATTAATCAATTTAAATCAAGGGAGATTAATTAAGAAGTTTTTTGAATAATAATCATAATTTAAAAAAATTAAAATCAACATAAGCGGGTTTGCTTAGGATATTTTCTAAACTAAGAATTTAAATTATGAAAGTGTAATTAATTTAAAATTTATTTGAAATTGAATTTGAATTAAATTAAATTAATTTAAATAAACTTAAATTAAACTAACCTAAGCATGATAAGGTCAACCAAGCATGTCAAAATATGATAGAACAAAAATAGAAACAATTTAGGGCAATATGTAATTTGAAATTCAAAGAATTCAAGTTCAAATTTCAAATAAATTTGAAATTTCAAAAATTATTAAATGAGAAGAAATGATATGACATTAAATTAAATAAATCCTACAAAATTCTTCATCCTAAAATCATTAAAAAAATTTGTCCATGCATGAGAGAGATAAAATTCAAATAAAATTATTGATAGGAGAGAGGAAAAAGATAATTTGAATAATTAAATGAATAATTTAATTCTCATGATAAAATAAATGGATAAAAATTAATCTAAGCATAGAAACTAATTAATGAAGTTGAAAATAAACTTTACTCACTTTAAGATGTAATAGATCATTCTTAAATTAATGCAATTATTTACATTATCCAAAAAGGATAATTTCAAGAATATTAAAAATTAATATAAATAAAATATGAAACAATATGTGAAAATTAAAAATAAATAGTATGAAGATATTTTAGCAATTATTTTTATATTTACAAGCTTTTATTTGTCTTATATTGAAAATACTAGAAAAATTCTCGAATCATCCTAGTTCAAGTTAATTTGACTTTACAAATTTAAATATACCAACTAAGTCTAATGAATTTACTAAAATACTTAAGATAAATCATTAGTTTCATCCAAACAATGTTTGTTCACAAAAATTAATTAATTATGTAACGAGGCTCATGAAGTCAACACTTTGATTTTTGTGTTGTTTCTTAAAGAGGGAGAGAGGAGAGATTCATGTACTTTGATTTTTTAGCAGTGAAATTTCTCTTATTTCTCATACTTTTTTACTACATCTTTGATTCACCTCACCTCACCTGATATAACCCTACTTCTCAGGTGCCTAAGAGGTTATGCTTCACTCTATGGGCAGACTTGGATTCAACATCCTTTTAGGCCCATAGAGTGAAGCAGAGCCTCTTAGGCACTTAAAATGTTCTTCTTCACTTTATGAATAGATTTAGATTCAACACCAATGATTAAGATTAACTACCTTCTTTAACCTTTAGCTAGTGTGTCAAAAATGTTATATAATAATAAGGCATACAAACATTTTTTGAAAATATATTTTACATTTAACAACATGATAATTAGTGCACTTAAACAACTATATTTTTCTTTCTACTCCACTAAATGTCCATGGTGGGTACTAATTTGTTCCCAATGATCTCATTTTTTTATGAAGTATAAGCTATCATATTACCTTCAATATAGGTATGATATTTGTATCATATTAGTGCACAAGTGAGAGTATTGGGTTATGTGCCATAAGAAAGGAGGCATCACATTATATTAATTTTTAACACCCATTCTCATAATAATTAATTTTATTTTATATTTATTTTATTAAAGAAACACGAGATAATCATGTGAGAATTGTAAAAAAGATTTTAAATATAAAACTTATTTTTTAAATAAAATTATGCTCACTATTAAGTTATCACTGGAGTTAAAAGAGAAATCAATCATAATTGATTAAATCAAAACTCACATAAGAAAAAGATGATTAAATCAATAATAATCATTGGAAGCTTTATCACATTCAACTTATGTAAAATATGTTTAATCACAGTCAAAGGAAATTAGCTTCATTAAGGACTTTGAATTAAGTATCCAAATTAAAACTAAGTTTAGGTAAAATCTAACTAAGCTCAATTGAAATGAAATTTAATTAACAAGTTAATTAAGCTATAATTATTAGACCATTAATCATATGACTAAATAAATCACAAGAAAATCAAAATTATTACTATCATTGAAATGGGAATCAAAATAAAATTAAACAACAAATATAAGATTAATCATTGTTAAGTCAAAATAATATTAATCAAATACCCATTCAAGGTGATTAACTTTGTATATCTTACTAGTAAAATAACTAGGCTTGATTTCACTTGGTTATATTTGAAATACCTCATAATCAAATCTAATTAAGGTTGAATGGAATGAGTGTCATCATATTTACTTCAATCTTGATTAGTCAACCCATGCACAGATAGGGAAAGCATTGAACAACACCAAAACATGCATGTAAAATTACCATTTCAAATCATTATCTTTCAACTAAATATATATTTCCCACTTCCCAAAGCTTGCTACAAAACTTCCCCAAACTCCCAATACTTAATTTACGCAAAATTTGCAAAGGCACTAGAAGGAAGAAAGTGTGTTGGACCCCTTGATTTTGGACCCTTCTCCCCTATAGTTGTAGAGACTCTAAGCCCAAAATGAAGCTGCCATTATTATCAGGCACCCTCCCTCCAAAAAAAATTAAAGCTCTTAGTCCCCCTCTATCCTCTCTAAACCTCCCATCAAAACACACACAACTCACTTAAAAAGAAGCTCTTTCATTGTTGACATCACTTTTGGAGTGAGGATTGACTCATCCTTCCTTATACTTTGGAGTCTTCTAGACACTAGAATCTCCTTAGCCATAGGATACTTCTAGTGAGTAGGTGAACACTGAACCTAAGCCGAGAGACTTACAAAGGTGTGCCATAAGCTTATGTTATGCCTTAGAACCAAAGGAACTTACCTATCTTATGGCCTAACCCATGACCTATGCCTATCCACTCATGAAAATCCAATTTTAAATCAATAAAACCAAACCTAGTTGGATTTCATTTCATATCCAAGCTCCAAGCCAAAATGATTTGAGCCCAAACTCATCTTAATCCCATAATCCAATCCCATGGACTCAACCCAAGGCTCCTTCAATTCAACCAAATCCAATTGAACTTCACTAAAGCACTCCAACTATTCAATATACCATTTCAAACTCTTCCAAAACCTACAATCAAACCAATCGATCAAATCAATTCAATCAACCTAGCCTAACCCATTTGAACCCAAAATGTCCAAACGGGCCAAAATCCAATTAAATCCAAATCAATTGCAATCAAAGCCATTAAAGCCACCAATCAATCCTAAATCAATCATAAAACTCAACTCAACCCAATTTAACCTATTTCAACTCAAATTGACCCATTTGGTATCTAAAGCGACCTAAATGACCCATTTGATCCAAACTCCAATCCAACCCAAATTGGATTGAACCAACCTATCCAATCTCTTCTATAATAATTTTTTTATCACCTTTGATTATCCAATTGCAATCAATTAGGTCAAATTAAGCTAATTTGATCACTTGGCCCAAGTTGACCCATTTAGCCCATATGAACTAAATTGAACCAAACTTCATTCCAAATCTAATTGATTGAAGCCAATACCTTCAATCAATCATAAATTGATCCTTGAACTTGACTCAACCACCAATTGGACCCAACCAAACCTATTGGGACTTTGACCCAAGTTGTCCCAAATTTACCTAAAAGGTTGAATTGGGACAAACCTCGATATAATCCAAATTGATTGAAAATAATGACACAAATCAATCATGAATTGATTATTGAACATGATCAACCCCTTGATTGAACCCAATTTGACCAAGTCAACCCAATTGACTCATTTAGCCCAAATTGACCTAAGGGTCAAATTAATCTAAATCATTCCCAAATCTAAATTAATTGAAACCAACACCTACAATCATCTCCAAATCATCAATTGAACCTAAAACAACCCCTAACCCAAGCCATTTAGTCAATTTGACCAAATTGGTCAACTTAGCCCATTTGACTCATATGAAGCCAAATAAGTCAAATTCAAATCCATTTCAAATCAAATCAAACCAATTGAACCTAAACATCTCAAATCATCATTTGTACATGACTCAACCCTTGGTTTGACCCAATTTGATCAATTGGTCAACCTAACTATATTTGACCCAATTTGGCCTACATGGGTCAAATTGAGCCAAACCCATTCAAACCAAGCTCAAACCCAACCAAATGTGGCATGAACAATCCTTGGGTCACCATGGGTCAACCAAAATAAAACCTTAATTAGCCTAAAATCCATTGGGTTAATCTTTCCAAATGGGACAAAATCTCCATTTGGATGGTCAAACCCACTCTCCTACCCTTGGCAGCCACCATAAGCTCAAATTGGACATGAGTACCATTAGCTCACTTGACCCAAAGCTGATTGGGTCAGCTATGTGCCAAGTGGAGGTGAACAAACCCAAGCCACCCCATTAGAGCACTTGGAGGAGGTGGTACACTTCACCTCAGCCCTTGCCAACCCACTTTCTTCACTCAGCCACTCAAGACACACCACCTCAACTCCACATTGCCATCCTCGACTGCCTATGCTGGTTGGATGCCTAGCAAAGGTTGGTTCAATCCGAGCCATCTAATTCCATAGGTAGGAGAGTATACTCCCTATCTCATTCCATCATACAAACAGGCATCCACAGAGCTTCAGTGAGTCAAGACGAGCTTTCCTAGTGCCTTCCCAACCTCCCTTGAGCTCCCCATCACCGACTAGATCAAACCAGAGTGAAATTGAGCCTCCACTCCGTCCAACTCCACCTAAACTCAACCAAATCCAAATTAACTTTACCCACACCTTCCCCAAGCTCCGGAGAGGTGAAACAAATTGATTCTCGATCAATTCAAGCACCGTAGACCAACTCCGATAACATTTCCAGCGGCACTTGGTCCATAGAGCCACTGACGAGGAGGCAAGTCTTGGGCTTCTTAATAGGGCTTCATCTGTACAAGATGAAGCTACCTCAATTGTTGTGCCAATGGTCTTGAACTCTGGCAAGGTAAATTTTGATAAATCATAGAAATCCACTAAGTTATTGGTCTTTTATGAAAGAAATCTCGATTTCGTGCAATTTCCATCATAGGTTCCCTTTAGATTTCTTCCTTGAAGCTTTTGGAGTTGATCCCAATGCCTCATGAGCTTCGGCAAGCTTGGATTGAGCAGAGGAGGGCGGATGGTGTACGTCATCTATCGTTCGGGGGACGAAGGATTATCCATCGTCCATTCCACATGATTAGAATGGATGGTCGTGATTAATCTTTTAGATTTATTTGATTTAATCCTATTAGAACTATGGGATTAATCCTCACCATTCGATCTGAGATCGAACAATGGGGATGAAAGGGCGTCCACCACCGTTGACTCAGCATGTTGCATTAGATCGTTTAAGTGGCCAATCCTGAGGTGCCAGGTGAAAAGCATTACCACGTCAGCTCTCGCATGGCACCGATGGGATTAGGGATTGATTAAGGTTAAAAATATAATTAATTACTCAAAACTTTAAAAATTCATAACTAATTATAAAAAAATCACAAAAATACAAATAAACCCATTTTGGAAAGGGTAAACATACGAGATTTTAATAAAAATAAAATTCTTATGGTTTGAATAGTGAATAGAGCTTAATTAGGGTTTGAATATTTCATGGATTAGATTAATTAAGCTCTAATTACTTTGCTAATGAGTCTCAAACTTGGAATGTTGATTCAACAGGATGTCTTCTACTTCCTATGATTTTCTTGGAATTTATTAGCTATGTAATTAGGAAAATTTGAAATTTGAACATTAATTACCCTCTTAAGCAATTTAATAATTATTAAAAAATGTCAAACATAATTTTTTTAATAGTTAATGATCATTAATCACTAATTATTAGTGAAATGAAGAGGGCAAATGATTAGGACTCCTTTTCCTAATTATTTTCCCAAATTTATTTCATGAAGAGGGTTAATTAATGCATAGATTAATTAAAGAATTAATTAAGTAATTAATAATAAAAATTAATCAAATTGAAATGATAATCGCTTTAGATAATTAACATTCAATTCATAGGTTCCTCTTTATGTGTTCAATAACATAAAGACCCTTAAGGAAATTATGATTAACTCATGGGTGTGGGAAAATCATAAGAGTACTTAATTAGATTTTTTAATCTAATTAACACTTAAGCATGAGCCTATTGCAATAGGTCTTTTAGGAGCATTGCAATTTTAATTTCTCATTTGCATATCATTTGAGGCTCATGAATAAGTGGTTAATTAAATTAAAGAAGCATATGAAAGGGTAACTAAAAAAGATTATTTAATGTTTCAAACTTAATTAATTCATAAAATCCACTTAATTATTTCAGTTTAAAAATATTAAATCACCAACATGGGATGGAGTAAAAAAAGTAAATGAATTTCTCCTCTTTGAGTTTAGTAATTCAAATCCAAAATCAAATTCAATAAGAAGCTTTGGTTTTCTTTAAATGATTTTATTCAACTTGATTGGCCTTAGGAATTAATGTGGTTGAATGAATTATGTGAAAATATTTAATTATTCCTTTTCATTCATTATAAATCTTGTGTGCCATGTGATGTCATGCATTCATGTTTTCTAAAGTGAAAGAATCAATGGAATTTATTTATGTGTAAGTTGCATTTGTTAGCTTAATCCTATGATATGTCTGGCTCTTATCACTAATAAATTTCTAAAGTTATTTTCCAAATTATAAATGAAAAGTTGAATTAATATTAGCTATGAATATTATGTAGGATTTACATGTGCTTATAGCTTAAACATGTCAAAATTTTACTCTATTTTTATGATTCATGTATGGGTTTACATATGTTTGAATAATAATTAGTATATAGTCTAGACATCCTGAGAATACGAGACTTTAAGTAGCCCCATGGAGGTCATTGATTATCTCACATCCCTGGTTAATAAAGGCATATACTTATTAAATGTTATTCCTATGTGTATTTGTACAAGAATTAGGATAGAACTTTACTTTACATGTGTAAATGATCCACTAAAATATAATCTTTTCATGATTTTCTTTCTCATAAGTTGTGTGTACACTCATGTGTATTTAAGAGTAGTAAGTATATAGTCTGGGCATCTCGAGAATATGAGGCTTTAAATAGCCCTATGGAGGCCATTGATTATCTCACTTCCCTAGTTAACAAAGGCACATACTTATTAAATTTTATTTCTATGTGTACTTGTACTAAAATTAGGATAGAACTTTACTTTACATGTGTAAATGATCCACTAAAATATAATCTTTTCATGATTTTCTTTCTCATAAGTTGTGTGTACACTCATGTGCATTTAAGAGTAGCAAGTATATAATCTGGGCATCCCAGGAATATGAGGCTTTAAACCCCATGGAGGTCATTGGTTATCCCACTTCCCTAGTTTAAACAATGACACATACTTGCTTAAAAATTTAATAGATGTGTATGTGTATTTAGCTAAAGAATGAAAATCCCTCTTTTCTACCAAAAGTATATGCATTCATAATCCTTTAAGTGTGCCAAAATATATTGCATGTATAGGTATTCTAAGTTCAAAATCACATGCATGTTATTAATGATGAAAAGGAATGGTGCAACATTATTCATGATGGAAATTCAAGTTCATTAATTTTAAGATTCCTTCATGTTGAATAGGATTCTTTAAGATTAACCAAAACTTAGGATTGATAAAACATTTTAGTAAATCGTTCACTAAAAAAAACTAAAATCATAAAAACATGCCTTTAGAAAATAATTTAAGGTAGGGATGAAAGAGGTTAGGCCTCTTTCTTCTCTTTACAATATTTAGTTGCTAAGTAAATATCAAATGAAATAGAAGAAAATACAAATTAAAATCCACCAATTCTTTAAGTAACTTGAAATTGAAACAATCCCTCATGCTTAACTTAAACAACTTCAAACCTTAGCCAATTAAAATTCCAAAGCCTAGCTAAGACAAACCATATCAAGCTTATGTACTCATATTAGAATGCTAAGTCATCACTTGTAGCTTTAGGTAAGGATGATGTATGTAATGATGTTGTATTTTGTTTTATGATGCAATGTTTTAGACTGGATGTTAGAATTGTAGTACGTAGACTGGATGTTAAGCCGTTGTTAGCCTAATGTTATCTTATGCAGGATTTTATGCTAATGGGGACACTGAAAATAAATATAAATACTTCTTCTTATAGGTTGCTTACGCTCCTAAGCATAATCCACATTAGGATATGTGAGCTTTGTTACCCATATGCAGGGTGTTAAGTCCAAATTATATAATATAACTGCTTGGGTTTGTATGTATGTTCAGCTAACATCTATTCTGTAGGTGTAGTTAGATTTACTTTCCATAAACATATAATTTTTCAATAGGAATTAGGATTACTGCTACGGGACTTAGAATGAGCAGCGGATAGAAGACATAGTCTTGAGAGGCCCTGTGAAGCCTTGGAGAAAATCAAAAGAAAGAAGAAGAAAGAAGAAATGAAGAATGAAGACCCCCATAACATCTAATTTCAATTATAATTGTAATTATTCTTTTGTAATCCAGGTTGTATAAGGGCAGAGCTCGACTACCCAAATTTTCTCTTTATCGAGGTGTACGGTGGTACCCGACCTCATTGGCTTTTTATTCTTTTATGGAATCTATACATGAATGATTATTGTTGTGTTTAAATTGCACAATAGAATTGCATCTTCTTTTTTAAACTTGATGTTTGAATGTGTGGCCTAGATGCAGTAGACTTTTAGGATAAAACTAATTTTTCTACCCCAATTTATAACTCAAAACTAAATATTAAAGCAACTCACAACTTCATTATAAATCCTAGGATATAATCAAGATAATTAAAAGATTTAGCAACCCCCTAACTGAATGTTGAATGTCTAACATCATGCATATTATCTTGTTTCACTCTTGAATTAGGAGGGCCTCCATTCTTGCACTTTAGGTAATGCTTGACCTATGAGAGCACCACCTCATGATGGAGATCTCTCTCTCTCTCTCTCTCTCTCTCTCTCTCTCTCTCTCTCTCTCTCTCTCTCTCATTTGGCCAATAACTCAATTTCATCATGCATTTAAGCATAAAATATCCCAAAGCCTTTGTATCAAAATAATATAAATTTTTTAAAATTTTACATTTAGACTAAGTCATATACTCATACCAATCATGATCTAGTCTTTTAGAGGGTGAGTTTAGGACTCTAGTCCCATTCAAATTAAATAACATCATAAATCATCTTGCAATTACATAAGATTGGCCTACATGGGTTTAAAGCATAGGAGGTGTTAGCTAGCGGCCACTCTAGGCAGTTGTAAGTCCATATGAGTCGGACGAGTTTATCCTTTCTTATGAAGGTAAACTCTTATGTCCCCTTTTCGCTTAGATTTAGGTCATGCTTCTAGCTTATGTTAGAGCTCCCTAGATTTAGGATCCGAGGTTGCTTGTTTCCTTCAGGCTATGAGTTTAAATCTTCACCTATTAGGTATTTCCATAATATTGTATTGGTAAATTATAAGCCCTAGCATTCTAATGAAGTTCCAACTCAAATTAAATAGACTCTCTCAATTAAACATATAAAGCATCACCATAAGATAAGCTGGAGTGTTCACTAAGCTTCCTAGTATCATGAGTGCTCCCTACTTATCTTCCTTTGGAATCCAATATAAGTCTTTCTAAATTGAACATTCCCATTTGATTTTCAAAATGTCCAATCCTTTGATAGTCTAACTTTGAAGTCTTTTGAGATAATTGATTGACTACTCCAATCGAGAATATTCTTAGAAAATTCTAACTTCTTAGGATGTAATTAACTATGGAAGCTTACTTCCATAGAGAACTAAAGAACTTGACATAAAATAAACCATTCTTTACTTTTCCATATAAAGTAAGGGAAAGATCTCTAGTATATACGAAGACCCATCTGCCTTAGGAGTCCTTATTAGGTGATGTTGACCTCACTTTTGGAGCGGGTTCTCAACTTTCTCATCATAAATATAGGACTCTTATAGACACTAAGAGCTCCTTAATCTTAAAATACTTATAGTGATTAGGTGAATACTTAACCTAAGCCTAGATACTTAGAAGAGTTAGCTACTGGAATAGGTTGTGCCCTATAGACTTAGGAAGACTTGCCTACCCTATAGCCTAAACCCAATCTATATGCACCTTCTCATATCCAAATTTGCAACCAAACCTCAAACTCAATTTCAAATTCAAATTCCAATCCAAATTCCAAATCCAAATCTGAATTCTAAATCATTTGGTTGAAATCCATGATCAAACTCAAATTCAAAACCCTTCCTAAGCCTTTTGATTTCATCCTATGGACTTAGCCTTAACTAAATTCAAATCAATCCAAATTCATTTGATTTTATCAAATATCATTTCAATCTTTCAATCAAACTATCAAATTCTAATTCAAATCCAACTTCAAATGATTCAATCCTAATGATCAAAACTAATCCAAACTCAACCAAATTTTCTTCTAAGCCCTTTTGACCTTCCTCCATGAGCTTAGTCAAATTTGCTTCCAAATCACTCCAAACTCAAGTGATTTTTTCATGAATCATTTATATCTTCATTTATATTCCCAAATATAAATGAAATATAAATTCAAATAGCCAAAACCAAATCCAAAATCAAACCAAAATCCAATTTATACCATTTAAGGAAATTCCTTGAACTTGGCCGAATCCTATCCAAATCAAATCAAAATCAATGGATTTTCTCTTGAATCAATCATTCCTTCACCCATCTATCCAAATATAAATGAAATCTATAATCATCAAGCCAAATCAAAATCAACTCAAGTCAAACCCAACCTAGCCCATTTGGCTTGAAATATTCAAATGAGCCAAAACTCATTTGAACCCAAACCAATTGCAATTGAATTTATATGTCAATCTTAAATCCATATATAAACTCAACTAAATGAAACCCAACTCAAAATCAAGCCAACTAAACCCAATAGGCTCACTTGACCCAAAGTGCCAATTTAACCTACATGAACCAAAATCAAATTCAATCCAAATCAAAGTGAATTAATCAAATCCAAACTTTATGTCATGATTGTTGATCATCCTAGGTTAATCAATTATCATGAATTGGGTTAAACCAAGTCAACCTAGCCCATTGACCAAGTCAACCCTTTAACCCATATGAACCCAAACTAGCCAAAATTGCAACCTAAACCAAATTGATTGCAACCAATGGCTCAAGTTCATTCCAAATTGATTATTGAACTTGACCAAAGCCTTAATTGAGCCCAATTTGATCAATTGGTCAACCTAACCGAACTTAGCCCAAATTGACCTTAAGGGTCAAATCAACCTAAAACCCAATCAAATCCAAATTGAACTTAACCAAAGCTTACAATATATTCCAAATGATCAACCATACCCAAACCAAGCCATGATTCAAGCCAATTTGGTCAATTGTGTCAAATTGGTCAACTTAGCCCAAATTGACCTAAAGGATCAAATTGGCCAAAATCTAAATTAAATACAAATTAAACCAAATTGATTTAAACTAATCAAACCAATATACTTCAAATGATCATTTAAACTTGACCCAACTCTTGGTTTGGTCTAATTTGACTAATTGGTCAACCTAACTCATTTTGACCTAATTTGGCCTAGAAGGGTCAAATTGACCCAAATTAAATAATTGAACTCCAAATGATATGAAATTTGCTCCAACTCACTTTTGACTCATTTCAAATCTGCTCAAATTAAATTAAATGCTAAATGACCACTTTGCCCTATGGTCAAGGGCATCCCATGAGAAAAGACACTTGCCCAAGTGGTCATTTCTCTTCCTTTGCCACTTGGCACTCATCCATTGGTCTACATAGGCACCATTGAAATTGATCATCTGACCCAAGAGGTGGTTGGGTAGCCATGACTCATAGGAAGGTGAATTCACCTCACCTCTCCCATTAGAACACTTGGCATGAAGGACTCCCACCTCCCCTCACTAGGACACCCATTTGTCCTTCATAGTGACCACTTTCCATGCCTTAGCCAACCAAAATGAGCCACCTAGGATGATTCCCTTTCATTCCCAACCACCCCAAGCCAAATGACACCCATTTGGAGCCAAAAATTCAAAAATGAGGAGATTTTTGGCCACATTTGAAAACAAAAAATTAGAGACACAAAAACTCCTCCCCCCACTTTTATTTTTATCCCGTAGAGCTCCCAAACCAACCAATGATCATTCCCACTTCATTTTGGGGTGAAAAATACCAAAACTAAGTGGATTTCGGCAAGGAAGCGATGACCACCAGTTGATACATCATTCTGAAGTGAAGGCAGAGGTCTACGCTCATTCCAAGGCTTCTCCCCCACTCAAGAGCATGCTCAGATAATCATCACTACTGGAAATCATCCCTGGTGAGGTAATTTCCAAGAATCATAGTCGGCCTTAGGATTTCTTATTTTGTGATATTTTTTCGTGTGTTTCTAAGAATTTTTTTAGAAAACTCCTACATTTTTTTATTGTATTTAGTCTCGATACGAATATAGAAGTCTTCAGGTGTGAATCACTATGAAAATGAGCCCATTCGAGAGAGAATTTATTGAGATTTCACAAAAATTGCTCGGGTGAATAGTGTTTTCATTAGTTTCGCTAGACAAAAAGTAGCAACCATCCGATCCCGTGATTCATGAGATCTGACTGCTTAGATCACATCATATCCTTGTGTTTCTGCCTCTCTGATCCCATGAATTAGATTTGGACCGTCCAATCTACAATCGGATAGTTTAGATCGAACTGCACGCCGCTCTCCCACTCCCCATGCTTTCCCGCTCATGCGCCACATCATCATCACATGGCCCAGTCTCGCAGCACTGCATGGCGCCGCATGCCACGTAGTCCAATCATGCGATACCGCATGGCATTACATTGCCACGTCAGCTCCGTGCATGGTGCAGACTGGGTTAAGTGGGAAAATCTAGATTTTCTGATTTTAAAAATTATTTAAAATACCTGAAACTTCAAAAATTCATAGAAAATAAAACACTCAACAAAAAATTACCAATAAGGGCTCGTTGGATTTTTCTTTCCGAAGGGAATCCAATGAATCCAAAATCCTTAAATTTCACTGAATATGTTGAGTTTAATTTGAGTTTTAGTAAATATTAAATTTTATTAATTAAACCAAAAATAAACATTATATTAAATTTATATTTTTTGGGATTGAAATTGAAATTAAAATATACCTACCATAAAAATTTCAAATCAAAAATATTTTTGGATTAAAAGATATTAAATTTTGAAGTTCAAATGATTTAAGTTAATAAAATAAATTAACAGACTTCATGAAAATCATCTTAAATCAACTCAAACTTCTAAAAATCATAACTAATTGTAGAAAAATCCAAAAAAATACAAATAAATATTCATTTTGAAGATATTGTAGAAGAAATTAATTTAAATATAGTTTTAATTAATTTTGAATAGTAATTAAGGCTTAATATAGGTTTAAGTAAAAACTTAATTAGCTTAATTACTCCCTAATTACAAAAGTAATTAATCCCAAACTTTTTAAGGTTGATTAATGGGATGACCCCTACCTCCCATAATTTTCTTAGGATTTATTACTTGGTTAATTATGGAAATTGGTTGTCTTAGCCTTAATAACTTTCTTAATTAATTAAATGATTAATTAACATTCCAAACAATAAGAAAATCATTAATTAAGCTTGTTAATCATTGTAGAATAGTGAATGGACATGGGGAATGAGATTGAGACCTCTTTTCCATTCTTTTCCCTAAGTTCATTTCACTTAACTTGAAATCAATTAATTTGGGATTAATTAATGGTTTAATTCATTAATTAAATGGCTTAATTAATTAAATTGAAATTATAACTATTTCAGAACTCATCTAATTAACTCTTGGGTAGCTCTTTGGGTGTTCAAAAACCTAAAGAGAGAGCTAATTAAATTATGGTTAGCTCATATGTGTGATAAAATGATAAGAGTAATTAAGTGAGCTCCTTAAACTTAATTAATTACTAATTATGAGCTAACTGTAATAGGCCCCTTTCATTTCAAAGGAGCATTGCCATTTACTTTCTATGTGGCTGCATATCATATTAGCTCATAGTTGTTTAATTGATTACCTTAAGGTGACATAAGTAAGGGTTAATTCATTGATTTAATCCATACTTAACTTAATCAATCCATAAAATCAACCTAATTGCTTTTTATTAAATCAAATTAACACACACATATGGGAATGGGATTAGGACCAACAAACATCTTTCATATTTCATAAATCATTTCAAACACGAAATCAAAAATGGCTTTAAGAAACTTTGGTTTATTTTAAATAACCTTGTTTAATGTGATTGTTCTTAGGAATTAGTTGGATTGAATGAGATTGTATGCTTTTATTTATTTATTTCTTTCCAATCATATTAAAATATTGTATGCCACTTGTAGTCATGCATTCATTCCTTTCCAAATTAATTAACCAAAAATAATTTCCTTTATGTCAAATTTGTATGTGTTGACTTAATTAAAATATGTGTGGCTATTATCATTACTAAATCTCAAACATATTTTCAAAAGCTTCTTAATAAATAAGAATATGTATTATGACTTTAGTTATATATACATAAGAAGTGTATGTGAATATAAACTTAGTGTATGAAGTGAAGTTTCTTTCTTATATTCATATGTTGATTTGCATAAGTAAGAATATTAGCAAGCATATTAGTCTGGACATCCCAGGGATGCACGGCTTTAAGTAGCCCTAAGGAGGTTTCTACCACACTCCCTTAATGTAGAACAATGGTGACATACCTACTTGATTTCATTCTTATGCCTTTTTGACATTAGAATTTAGATAGAGCTTTAATTTATTTACACAAATAAATCAACTAAATTGAATCCAACTTTTGTATAGTTTTCATTTCTATAGTTGCTTGCACATTCATATATATTTGAGAATAGTGGCTATATTAATCTGGACATCCCAGGGATGCATGGCTTTAAGTAGCCCTGACGAGGTTCCTACCTCACTCCCTTGGTGCGAAATAATGGCACCATACCTACTTAGAAATATATATATATATATATATATATATATATATATATATATATATATATATATATATATATATATATATATATGTATAGTGGATAAAAACCATAATTTAATCAAATCAATTCTACTTTTGCATGATTCTCATTCTTATAGTTGCTTATACATTCATATGTATCTAAGGATAGCAGGTATATTAGTCTAGACATCCCAAGGATGCATAACTTTGAGTATCCCTAAGGATGTTCCTACCTCACTCCCTTGGTGTAGAAGAATTGTGACGTACTTGCTTAAAACTCATATACATTTGTGTGTACATTTGGCTAATGAATGAAAATCCCCTTTTTATTAAAAAAGGAACATGAATTCATACTTTGTTCAAGTAGATGAATTGATTAATCATATAATTTGAACTTCGTATGCTTTTGTATAAGAATTTAGATAGAGCTTTAAAATAATATGACAAAATAATTCAACCAAATGAAATATCAATTCCAAATAGATTTGCTTACATTCATCATTCAAGTATGCTAAAATATAAATTGCATGTATAGGTATGTTTAGGATTTAACCATATGCATGCTTTATATGATGGAAAGAAATAAGCAAACATGTGTTATGTGATAGTAATTCATCCCAATTAATTTTAAGATGCCTATCTTATTGAGTGAGTTTATTTAAAGTGAAGCTAAACTTTTGGCTTAAGGTTGATGATCCTTTTTTTCTCTTTATAACACTTAGTTGTTAAGTGTAATCCAAGTGAAACAAAAGAAAACATTAAATAAAACTTACAAATCAATTAAACCAATTAAAGTGAAACCACCCTTCATAATTAAATCTCTTCATGCTTAGGAAACTATAACTCTAAAGCCTAGTTAGGACATACCACACAAGCCTTAATACACACACATTAGATTAAGTAACCACTTCTAGCTTTAAGTTAGGGCGATGCATGGTTCGATGTATGTTTGTTTTGTGATGTATTTTTTTAGACTGAATGTTAGGGTGTATATTTTGTAGAATGGATGTTAAGCCATTATTAGCCTAATTATGTCTCTTGCACAGGATTGTACTTAAAAGGGTCACTCAAAAATAAATATAAATGCTCTCTTTGTAGGTTGCTTAATCCCCTAAGCATATTCCAAGTTAGGACAGGTGGACTTGGTTACCCATGTGCAGGGTGCTAAGTCCAAATTATAAATATAATTGCTTGGGTGGAATGTATGTTTAGCTAACATATATTTTACAAGTGTAATTAGATTTACTCTTTCAATTTAAATGTAATTTTGTAATTAGGAATTAGGATTAGTGCTATGGGGGAATTAGGATGAGCATTGGCTAGAATACTATGTCTTATGTGTCATGTGATGCCTTGAAGTGAACCAAATCAAAGAAGTAAAGAGGAGAAAAGAAGACATGAAGATTTGAAGAAGATGAAAACCCCCATAGCATGTATTCATTCTTAATTGTAATTATTCTTTTGTAATCCTGGTTGTATAAGAGTAGAGCTCGGCTACCTATCTTTTCTTTTTGGGTTGTATGGTGGTACCTGACCGCACCGGCCTTTTATTCTTTTGTGCTAACTTTATAAATTATTTGATGATTTATTTATATTGTGCACTAGAAATTGCATGCCTCTTATAGTTTAATTCTGCATTGATGCTTTAATGTGTGGCCTGGATGCGATTAGGCTCTTAAGGAAAAATTAATTTTTCTATCCCAACTACAACTCATAATTAAATTTCTAAATAACTCATTACCTCACCATAAAGCCTAGGCATTAAATCAAGATAATTAAAAGATTTAGTAACCTCTTAGCTGAATGGTTGAATGCTTCACAACATACATACCATATTATTTCTTTCTTGAAAATAGGTGATTTCCATCCTTGTACGATAGGAGAATGCTTGACCTATGAGGGCATTTCTTGTGGTGGAAAACACCACTTCTTGCTAATTTGGCCCATAACTCATTTTCATCATACATTTAGACATATGAAAATCCCAAAGCCTTTGTCAAAATAAAGTGTAAAATACAAATAAAATTTAAAAATATTTGCATTAGACTAAGTCATTACTCATACCACTCATGCACTTGTCTCTTTACGGAGTGGGTTTAAAGACTTAGTCTCTTTCTAAATAATAGCAACCTAACTATCTTGCAAAACACAAGACTTTCCTATATGGATTTAAAGCATAAGAGGAGTTAGCTGGCTACCACTCTAGGCGATTGTAAGTTCAACAGCCGGGTGGTTTATCCTCTCTTATGGAGGTAAACCATATACCCATCTTCACTTAGATTTAGGATGTGTTTTGGCTTATGCTGAAGCTCCCTAGATTTAGGATTCGAGGTAGCTCTTTTCTTAAAGCTACATGCATAAATCTTCACCTCTTAGGCATTCCCATAATCTTGCATTTTGGGATTATAAGTCCTAGCCTTCTAATAAATTTTGACTCAAATACATAATTCCTTTCAATTTCAAATATATAAAGCCCAACCATAGGATAGATTGGAATGCTCACTAGGTTTCCTAGTATCATGAGCATTTCCTACTCATCTCTATTTAGCTTTGATAATACATCTCTCTTTTTGATCTATCCCACTTGATTTTCCAAACATAACCAATTTATTGATAATCCTATCTTTGAAATCTTTGGAGACAATAATTTTCTACCTTAATTGAGAGTATTCCTAAGGAACTCACCTTCCTTAGGATGTAATTAACTATGGGGGCTTGCCCCCATAGGAAACTTTAGAACCCGGTTTAAATAAACCCTGCTTTATTCATCCATGTAAACTAGGGAAAAAATCTCTAATATATTTGAAGACCTATCATGTCTTAGGAGTCCTTATTAGGTGATTAGGTCTATTGTAGGATAGTGATTTCTATCTTTCAAGATAGTGCAACATTCCATGATGTCATACCCGATCACCTCAATAAGTACACCCTCAGATCTGTGTGGTGTCCCCCATACACATAAATCGAAAATAAACACCACAAATTTTTCTGGCGACTTCGCTTGGATGGTTCCTCTCTCCATCTCTAGTAGATAATTATTATCTCCAAGCATCGATAGTGGACTTGTATTTCATATGAGTTTGAGACTATCTTTCCTTCTGTTGGCACTTAGCTTATTTCATTCTTAAGCAAAGCAAGCCAACATCCTCTAGGTTTTAAAACCTCACTCCTTGTAGGTCTTGAAACCCCTATTGGGTCCCCCAATAAGTAAAAGATAAAATTAACTAATAAAAGGAGATGACCAAAATTTAAAATCTCCTTACCACTAGCTTAGTGAGGTAAGGTTCATTCCAATATTTAATAAAATCAACTCTTTTGCAAAATACCACTTTCTAAAATCACTTTTTCAAAATTCACATAATAAAAGATTTTGCACAAAATTCATAAGAAATTTTCAAAAAGCACAAAACTCATATATACAAACCTCATATAACAATCTCTATGATTGTTACATGGAGGTTATTTTCAAAATTAAATCAAAATCATTTTTTAAATGCATCTTTTCAAAAATAGTTATCTTTATTCAACATACCAAAATTTGTTGAATGAAGATCCTATTTTTAAATAAAATCATAGAATAAAATTGAAACTCCACTTAACATATTTCACATATGATAGAGTTGGAGTTTCCCTCTTTTTCAAAAGCACACTTTTGAAAATGCCACCTTCATTCAACATGCTCAAATTTGTTGAATGAAGATTCTATTTTCAAATAAAATCATAGAATAAAATTGAAACTCCACTTAATATATTCACATATGCTAGAGTTGGAGTTTCCCTCTTTTTCAATAACACACTTTTGAAAATGACCACCTTCATTCAATATGCTCAAATTTGTTGAATGAAGATTATATTTTCAAATAAAATCATAACATAAAATTAAAACTCCATTTAACATATTTCACATATGTTAGAGTTGGAGTCTCTCTCTTTTTCAATTACACACTCTTGAAAATGACCACCTTCATTCAACATTCCCAAATTTGTTAAATGAAGATTTTATTTTCAAATGAAATCATAGTATAAAATTGAAACTCGACTTAACATATTTCACATATGCTAGAGTTGAAGTTTCGCTCTTTTCAAAAGCAAGAAATCACATACATAAAATCATGACATATTTTGGACCCCATTTGGCATACCTAAATTTGTCACATGAGAGTCCCATTTCCAAAATTCACCCAAAAAAAAAAAAACAAATTGAACTCTATTTAACATACCCAAATTTGTTAAATAGATTTTCCCTCTTTCAAAAATCATAAATACACTTGACTCCCACTTAATATACTAAATTTGTTCAGTAAGAGTCTCATTTTCAAAAATCATAAACACATTTGGCCACCTACTTAACATACCAAATTTGTTAAGTAAGTGCCTCATTTTCAAAAAAAAAAAAATTAAAAAAAATCATATGACATGTTTGACTCGCACTTAACACACCAAATTTGTTAAGTAAGAGTCTCATTTTCAAAAACAAATCATATCACATTTGACTTCCACTTAACATACCAAATTTGTTAAGTGAAAGCCTCATTTTCAAAAATAAATTAAACACATTTGACTTCCACTTAACATACCAAATTTGTTAAGTGAGAAGTCTCATTTTCAAAAAAATAATAATAAATAAAATAAATCATATCACACTTTTGACTTCCACTTAACATACCAAATTTATTAAGTGAGAAGTCTCATCTTCAAAACACAAATCATATCACACTTGACTCCTACTTAACATACCAAATTTGTTAAGTAAGAGTCTCATTTTTAAATCTTAAATACACTTCACTTCGATTTAACATACCAAATTTGTTAAGTGAGAGTCTCATTTTCAAATCACAATACACTTGACTCCTACTTAACATACCAAATTTGTTAAGTAAGAGTCTCACTTTCAAATCAACACACATATCAAACACACTTGTCCACTATTTAGCATACAAAATTTGCTAAATAAGGGTCAATTTTTAAACCAAAATAACAAACATATATCAAAACACATTTGACTCTACTTCGCATACCTAATTTGTTAAGTGAGAAGTCTCATTTTCAAAAGCAAATCAATCACATTTGGCTCCCATCTAACATACCAACTTTGTTAAGTGATAGCCTCATTTTCAAACACATATCAAACACATTTGGCCTCTACTTAACATACCAAATTTGTTAAGTAAGAAGTCTCACTTTCAAATCAAATCAACATATATCACACAGACCAATCATCACAAGCAAAGATACTTTCACAAAATTTCCAAACATATAATCAGAACCTCTTCTTAGCATACCTAAATTTGTGAAGTAAAGGTTTTCCAAATTAAAATTTTCAAACAAGACACACAATACAAATATCTTCAAAGGTCTCTCCAAATATTTGAATCCTGCCCAACATAGTTAAATTTGTTGAGTATGGGTTATAAATCAAAATCATATGGCAAAGTCTCTCCTCACATCGTAAATCTCTAATAGAACCCCATTTAGCATGCCTAAATTTGTTAAATGAGGGTTCTAATTCAAAAAGACAAATCAAAATTAACAATTCAAGTCAACATCAAGGCAAAAGCTTCTCCTCCAATTATACAAATCTCTCCATGCAATTTGAACCCCATTCAACATAACCAAAATTGTTGAAATTGACTCAAGATCAAAAGATAAAATCAAGCAACAATAATTGAAGCAATCAAAGGAAAGGGAAACCGACAATCCTCTTAAAACAAAAGAAGGTTTAGATATTTCCTTATCCCGATCATCTAAAAAAGTAGTTTCTAAAATTAAGAAACTCTCTCTACAGATGCTTAAGGCAGCTCAAACCCTTAAAATCAAGGAAGGTTTATAAGTTGCCAAAGACAACTTGAAGAAGGTGACAGCCCAGCAGCAGTAATAGCAATCCACCTTACTTGCCCATGATAGTTCAACCACCGTCAGTCCATCCATCCGTTAGCTACTACTTCTTCTCCTCTTACCGGCGCGTTGTATGATGGACAAGGGCATTAAATCACTTACCCCACTTACTCTATTAGATTTTTATCATGTACCTCCACCCAAAAAAAATCAATGAAGAAAGCTTTCACTTACATCTTGTCCACTCCTAATACTTTAGATTTTATTCCTATTGAAAACTTTCCAAGTCTAGAAAATAATAATATTAGCTTTAATCATTCTGATTCACTCTCTTCTAATTCAGAATCAGACTTTCCTTTTCTAAATCAATCGGGTTAACCTCTTGAGATTGACTTGGAGTCAACTGACTCCAAGGATCTCATAGGAGAAGTTGTAGGTATACTTGATGAGAAGGTAGAACTTTTCACAAGTTCATCATTCTAAGAAGTTACTTAAGTCAACATGCATAGTGGTAAAGTTCTACCTCCTAGGATAGCACCTCTCAATAAGGGTAAATAAGTCATTGGTTCCAGCGAGCAGATAGTCCCTCCACAGGATGCTCCACCTATGGATATACTTGTGGAGGACCAAGTCAAGGTTGATTACAACATCCTAGTGCATCTTAGAAAGTTGCTAGCTAAGTTAACCATATATGATGCCCTTGTCTTATCCAAAGAGATGAAAGAATCTCTAGTCAAGGCTATCCTTGATTTAGAGATATGCTTAGCTCAACTGACGCTACTGAAGAGGAGGCACATAACTCAAATGACATCTTAGGAGTTACATTCTGTGATGAAGACTTGCTACTAGGAATGACCAAGCACAACCGCCCTCTTTAAATTAAAGTGGATGTTGGTAAGTACATGTTATCAAGAGTTCTGGTTGACCAAGGTGGATCAGTCAACATTATGAGTTTGAGAAACCTTGCCTACTTAAGGATTGACATCTCCAAACTCCAAAAAGAGAGGTTGATGTTAAAAGGATTCAATGAACAAGGCGAGAGGGTCTTAAGCTCTATAGTGTTGCAATTAGAGATAGATGATTGGAAGACTGAAGCCAAGTTTCATATTATAGACTCGGATACATCTTTCAATACTTTGCTTGGGAGACCGTGGATACATGAGAACAACATAGTTCCATCCTCTCTACATCAGTGCATGAAGTTCATGAGAGGTATAATTGAGTATTGTGTCAAAGGAGATCTCAAGCCCTTCATAGTTCATGAGGTCAGGATATATAAGGATGTAGCCTATTTTTCTCCCCAAAACCAACAAGTCCATTCTCACATATTCAAGATCCCCAAGAGGGATAAAAAGAAAGAAAAGAAAAAAAGAAAAAGAAATAGAAAAAGAAAATAAAAAAGAAATAGAAAAAGAAAATGAAAGAGAGACATGGACTGGGAAGAATAGAGCGACATTAATTCCACCGTTCATTACTCCATTCAACATATGGGTATGACCCAACCTCTACAAGAGGTGAGGGAGAGTTCAAGGGCTAGGTTGAAAACCTCCCATTGGCCACCCAATAGAGGTATGTCCACCAAGAGTACACACTATCACATAGACTTAGAATCTAGTTTAGAGGATGAGTCTTTATGTACCGTTCTTCTCGGTAGATCCCTTTCTAGATGACATTTGAGCATGACAATGATGAAGACCGGGCTCCAAAGAAAAGCATAAATATATCCAAGTCTGCATATGAGACAGTCAGGAATCAGTTGGGAACCTTAGCTCTAACCCCACTTTTCTCATAAAAAGTTATTGGTTTGGTAGTTAAGGAAACCCCTAAGTCATCCATAGATGGGAAAACCCATAGGTTCTTTTTGGGAGCATCATCCTTAAGTTAGGAAGCTGATGTAGAACTTGTGGATGATTCATATAAAGATTTAATACAATTATCTTTTAATTGGTATTCGCCTTGTGTTCTTAATTTAACAAAGAAGGGATTAATCTCACATACTTGGTCTAAACACAGGTCAGACTACTTTGAAAGATTATGGGACAACCAAAGAAGACATCCTCAAACAAGACCAGGACTAAGATTTGGCACAATGGGTTCGGTCAATGATGATAATCTTTGTCTAGTCATCACCAATCATTTGGAATATGATAGGTTCTTTTCAAATCATGCTAACTCATATAAGCAGGTGTGTTTAGAAGCTTTAGATGATCTAAATGACTTTGAAGTCAAGGATGCACTGCCAAAGTTTGAAGAGGATATCAGGTCAACCATCAATGAGCTCAAAGAAATTAACTTAGGAACTGAAGACAATCCACATCCAACATACATCGGTTCTTTATTGAGTGGTACTAAAACCAATGACTTAGTTAGACTATTGATTGAGTTTAAGGATTGGTTTACATGGAGTTAAGAAGAGATGCATGGTTTATCTCTTGACATAGCAATTCATAAAGTAGCAATAGAACCTAACGCTAACCCTATCAAGCAAGCTCCTAGACGCATGCCATTAGACATTGAACAGCAGGCCATTTCTGAAGTCAAGAAATTGATCGATGTGGGTTTTATCAGGGAAGAAAAATATTCTACCTGGTTGGCCAGTGTCATCCCAGTTAAGAAAAAGAATGGCCAAATTCACATATGCATCGATTTTAAGGATCTAAATAAGGCATGTCCAAAAGAGGAATTTCCACTACTAATACCGAAACTAATGGTGGACATTACCTCATCTCATGCAGTCTTCTCTTTCATGGATAGCTTATCTGGTTATAACCAAATAAAGATGGCCCCTAAAAAAATGAAAGAAACACTAAGTTTTAAACCCCGATCAGAATCTTTTGCTATAGGACCATGCCTTTCAACCTTAAAAATTCCAGTGCTACATACCAGCGTGCCATGACTCAGATCTTCAATGAACTTATTCATCATCAAGTTGAATGTTACATTGATGATCTTTTAATCAAAAGTAAAGAAAAGGAAGACCATCTCTTTGACTTGAGAGTAGTTTTCTAATAGTTAAGATAATTTAACCTTAAAATGAATCCCCTAAAGTGTGCATTTAAAGTAGCTTCAAGGAAATTCTTTGGGTTTGTTATTCGGCACTGTGGAATAGAAATCGATCCAGAGAAGATCAAGGTGATATTAGAAATGCCACCCCCTAAAAGTTTAACTCAACTCAGATCATTTCAAAGGCGGTTGGCGTATCTAAGATGCTTCATTTCCAACCTATCAGGAAGATGCCAACCATTCTCAGCACTTGTCAAAAAAGATGCTAAGTTCAAGTGGGATGATAAGTGCCAGCATGCCTTCGAAGACATCAAGCACTACCTGATGACGCCGCTAGTTCTAGCAGTCTTATCCTTAGCAAGCCATTGATATTATATACTATTGCATTAGATGACTCCTTTAGCACTTTGTTGGCCCAAACTAATGATGAAGGGAAAGAGAATGTACTCAACTATCTTAGTCTTCATCTAATCCCCATTGAGGAAACTATTTACCTATTGAAAAGCACTGCCTAGGTTTAATCTTTGCATCCCGAAAGCTATGGCATTACATGCTTTCTCATAAGGTGAACCTAATCTCTAGAATTAACCCACTGTAATATCTCATGACACGACCGACGCTATCCAAATGGTTGGCATATTGGTCCATGATTTTGTCACAGTTTAACATCACTTTCATACGCCTTTGTGTGGTGAAAGGACATGCACTAGCAAATTTCTTAGCAGCACACCCACTTCCTGTTGATTCCCTGCTTAGTGATGACCTCCCCAATGAACAAATCATGAACTTAGGGAACACTAGCATTCACCATTGGGAGATATATTTTGATGGTGTGGCTTCCTTTCAAAAGGGAGAAGAATCACGATCTACTCTCCGAGGAAATATAGGGGTAGGAATAGTTCTCCAAACTTTAGACTACGATGTGATGAGATTTTCATATCATCTATCAAATCCATACACCAACAATGAAGTTGAATATGAGGCTTTGATTGTCGGTCTGGAGTTAGCCATTATGCTATGCATCTAGAGTATCAATATCTTTGGGGATTCTCAATTAGTCATCAACCAAATGTTGGGTCTTACAAGATTCTGAAGCCTAAGCTCCATCACTATCATAATTACACTATGGAGTTATTGGCCCAAATCCCAGAGGTTACCATCTATAAGATTCCTCAAGGAGAGAACGCAGTAGCGGATGCATTAACCAAGCTTGCCAAAGAGTTGGCATGTTCGGAAGATGAGCCCATACCAATAAGGGTCAAAAATAGACAAGTCTTATCCCCTATTAACGTTGAACTCATTGAGAGACTCTCTCTTGAAGGGGAGGTTGTCGTTGCCAAAAATGATGAGGAAATAGATTGGAGGCAACCATTCATGGATTATCTAAATATGAGCAAACTACCTCAAGAGAAGTCACTAGCACATCAAGTGTAGCAGAGAACTCTTTCTTACCCTATCGTTGATGACACCATGTACAGGCGGTCATTCGATTATATGTGATTACGTTGTTTGGATAAAAATGAAGATCGTAGGATCATGATTAGGGTACACTCAAGTTTATGTGGAGCGGATCAATCTGATCTGAAGATGAAAGGCAGGATCAAGAGATTAGGATACTATTAGCCTTCGATGATCATAGACTGTATGGACATAGCTAGGAGATGCCACCAATGTCAGGTGCATGGTGTGGTCTTATATCAACCACCCAACATTCTACACCCTACCCTAGCCTCATGGTCGTTTGAGTGTTGGGGTACTGACATAGTGAGTTTGATTGATCCTCCTTCTTCCAAGGGTCATCAGTTCATCCTACCTACCACCGACTACTTTTCTAAGTGGGTGGAGGCAATCCCACTTAGAGAGGTAACAGCTTAGCATGTGCTCAAGTTTTTCAAGAACCATATCGTATATTGGTTCGGGATGCCTCGATGAATTATATTCGATAATGGAACTACATTCAAGAGCACTAAAATTAATATCTTTGCCCAGAGACATGGCATAGATTGGAGATACTCTACCATCTACTACCCGAGGGCAAATGGCTTAGCAGAAGCCTTCAACAAAACTCTTATCCAAATATTAAAGAAGACACTCGATGACAACAAGTGACAGTGCAATGAGCAGTTAATTGAAGCCTTGTGGGCTTACCGCACCACTTACATAAGTCCAACTCAATCTACCCCATTCTCCTTAGTGTATGGGTATGAAGTAGTTCTACCATTAGAAGTCCAACTCCCATCATTAAGGATAGCTATGGGTAGCAAGGATACCATAGAGTATAATGCCAAGTTGCGGTTAGAAGAGCTCAAAGGTTTGAAGGGGAGACGCCTCCGGGCATGCCAGAATCTCGAGTTGCACAAGTCTAAAATGATTCAAGTTCATAATAAGTTGGTCCATCCTAAGTAGGAGAGCTTATTTTAATTATAAGGAGACCAATTGTTGCCCGTTGAAAGATGGGAGACAAGTTTGAACCCACTTGGGAAGGCCCTTTTTCCATAGAGAAGGCCTACCAAGGAGGATCTTATCAGCTTATAAATTAGAAGGGAGAGCACCCTATGCTTCTAATCAACGGGCTCTACCTAAAGAAATATTGTCCATAAATCTTGTTTCCAAATCAATTATCAATAAATTTTTATTAATCTCAAATTCCATCCCTTCATAGTTGTTGAGGAATATTCTTGCTTGTGAATCTGCCATGAAGTGTTTAGGATAGATGTAAGAGAACCCAAGTGGCATCTTATCATTCATCAACACAAACACAAACTACACACGATTCTCCTGTGCTATTAGGATAGGTGTAAGAGAACCCAAGAGGCATCCTATTTTTACTAGTACAACTAAGTTAGGTGTAAGAGAACCCAAGCGACATCCTTTCTTAGTGGAGTCATAACTGCCCTTTATTGCACCATTTCATCCATTCTTTGATGTGTTTAGGATAGGAGTAAGAGAAACCAACTAGCATCATATTTCTCCTTCCATAACACAAACATATATCTTTTGTATCGGGCTATTTTGATGTGGGATAAAGCCCGTTGTGGCACTCACTCATTAGTTGCTCTAGGTCAGGCTGACATGCTTCCTCACTAGTGTGTCACCCTAGTGGTTATTTGTCTGGAGGATGCAAGTCTATAAGATTTCTTCCTAACTTGACCATTGAAAACCAACGAGCGCCTTGTTAGTTTGGTAGGTTTTACTGCACAGCCAATAAGCTACCCCATGTTGACTTTGTTTAAGAAGATATAAGTCTACATGCTTTCTTCTTGGACTAGCCATCATGATCTGACTCAGTCGACTATATTTGAGGTTTAGGATAAGTCTCCTATCCTTTCCTCCTGACTGCTTCAAGTTTGGGTTTAGTCCTTACGTGGGACTCTCTGCTTAGTAGTCGCCCTAGGTCAGATAGTATCTGTCCCGCTGACAATAGGCTATCCTGGTGATCATTTCCTTCTATGGAGTTGTAAGTCTATAATCCTTCTTCTCAGATTGATCATCACAAATTGATAGGCAACTTAGGTTGGTTGGTTATTGCCATGTTGACAATGACCCACTTGGTGGATACACCACTTGTGACAGATATATGTCTACTAGCTTTCTCCTAGAGTTGACCACTGTATACCTATAGGCTTTCTTTTTACAGAGTTCTGGATAAAGACCTTAGTGACACCTCCCGTGTGGCCACTCTATTTATATCACGTCCTTAGCAACCCCATTTAGACACTACCCAAGTTACTCTTGGATTGGACAGTCCCCCTTTCTTAATAGCCACCCTTATGGTTGGAGAATTTATCTTGCAAATATGCATATTCTCCCTTGGTCTAGTAAGTCTGAGATAAGACTAGGCTGATATAAGCTTCTTCTTAATGTGGTCCCTTGCACACCAATAGGGTCCATGCATATAAACAAAAAATATATTTTTGCTTGTGGATTAGGAGAAAAACCCCCCAACGGTACCTTTATCAAGCAGTCATCCTATCTTTAGGGCAGTGTCAGCAAAACTCCCTATAAGAATTTCCTAACTACTTTCGAGTTGAGATAAGTCCCCGGGTCAGCACTCTCTCAGTAGTCGCCCTTAGGCCGGGTTCGATTTGTTATGCTATCAACCGATCACCCCAGTGGTTCTTGTTTAGGAAGTTGTAAGTCTACAAGCTTTCTCCCTAACTTGACCATTGCACACCGAAAGGCACCCCTTAGGTTGGTTAGCTCTACCTCACGGCCTGTAGACTATCCCTTTGGATTTATAAATCTAAGATAGGTCTAGGCTGATATTAGCTCCTTCTTAGTAGATCCATTGTACACCAGTAGGCTCCATCTAAAATTAAATTGATTATGAATATTCTTGAGTCGATATGAGTCCACAGCGGCATTCGCTCAAATAGTAGCCTTAGGTCAAGTTCGATTTATTATGTTATCAATCGATCACCCTAGTGGTTCCTTGTTTAGGAAGTTGTAAGTCTATAAGCTTTCTCCCTGACTTGACCATTGCACACTGAAAGGCACCCCTTAGGTTGGTTAGCTCTACCTCGCGGCTGGTAGACTATCCCTTTGGATTTGTAAAAAGATAAGTATAGGCTGATATTAGCTTCCTCTTAGTAGATCCATCGCACACCGACAGGGTCCATCTAAAACTAAATTGATTCTGACTATTCTTGAGTCGATATGAGTCCACAGTGACATTCACTCAAATAATCGCCTTAGGTTGGGTTTGATTTGTTGTGCTACCTGTAGATCAGCCTAGTGGTTCCTTGTTTAGGAGAATGTAAGTCTACAAGCTTTCTTCCTAACTTAACCATTGCACACTGAAAGACATCCCTTAGGTTGGTTAGTTCTACCTAATGGCTGGTAGACTATCCCTTTGGATTTGTAAATCTAAGATAGGTCTAGGCTGATATTAACTCCTTTTGAGTAGATCAATCGCACACCGACATGGTCCATCTAAAATTAAATTGATTGTGACTATTCTTGAGTCAATATGAGTCCACAGTAGCATTCACTCAATAGTCTCCCTAGGTCGAGTTTGATTTGTTGTGCTACCAGCAATGACCCTAGTGGTTCCTTGTTTAGGAGGATGTAAATCTACAAACTTTCTTCCTAACTTGACCATTACACATCGAAAGGAAACTCTTAGATTGGTTAGTCCTACCTCATGGCTGGTATACTTTCCCTTTGGATTTGTAAATCTAAGATAGGTCTAGGCTAATATTATCTCCTTCTTAGTAGAACCTTTGCACACTGACATGGTCCATCTAAAATTAAATTAATTTTGACTATTATTGAGTCAATATGAGACCACAATGACATTCGCTCAAATAGTCACCTTAGGCCGGGTTCGATTCATTGTGCTATCAATCGATAACTCCAGTGGTTCCTTATTTAAGAAGTTGTAAGTCTACAAGCTTTCTTCCTGAATTGACCATTACACACTGAAAGGTACCCCTTAGGTTGGTTAGCTCTACCCTATAGCTGGTGGACTATCCCATAAGATTTGTAAATTTAAGACAGGACAAGGCTGATACTATCCCCTTCTTAGTAGATCCATTGCATACCGACAGGGTCCATTTCATCAAATCACCATCCTCCCTCCAGTGGAGTCCAAATTAAATCCACCTTATCCCTAGTGGATCCGAGCTCATATCTCTAGCAGATGTGCCCTCAAAAAACTAAACCATATCCTCTCCCTCAGTGGACCCTCAAATTATAAGCCAACAAATCAAATCAAATTCTCATCCTCAGTGGATGCCCACCAATTAAACCAAATCAAATTTCTCCCCATAAATGGGCAAATTATATCCTCTCCCTAATAGAGCCCCAAACAAATTAAATCATATTCTCATCCCTAGTGCATCCCCACCAATCAAATCAAATCAAATTTCTCCCCAGTAAGGTGCAAATCATATCCTCTCCCCTGTGGAACCCCCAAAAAATCAAACCAAATCAAATCCCCATCTCTAGCGGATAATCTAAGCCTACTTTCCTAGTGGACGGTTCATGCACTCATCCCCGACGGGATATAAATCCTAATCCCCTGTGGATCTTTTTTCCCCAAATCATGTTTATGATAAAACTCAAACCTTTATCCTCTCTATGGATAATCTGAACCTACTTCCCTATCCCTCAGTGGATCCTTTCTTCCTCTCTTATGCCCTTAGCATAAGTTGAGTTGCATTAAACTAAGATAACACATCTATCTACCTCTGAAGTTCATGGATAGATCATTTCTGTTATCACTTGTGATCCTTTAGACGTTGTTGATCATCTCGATCAACGCCAATGCATGCGGTGTGCCTTGTTAGTTACACCACATCTATTGGGGGTCCTTTTGTTGACCTCACTTTTGGAGTGAGTTCTCAACTTTCTCATCATAGATCTAGGACTCTTATAGACACTAAGAGCTCCTTAGTCTTAATACACTTCTAGTGATTAGGTGAATACTTAACCTAAGCCTAGAGACTTATAAGAGTTAGCAATTAGAATAGGTTATGCCCTAGGGACTTAGGAAGACTTGCCTACCCTATAGCCTAAACCCAATCCATATGCACCTTCTCAAATCCAAATTTGCAACCAAGCCTCAAACTCAATTTCAAATTCAAATTCCAATTCATATTCTAAACCCAAATCTGAATTCTAAATCATTTGATTGAAATCCATGATCAAAGTCAAATTCAAAACCCTTCTTGAGCCTTTTGATTTCATCCTATGGACTTAGCCTTAACCAAATTCAAATCAATCCCAATTCATTTGATTTTCTCAATTATCAATTCAATCTTTCAATCAAACTATGAAATTCCAATTCAAATCCAACTTCAAATGATTCAATCCCAATGATCAAAACTAAATCCAAACTCAACCAAATTTTCCTCTAAACCCTTTTGACCTTCCTCCATGAGCTTAGTCAAATTTTCTTCCAAATCACTCCAAAATCAAGCAATTTTCTCATGAATCATTTATATCTTCATTTACATTCCCAAATATAAATAAAATATAAATTCAAATAGCCAAAACCAAATCCAAAATCAAACCAAAATCTAATTTATACCATTTAAGCTAATTCTTTGAACTTGGCCAAATCCTATCCAAATTAAATCAAACCCAATGGATTTTCTCTTGAATCAATCATTCCTTCAATCATCTATCCAAATATAAATAAAATCTATGATCAATAAGCCAAACCAAGATCAACTTAAGTCAAACCCAACCTAGCCCATTTGACTTGAAATATTCAAATTAGCCAAAACTCATTTGAACACAAACCAATTGCAATTGAATTTATATGTCAATCTCAAATCCATATATAAACTCAACTAAATCAAACCCAACTCAAAATCAAGCCAACTAAACCCAATTGGCTCACTTGACCCAAAATGGCCAATTTAACATACATGAACCAAAATCAAATTCAATATAAATCAAAGTGAATTAAACAAATCCAAACTTTATGTCATGATTGTTGATCATCCTAGG
Organism: Cymbidium sinense; assembly: GCA_021442155.1. Classification (NCBI taxonomy): domain Eukaryota; kingdom Viridiplantae; phylum Streptophyta; class Magnoliopsida; order Asparagales; family Orchidaceae; genus Cymbidium; species Cymbidium sinense. The sequence goes on along the minus strand of CM038215.1, from coordinate 233,017,388 downwards.
TTAATCAATTGTCATGAATTGGGTCAAACCAAGTCAACTTAGCACGTTGACCAAGTCAACCTTTTAACCCATATAACCCAAACTAGCCAAATTGCATCCTAAACCAAATTGATTGCAACCAATGGCTCAAGTTCATTCTAAATTAATTATTGAACTTGACCAAAGCCTTAATTGATCCCAATTTGATCGATTGGTCAACCTAACCCAACTTAGCCCAAATTGACCTTAAGGGTCAAATCAACCTAAAACCCAATCAAATCTAAATTGAACTTAACCAAAGCCTACAATATATTCCAAATGATCAACCAACCCAAACCAAGCCATGATTCAAGCCAATTTGGTCAATTGGGTCAAATTGGTCAACTTAGCCCAAATTGACCTAAAGGATCAAATTGGCCAAAATATAAATTTAATCCAAATTAAACCAAATTGATTGAAACCAATTGAACCAATATACTTCAAATGATCAGTCTTGACCCAACCATTGGTTTGACCCAATTTGACCAATTGGTCAACCTAACCCATTTTGATCCAATTTGTCCCAAATGGGTAAAATTGACCCAAATTAAACCAAATGAACTCCAAATGACATGAAATTTGGTCCAACTCCCTTTTGAGTCATTTCAAATCTGCTCAAATCAAATTCAATGCCAAATGACCACTTTTCCCTTGGGTCAAGGGCATCCAATGAGAAAAGACACTTGCCCAAATGGTCATTTCTTTTCCTTGGCCACTTGGCACTCATCCATTGGTCCACATAGGCACCGAGGACACTGATCATCTGATCCAAGAGATGGTTTGGGTAGCCATGACTCATGGGGAGGTGAATTCACCTCATTTATCCCATTGGAACACTTGGCATGAAGGACTCCTACCTCCCCTTGATAGGATGCCCATTTGTCCTTCATAATAGCCACTTTCCAAGCCTTAGCCAACCAAAATGAGCCACCTGGGATGATTCTCCGTCATTCTCAACCACCCCAAGCCAAATGACACCCATTTGGAGCAAAAAATTCAAAAAAGAGGAGATTTTTGGGCACATTTGAAACCAGAAAATTAGAGACACAAAAACTCCTCCTCTCACTCTCATTTGCATCCCCTAGAGCTCCCAAACCAATCAACGATCATTCTCACTTCATTTTGGGGTGAAAAATACCAAAACCAAGCGGATTTCGGCAAGGAAGCGGTGACCACCATTTGATACATTATTTCGAAGTGAAGGTGGAGGCCTAGGCTCATTCCAAGGCTTCTTCCCCCACTCAAGAGCGTGCTCGGATCATCATCACCACTGAAAATCATCCCCGGTGAGGTAATTTCCAAGAACCGTAACCGGCCTTAGGATTTCTTTTTTTGTGACATTTTTTTGTGCATTTCTAAGAATTTTCTTAGAAAACTCTTGCATTTTTAGGTGTGAATCACTATGAAAATGAGCCCATTCGGGTGAGATTTCATTGAGATTTCACAAAAATTGCTCAGGTGTATAGTGTTTCTGTTAGTTTTACTAGACGGAAAGTAGTAACCGTCCGATCCCATGATTCATTAGATCTAATGGCTCAGATCGCATCAGATCCCTGTGTTTCTGCCTCTCTGATCTCACAGATTGGATCTGGACCATCCGATCTTCAATAGAACAGTCTGGATCAAACCACGCGCCACTATCCCACTCCCCATGCTTTCAGGTCAGCTACACACGCCTCGCACGATGGTACCGCATGGAACACGGTCCAATCATGCGGTGTCGCATGGTGTTGCATCGCCACATCAGTGCCGCGCACGATGCTGACTGGGTTAACTGGAAAAATCTAGATTTTCTAATTTTAAAAATTATTTAAAACACCTAAAACTTCAAAAATTCATAAAAAATAAAAAAAATCAATGAAAATTTGCTAATAAGGACTCGTTGGATATGTCTTTCCGAGGGGAATCCAAAATCCCTAAATTTCACTAAATATGTTGAATTTAATTTGATTTTAGTAAACAATAAATTTCATTAATTAAACTAAAAATACACATCATATTAAGTTGACATTTTTAGGGATTAAATTGAACGTAAAATCTACCTACTATAAAAATTTCAAATCAAAAAAGTTTCTAGATTAAAAGATATTAAATTTTGAAGTTCAAATGATTTATTTTAATAAAATAAATTAACATACTTCATGAAAATCATCTTAAATCAACTGAAACTTCTAAGAATCATAACTAATTGTAAAAAATTCAAAAATACAAATAAATATTCATTTTGAAGATCATGCATAAGAGATTAATTTAAAATTAGTTTTAATTAATTTTGAATAGTAATTAAGGCTTAATACAAGTTTAAGTAAAAATTTAATTAGCTTAATTACTCTCTAATTACTTAAGTAATTAATTCTAAACTTTTTGAGTTTGATTAGTGGGATGATCCCTACCTCCCCTAATTTTCTTGGGATTTATTTCTTGGTTAATTATGGAAATTGGTTATCTTAGCCTTAATTACCTTCTTAATTAATTAGGTGATTAATTAACATTCTAAAGAGTAAGAAAATTATTAATTAAGCTGTTAATCATTGTAGAATAGTGAATGGACATGGGGAATGAGATTGGGATCTCTTTCCTATTCTTTTCCCTAAGTTTATTTTGCTTGACTTGAAATAAATTAGTTTGGGATTAATTAATGGTTTAATTCATTAATTTAATGGCTTAATTAATTAAATTAAAATCATAACAATTCCAGAACTCATCTAATTAACTCTTGGGTAGCTCTTTGGGTGTTTAATAACCTAAAGAGAGAGCTAATGAAATTATGGTTAGCTCATATGTGTGAGAAAACCATAAGAGTAATTAAGTGAGCTTAATTAATTAATTATTATGAGCTAATTAGATTAGGTCCCTTTAATTTCATAAGAGCATTTCCATTTACTTTCTATGTGGTTGCATATCATATTAGCTCATAATTATTTAATTGATTACCTTAAGGTGACATAGGTAAGGGGTAATTAATTGATTTAATCCATGCTTAACTTAATCAATCCATAAAATCAACCTAATTGTTTTTTATTGAATCAAATTAACACACACATATGGGAATGGGATTATGACCAGCAAACCTCTTTCACATTTGATAAATCAAATTAAACACGAAATCAAAAATGGCTTTAAGAAACTTTGGTTTATTTCAAATAAGCTTGTTTAATGTGATTGTCCTTAGGAATTAGTTGGATTGAATGAGATTGTATGCTTGTGTTTTTTATTTATTTCCAATCATATTAAAATATTGTATGCCACTTATAGTCATGTATGCATTTCTTCAAAAAATTAATTAACTAAAAATGATTTCCTTTTTGTCAAATTTGCATGTGTTGACTTAATTAAAAATATGTGTGACTATTATCACTACTAAATCTCAAACATATTTTGAAAAGCTTCTTAATGAATAAGAATATGTATTGTGACATTAGTTATATATACATAGGAAGTGTATGTGAATAAACTTAGTGTTTGAGGTGAAGTTTCTTTCTTATATTCATATGTTGATTTGCATAAGTAAGAATACTAGCGGGTATATTAGTCTGGACATCCCAGAGATGCACGACTTTAAGTAGCCCTAAGGAGGTTCCTATCTCATTCCCTTGGTGTAGAACAATAGCAATATACCTGCTTGATTTCATTCTTATGCCTTTTTTACATTAGAATTTAGATAGAGCTTTAATTCATTTATACAAAAAAATCAACTAAATTGAATCCAAATTTTGTATAGTTTTCATTTCTATAGTTTCTTTCACATTCATATGAATATGAGAATAGTGGATATATTAGTCAGGACATCTCAGGGATGCACGCCTTTAAGTAGCCCTAAGGAGGTTCCTGCCTCACTCCCTTAGTGCGAAATAATGGCATCGTACCTACTTAAAAATTCTTATATATATGTATGTACGACACAACTAGTGGATGAAAACCATAATTTAATGAAATCAAATCTACTTTTGCATGATTCTCATTCTTATAGTTGCTTATCATCCATATGTATCTGAGGATAGCGGGTATGTTAGTCTGGACATCCCAAAGATGCACGGCTTTGAGTAGCCTTAAGGAGGTTCCTACCTCACTCCCTTGGTGTAGAACAATGGCGACGTACTTTCTTAAAACTCTTATACATTTGTGTGCACATTTGGTTAATAAATGAAAATCCCCATTTCTATTAAAAAGAAACATGCATTCATACTTTGTTCAAGTGGTTGAATTGATTAATCATATAATTTGAAGTTCTTTCCTTATACTTTTGTATAAGAATTTAGATAGAGCTTTAAAATAATATGACAAAATAATTCAACCAAATGAATTTTCAATTCCAAATATATTTGCTTACATTCATCATTCAAGTATGCTAAAATATAAATTGCATGTATAGGTATGTTTAAGACTTAACCATATGCATGTTACATATGATGGAAAGAAATAAACAAACATGTGTTATGTGATAATAATTCATCCCAATTAATCTTAAGATGCCTTTCTTATTGAATGAGTTTATTTAAAATAAACCTAAACTTAGGATTAATTAAAATATATAATAATCCATTCACTAAAAATAATTGATTAATTAATTTGCTTTAGATGTGGCTTAAGGTAGGGATAAAAGAGAGTGATCGTCTCTTTTCTTCTCTTTATAACACTTTTTTGTTAAGTGAAAACCAAGTGAAACAAAAGAAAACATTAAGTAAAATTTACAAATCAATCAAACCACTTAAAGTGAAATCACCCTTCATAATTAAATCTCTTCATGCTTAGGAAACTATAACTCTAAAGCCTAGTTAGGACATATCACACAAGCCTTAATACACACACATTAGATTAATTCACCACTTCTAGCTCTATGTTAGGGTGGTGCATGGTTTGATGTATGTTTATTTTATGATGTATTATTTTAGACGAGATGTTAGGGTGAATGTTTCGTAGAATGGGTGTTAGGCCATTATTAGCCTAATTATGTCTCTTGCAGGGTATTGTGCTTAAAAGGGCTGCTCAAAAATAAATATAAATGCTTTCTTTGCAAGTTGCTTAAGCCCCTAAGCATAATTCAAGTTAGGACTGGTGGGCTTGGTTACCCATGTGCAGGGTGCTAAGTCCAAATTATAAATATAATTGCTTAGGTGGAATGTATGTTTAGCTAACCTCTATTTTGTAGGTGTAGTTAGATTTACTCTTTCCATTTAAATGTAATTTTGCAATTAAGAATTAGGATTAGTGCTAAAAGGGAATTAGGATGAGCATTGGCTAGAAGACTATGTCTTATGTGTCATGTGATGCCTTGAAGTGAACCAAATCAAAGAAGTAAAGAGGAGGAAATATGACATATAGATTTGAAGAAGATGAAGACCCCCATAGTATGTATTCATTCTTAATTGTAATTATTATTTTATAATCTGAGTTATATAAGGGTAGAGCTCGGTTACCCATCTTTTCTTTTCAGGTTGTAGGTGGTACCCGACCACACCAGCCTTTGATTCATTTGCGCTAGCTTTCTAAATTATTTGATGATTTGTTTATATTGCGCACTAGAAATTTCATGCCTCTTATAGTATCTTTCTATATTGATGTGTTAATGTGTGGCTTGGATGCAATTAGGCTCTTAGGGAAAAATTAATTTTTCTATCCCAATTAAAACTCATAATTAATTTCTAAATAATTCATAACCTCACCATAAAGCCTAGACATTAAATCAATATAATTAAAAGGTTTAGTAACCCCTTAGCTAAATGGTTGAATGCTTCATAATATGCATATCATATTATTTCTCTCTTGAAAGTAGGGGACTGCCATCCTTGCACGATAGGGGAATGCTTGACCTGTGAGGGCATCCCTTATGGTGGAAAACACTCATTCTTACTGATTTGGCCCATAACTCATTTTCATCATACATTTAGACATATGAAAATCCCAAAGCCTTTGTTAAAATGAAGTGTCAAATATAAATAAAATTTGAAAAGATTTACATTAGACTAAATCATTACTCATACCACTCATGCTCTGGTCTCTTTAGGGAGTGGGTTTAAGGACTTAGTCTCTTTCTAAATAATAACAACCTAACTATCTTACAAAATATAAGACTTGCCTACATGGATTTAAAGCATAGGAGGAGTTAGCTGGCTGCACTCCAGGCAGTTATAAGTTTAGCAGTCAGGTGGTTTATCCTCTCTTGTGGAGGTAAACCATATATCCATCTTCTCTTAGATTTATGATGTATTTTGGTTTTTATCAAAGCTCCCTAGATTTAGGATCCAAGGTAGTTATTTCCTTCAGGAAACAAGCATAAATCCTCACATATTAGGCATTCCCATAATCTTGCATTTTGGGATTATAAGTCCTAGCCTTCTAATAAATTTCAACTCAAATACATAATTCCTTTCAATTTTAAATATATAAATCTCAACCATAGGATAAATTGGAATGCTCACTAGGTTTTCTAGTATCATGAGCATTCCCTACTTATCTCCCTTTGGCTTCAATAATAAATCTCTCCTTTTGATCTATCCCACTTGATTTTCCAAACATAGCCAATTTATTGATAGTCTTATCTTTGAAATATTTGGTGACAACAATTGCCTACTTTAATTGAGAGTATTCCTAGGGAACTCACCTTCCTTAAGATGAAATTAACTATGGGGGTTTGCCCCCATTGGAAACTTTAGAACTCAATTTAAATAAACCCTATTTTATTCATCCATGTAAAGTAGGGGAAAAATCTCTGGTATATTTGAAAACCCATCATGCCTTAGGAGTCCTTATTAAGTGATTAGGACCATTGTAGGGTGATGATTTCTATCTTTCAAGATAGTTCACCATTCCTTGATGTCATACCCGATCACCTCAATAAGTATACCCTCAGATCTGCATGGTGTCCCCTACACATAAATCAAAAACAAATATCGCAGGTGATTAGGTCCTTTGTAGGGTGATATTTTTATCTTCCGAGAGATAGTACATCATACCTTAATGTCATACTCGAACACTTCAATAAGTACCCCCTAAGATCTGCATGGTGTCCAAAATGACTCTAAATTAAAGCACCATAAATTTTTTTGGCGACTCTGCTGGGGATAGTTCATCTCTCCATCTTTAATAGTAAATCATTATCTAATCATTATCTCCAATCATCACTAGTGGACTTATGTTTTATATAAGCCCAAGGCTATCTTTCTTTATTTTGGAAACCTTGTTTATTTCATCCTTAAGTAAAGGTGGCCAACATCCTTTAGGTTTTAGGACCTCACTCCAAGTAGGTCTTAAAAATGCTATTGGACCTCCAATAGGTAAAAGAAAATTAATCAAAGAAAATTATCCAATATGAACTAAACAAAATCAAAAACCTCTTACCGCTAGCTTGGTGAGGTAATGTTCATCCAATATTCATCAAAATTCTAATGAAGTCCAAAGAAAAAGCAAAAGAATTTTCTTCAAAATTTTAGAAATCTCTCCAACAAACAAATGAACCCCATTTATCATAATCAAATTTGTTGAATGAGGGTTCCAACTCAAAATCAAAAGACCAAAATCGAACAACAACAATCAAAAGTTAAAGTCTTTTCTCCAAAGTTCTCAAAATCTGTCCAACAAAATTCATGGACCCCACTTAGCATAATCAAATTTGTTAAATGAGGGTTCCAATTCAAAATCAAAAGTCAAGTCAAGTCGACAAAAATCAAAGCAAAAGTCTAAATCCATGTCTCTTTCAATAGTGCAGTAGAGATTCCAACCCCATTTCTTTCTTCCTCACTTTAGTCAGTTAGCATCATGTCATCCAGCAAGCTGATCTTTTCTTTCTCCTCTGGTGTGGATTTGGCCATGGTTCAAGCCAAACTCACCACCACCCCCATCATCAAGTTTGGCCTTGGCTTTGAGCATTTCAAGGTCACAAGTGAGGGACCTACCCTCACCATAATTAGTAGGGAGGAGGTGGTTGATAAAAATCCACTTCTATAATTTGATCTGAACTCTGATTCTGAGTTCTCCTCAATGAAGAGGAAGGCAATAGAGCTTCCCCTACTAGTCGTGCTAGTTGTGCCCATCGCAATCTTTGCACGAGCTAGTACCACCTCTATAGTTTCTTCTACCTTGAAGAGGAAGGCTATCTTGGATTCTGAGATAGTCTCCCCTATATTTGAGGATGGTTCTAGTTCTCATCCAGACCCTTAGACTAAAACCCAATGCCATAATAAGAACTAGAAAATTAAAATACATTATGAGCATGTGGAGAAGGAGGTAGAGGAACCCTCCATGTTGTTGAGGAGAGTTCCCCACTTGAGACCTCTCTTTTTCTAGGTGGCAGTAGGTTTCACCCCCTCTCAGCTTTAGAGGGAGAGGAGGACTATAGGAAGATAGCTACATTACCTCCACCATTTGTAGAGTATGTGACACCAGCTAGGGATAGGAGGAGGCCTTGTGTCGATCTACAGTTTGTACTTAGAAGAGTTAGGAGAGCCCATGGATGCTCAGAATCTGGCACTTTACATGACTTAAGGAGGTTGATCCCTAAGAGTGTTAGGGATCAAATTCATAGAGAGAGGGCCATTGAGGCCAAGGTTGCTATCCAAATAAGCAAAAGGGATAGGAGGATGTTCGTCAGGTAGTCGGTGGCCTCCACTTTGATTGACCATTCTGATCGATAAGCTGATAGAGTCAATCAATCTGACCGCATAGTATTCACCGATTCCAACAATTGCAGGACGAGATCTTCGATGGAGAGGCGACTAGTGTCACCCCCATTACACCACTCCACTCGTTGACCACCTTCACCAGTTCAGGTTCCTCCATTCAAAGTTCCCACCAAGTTCCATAAGCCCCTATCTCGAGATAGAGTCACCCTCAATGATCCAATTATGGCCTAAGGACCCCACTTCATTTACTCCACCCATTGAGGTGAGGCTGAGCTTCTCTGCTCAACCTTCCATCCCAACAGTGGTGAAAGAGTGGCAGCCCAAGAGTATCATGGTCATTCCACCACTGCAATTGGAGGAGGAGAAGGGAGGGGATACTGAGGTGACCCCCATGGTTATTGAGTCTGCCAGGGAGAGTACTCCGCCCATTCAAAGCATTCAATGTATAGCTTCCACAGAGCTCAGTCTAGTGGTCAGTCACTAGAAAGCCTATGTTCCAGTAGCATCAGATCGGGTGGATAACCGATCTTTGGATGAAAATTTGGAGGACTATCATGCCACGGTGAGGCAGATAGTTAGGGATGATCAGTCTAACCAAGAGGAGGGTAGAGTTGAATTTAATGTTGATGAGGATGACATGTTAGATGACCTAACAAAAGTCCACATGATAGACACCCGAGGATCCTTACAGAGGGAGAAACCTAGCCAGGATGGCCATATAGTTGAGGAAGGTGAGGCATCAGACTCAACTCAACACCTCCTCCAACAAATCAAGCAGAAAGATGATTAGATTGACAGAATGGAGAGAAGGGTAGAAGAGTTGATGGTAGTGGTCCTTAACCTTGCAGAACCAAGCCCAAGTTTTACAACATTCCCCCATGAAGGCTGATCTTCCTAAGCTAGTACATACCTTAGATCATCCTAAGTACACTCCTATGGATGAGAATGCCGATAGTTTGCATAGGAAGGTCACCAATAGCACCTCCGTGCAAGAAAAAGACATTAACTAAATGGTGGAGCAGTAAGTGAAGGAGGCGTTGGCGTAAGCCCGGGAGAGCTCAACTATTCCAAAGGGTAGACCATACCCATAGGAATTTGATATAGTTCATTGCCCCAAAGGTTTTGTGCCACCATCCTTCAAGATCTTTGATGGCAGTGGGAACCCAAGGCAGCATTTAGCACATTTCAGAGCTAGCTATTGCAATACCGGTGGCAGTGATACATTACTATTCTGGTAGTTTGTCAGTAGCCTTTCAGAGGTAGAATTTGATTAGTACACCAAACTGCCCAATATTTCAATGAAGCCCTTTGCAGAATTGGAGCATCTCTTCATCAACAGATTTGCAGGAGCTCAGCAGAGGGTAACTATAGGGGACCTCATTGTATAGAAACAAAAACCAAATGAGTCTCTTGTTGATTATATTCTTAGATGGTGTAACCTAAGTATTGAATGTGAACCACAACTGTAAGAATAGCATGCCATTGAGATTCTACTCAAGAATATCCATGGCCCGGTCACCTTCATGTTTAAGGGCTTCACCATTAAGACATCTGTGAAGTTAATCAATAAGGCGCTAACCTACAAGAGGAAGCCAAACAGTTATCCTTCTCAGACCAATCATCCAGGCTTAAGCCTCAGAAGATTTTTGAGAAGAACCCAAAGATTGTAGTGGCAGTTGATAAGGGGAAGCAGCCAGTGAGAGTACAGTTTGAGAGGCCTCGAGTTCAACAATTTTTATTACTGCCTCCTCTTCCACAACCTCAGATGCCATAATGGCCACCACCGCCACAACAGCGATATCAATATCCACCGCTAGGTAGCTACTTTTCACCCATTCTTGTCAAAAAAACTCAACAAACCATACTCATTCAAGAGGGAGGTAGTCAGAAAAAATTTTAAGAACATTCTTAAGAAACCTGATTCTTAGCTACCTGAGCCTAGAATCCTAGAGGAAGTGGGCAGGATTGATGATCCTAACTACTTCCCCTACCACCGCATGCTAGGCCATGCCTTAGAGGATTGCTTCGCTTTTAAGGATTGGCTTGAGTGTAGCCACAAGTTAAGAGCCATAGTTATCCCTATGGAATACTTAGCAGAACAACCTTCTAGTTTTATTAAATTAATCTTTAGGGATACATCTGATCCTCTTAAGAAAAAAGAAGGTTGAGATATTTCTTTATCCTGTACCTCTAAAAATAGAATTTCTAGAATCATAAAACTTTCTCTATAGGTGCTTGACTAAGCTCAAACCTCCAACATCAAGGAAGGTTTGCCAGTTGTGAAAGACAACTCGAGGAGGGTTGAAGCCCAACAGTAGTAGCAGCAGCATTCACCCACTTGGGATAGATCCATAGTGCAACCACCATTTGAGTTCAGCATTCCTTCCACTATTGCAGCTACTACCACATCTACGAGCTCCTCCACCTTCAACAGGAGCATTGTATCAGTAGAAGAGGGAACTAAACCCCTTATCCCACTTACTTTACTTGATTTTTATAATTGACCACCTCCAAAATTAAAGAAATTAATGAAGAAGATTGATTCCACTTATATCCTCTTTACTTTTGATGCTTTTATTAATATAAAAAGCTCTCCAAGTCATAATAATAACTTAAATAATTTTGATCAACCCCAATCCGATTTAGAAATGGATTTCCCTTTTCTGAATCATCTGGGTTCACCTCTTTAGATTGATTTGGAGTCATCTGACTCCGATGATCCTATAGGAGAAGTTATAGGTATACCCAATAAGCAGGTAGAACTTTCCACAAGCTCCTCATTTCAAGAAGTCACTGAAGTCAACCTTTGTAGTGGCAAAGTTCTACCTCTTAGGGTAGCACCTCAGGATAAGGGAAAACAAGTCATTAGTTTTAGTGAGTAGATAACCCCTCCACGAGATGCTCCACTCATGGATATGCTTGTGGAGGACCAACCCAAAATTGATTATAATGTCCTTGCACACCTTAGAAAGTTTCCAGCTAAGTTAAGCATTTATGATGCCCTTGTCTTATCCAAAGAGATGAAGGAGTCATCAATCAAAGCTTTGCTTGATTCAAATATATGCTTAGCTCAGTTGACCACTACTACAAAGGAGGCACATTTCTAAGAAGAAGTCCTAGGAGTTACATTCACCGATGAAGACCTACTTCTAGGGATGATCGAGTACAACCGTCCCTTATACATTACAGTGGATGTTGGCAGATTCAGGCTATCTAGAGTTCTAGTTGATCCAGATGCATCAGTGAACATTATGAGTCTAAGAACTCTTACGTACTTGAGGATCAACATCTCTAAACTCTAAGCAAAGAGGATGATGTTGAAAGGATTCAATGAATAAGGCTAGAGGGCCTTAGGCTTTATAGTGTTGCCCCTAGAAATACATGATTGGAAGATAGAAGCTAAGTTTCACATAATAGACTCAGATACATCTTTCAATGCTTTGCTTGGGAGACCGTGGATACATAAGAACAATATGATTTCATCTTTTCTACATCAGTGCATCAAGTTCCTAAGAGGTGGAATTAAGTATTGTGTCAAAGGAGATCACAAATTGTTCTAAATTCATGAGGTCAAGATATATGAGGATGCATCTTACTATCTCCCTAAGAAACAAAATGTCTTTTCTTGTGACTTTAGTCAAAATGAAAAAGAAAAAGAAAATTAAAATGAAAAAAAAAGAAAAGGGAATGAGAAGAAAACTTTAGGGAAGAAGTGGAGCCTGAGATTAGATTCCACCCACAATTTGTTACTCCATTCGAACAAGTGGGGGGATGACCTAACCTCCACTAGGATGAGGAAGAGGTAAGCCTAGAGGGAGTCCCTTGGGTGGAAGGCCTCTATACTTATCACCCACCAAGAGATTTTTTCCAACTTCCAGGAGTACACCTACTATCTACATAGACTTAGAATATAGTTTAGAGGATTAGTCTTATGCAGTTATCACACTGGTCAGCTCTTCTTGACAATAGATCTAGTTAGAGGTGACACTCAAGCCAGACAGTGATGAAGACCGAGTTCCTAAGCAAAGCATGAGTGTCTCCAATTCTTTCTTATGTGAAACTATCAGGCATCAGATGGAACCTTAGCTCTAACTCCACTTTCCACACATAAAGTTGAGGGTTTGGTAGTTAAGGAAGCTCTTAAAGCATGTACAAGCATAAAGATTCAGAGGTTCTATCTGGGACCAGCATCCTCAAGTCAAGAAATTGATGTAGAACTTGAGGATGATTCATATAAAGAATTAATAGAATTACCTTTTGATTGGTACTTATCTGGTATTCATAATTTAGAATATAAAGGTTTAATTCTACATACATGGTCTAAGCATAGGTTAGAATACTTTAAAAGGCTATGGAACAATAGATGCAAGGGCTCTCAATCAAGATCCAGACTAAGCTTTGGCATAGTAGGTTCACTAGATGATGATGACTATTGCTTATTCATCACCAATCATTTGGAAAATGATAGGTTCTTTTTAAATCATATTAACTCATATGAGGAGGTGTGCTTAGAAACTTTAGATGATCCAGATGATTTTCAAGTGAAAGATGCACCTCCAGAATTCAAAGAAGAAAATAAATCAAGCATTGATGAGCTCAAAGAAATCAATTTGGGGACTGAAGACAACCTAGACATTAGTTCCTTAATGAACGATACTTAAACCAATGACTTAGTTGGGCTACTCACTGAGTTTAAGGACTGCTTTGCATGGAGTTATGAAGAAATTCCTAGATTATCTCCTGACATAGCGGTTCATAAGCTAGTGATAGAGCATGATGCTAACCATGTCAAGCAAGCTCCTAGACTCATGTGATTAGATATTGAACAACAGATCATTTCTGAAGTCGAGAAACTGATCGATGCTGGTTTCATCTAGGAGAAAAAAATACACCACCTAGTTGGTTAGCATCGTCCCAATTAAGAAGAAGAATGGCCAAATTTACATATGCGTTGATTTTAGGGATCTCAATAAGGCATGTCTAAAAGATGAATTTTCACCATCAATACCAGAATTGATGGTGGACATTACCTCATCTCATGTGGTCTTCTCTTTCATGGATGGTTCATCTGGATATAACCAAATAAAGATGGCACCTGAAGATAAAAGAAACACTGCTTTCAAAACCCTGATCGAAATATATTGATATAAGATCATGCCTTTCGGACTTAAAAATGTATGTGCTACATACCAGCGGGCCATGACTCGAATCTTTGACAAACTCATTCATCACCAAGTTGAATGCTGTGTCGATGATTTCGTGGTCAAAAGCAAAGAAAAGGAAAATCACCTCTTTGACTTGAGAGTAGGTTTTGAGTGGTTAAGGCAATACAATATCAAAATGAATCCTCTGAAGTGTGCATTCAAAGTATCTTCAAGGAAGTTTCTTGAGTTCATTGTATGACACCGCAAAATTGAAATTGACCCGAAGAAGATTAAAGTGATATTGGAAATGACCCCCTAAAAGTCTCACCCAACTCAGATCATTCCAAGGGAGGTTAACATATCTAAGATGATTTATATCCAACTGTTGACCTCACTTTTGGAGTGAGGATTCAATCTTCTTATCATAGATCTAGGAGTTTTCTAGACACTAAGAGCTTCTTAGTCATAAGACACTTCTAGTGTATAAGTGAACATTTAACCTCAACCTAGAGACTTAGAAGGATTAGCCATAGAATTAGGCTATTCCTTAAGACCTAGGAAAACCTACCTAGCCTATAGCCTAATCAAACCTATGCTTATGTCCTTAGCCAAATTCCAACCTCAAATCAATTACAATACAATCCAATTGAATTTCATTCCAAACCAAATCAAATCTACCACCAAGCTAAAATCAAATCCATAACCCAAGCCTAAGCCTATGATTCAACCTTATAGACTTAGCTAAATTTTCCTTCAATCCAAATCAAATTTAATGATTTTCTTATAAATCAATCAATCCTTCAACTATCATTCCAAACCAAATCAAGACTACAATCAAATCAAAAAAGTCAAAATCAATTCAATCAGACCTAACCTATCCCATTTAAACTGAAATATTTAAATGAGCCAAAACCCAATTAGATGTAAATAAATTGTAACCAAAGCCAAAAATTAATCCCAAATCAATATCCAAACTCAACTAAACTTAATTCAACCCAAAATCTAACTCAATTAGCCCAATTGGTCCACTTGGCCCAAAGAGACCAATTTGATCAAATTGAACCAAACTCCAATCCAACACAAATTGGATTGAACCAACCCTTCAAATATTCTCCAAGATGATTGTTGATCATCATGGATGGCCTAACTACAACCAATTCAACTCAATCAAGCCAATTGACATATTTAGGCTCACTTGACCTGAAGTGACCTAAAGGGCATATTAAAACCAACTTTCAATCCAACCCAATTTGGATTGAATCAAACCATCCAATACCTCTTATGATGATTGCTGATCATCCTTGATTTATTAATTGTCATCAATTGGGCCAAACCAAGTCAACCTAGCCATTTGACCAAACTAATCCATTTAACCTACATGAGCCAAATGAACTAAATTTCATCCTAAGCTAAATCAATTAAAACCAATGATTCATACTGACCTAAAATCAATACTTGAATATGACTTGATCATCAATTGAGCCAAACAAAACCCAATTGGCCCTTTGACCCAAGTTGACCCAATTTGACCTAAAAGACCAAATTGGGTCAAATCAAAATCTAACTCAAATTGATTGCAACCAAGGGCTCAAGTTCATTCCAAATTTACTATTAAATATGATCAAAGCCTTGATTGAACCCATTTTGACCAATTGAAACCAATTGACCCATTTAGCCCAAATTGACCTAAGGGTCAATTTGGCCTAAATCATTCTCAAATCCAAATTGATTGAAATCAAACCCTGCAATCATCTTCAATTGATCAATTGAACCTAAACCAATACCTAACCCAAGCCAATTTGACCAATTTAGCCAAATTAGTCAACCTAACCTATTTGACCCATTTGAACTCAAATGAGACAAAATCAAATTCAAGCCAAATTTAACCAAACCAATTTCACCAAAGCATTCCAAATACTCATTTAAACTTGACCCAAAACATGGTTTTACCCAATTTGACCAATTGGTCAACTTGACCCAACCTAACCCAATTTGACTTAAATGGGCCAAATTGAGCCAAACTCATTCAAACCAAGACCAAACCCCTTAAAACTTGGCATGACCCATCCTTGGTTCACCTTGGGTCAGCCTATATCCAACCCAACTGATGATTAACCTGAATTTACCCATTACCCAATGAGTACAGTTTTCCAAATGGGATAAATACCCCATTTGAATGGTCAATCCCCCTCTCCTCCACATGGCTGCCTCTTAGACCTCCACCTAAGCAAGGGGGACACTGGCTCACCTGACCCAAAAGTGATTGGGTCAGCCATGAGCCAAGTGGAGGTGAGCTAACCTCTCCAAGCACATCAGCACACTTGGAAAGCCAAACTGAGCCATCTTAGCCTTTGGCAGACACTCCCCCTCACTCACCCACTCAAATTGAGCCAAGTCAGTGCCTCCATGCCACCCACAACCACTTGTTGCAGTCGGATGGCCACTAGAGGCCAAACCAATCTCATGCATTTGATCAAAGGGAGGAGGGGGTATACCCCTCTCATTTTGATCCAAACCGAAGAGACACGCACTCAGTAAGCTTCCTGAGGTCATTTTCGAGCTACCAGAGCATTTCCCTTAGCTTCCCAAGCTCTCCCCATGCCAAAAATGCCAAACTGAGACATGAAAACCTTTATCTCTATCCAACTCCACCGAAACTCAACCCCACTCAAATTAACTTCACTCACACATTCATTGAACTCCAACAAGTAGAAGTGAATCTTCCCCCGAGCATTTCTAACACCAAAAATACCTCCTAGACCAACTCTGGTGAGGATTCTAGTGATGGTTGATCAATAGATCCACCAACGAGAAATCAAGGTGCCATCTTCTCAATAGGGCTTCACCTCTTCAAGACGAAGCTACCATAATTGATTTACCGCCAGTCCGAAGCTCCGACGAGGTATTTTCAGGTAAATTGACTATTTTTTTTAATTTTTTTAGGCCTTTTCAAAGGAAATGTGAATGTCATGCTAATACAACCATAGGATCCTTATAGATCACTCCCTTGAAGGTGTGGGATCGATCCCGGGCCACCCCGAGCTCTGGCAGGCTCGATTTGGGCGGAAGAAGGTGGACGGTGTATATCTTCTATTGCTCAGGGGGATGATAGATCATCCATCATCCATTCTACATGATTGGAATGGCCGAACATGATCTCCTGATTAGATTAATCTTGATTTAATTCTTAGAAATCATAGGATTAACCTGCCGACGATCGATGTGGACTAAAGCAACCCGTCGCCACATCGGAGCTCAGAAGGATAATTTTAAATAAATAATCTTGTGGTACCACATTGAAAGTGCACCATGTTAGTGATCCAGCTGAGTCGATGAGTTTAGGCTTAATTAAGGCGTAATTATCCTTTTTAATCACTAAAACTTTGAAAAATCATAACTAATTGTAGAAAAATCTAAAAAATGCTAATAAATACTTATTTTAAAGATAAAATAGAGGAGATTTAATTAAACATATTACTATTTAATTTTGAAAAGTAATTAAGGCTTAATTAGGGTTTAAATGCATACTTAATTAGCTTAATTAAACCCTAATTACTTGAATAATTGATTCCAAACTTGGGAAATTGATTTAATGGGATGACTTCTACCTCCCATTATTTTCTTGGAATTTATTACCTAGGTAATTAAGGAAATTGATGTTTCAAACCCTAATTACTTTCTTTATTTAATTTAATGATTAATTAATATTCAAAATAGCAAGAATTAATTAATTAAAGGTTGTTAATCACTGATTAATAGTGAATGGATAAGGTTGAATGATTAAGACCTCCTTTCTAATCTCTTTCCCAAGTTCATTTCATTATTAAGAGGATTAATTAAGATGGAAATTAATTAAGTGTCCAATTAATTAATTAAATGGCTAAATTAAATCAAATTGAAATGAAAATCACATCAGATAATTAACAATGAGATTAAGGGTTTCTCTTTTTGTGTTTAATAGGGTAAAGACCCTTTAAGGAAATTACGATTACCCATAAGTGTAGGAAAAATATAAGAGTATTTAATTAGGTTCTTTAACTTAATTAATCTTTAATTATGAGCCAATTGCATTAGGTCCTTTAGGAGCATTTCAACTTTACTTTTCACACTTGTTCATATCATTTGTGGCTCATGATTAAATGACTAATCAAATTAAAGATGCATAAGAAAGGGTAATTAAGTGATGTAATTAATGTTTTAACTTAATTAACTCATAAAATTCATTTAATTATCTTTCCTTGAACTAATTGAGATTACCAACATGGGAATGGGATTAAAATAGCAATTAATTTCTCTCCTCTTTAAATCAATTCAAATCCAAAATCAATAATGAACTTTGGTTTCCTTTTAAACAATTTTATTTGATGTGATTGTCCTTTGGAGTTAATGTATTTGAATGAACCATGTATTTATATTTAGTTATTCCTTTCCAATCAATTCTAAATGTTGTATGTCATATGAATCCATGCATCCATGTTTTCAAATCTGAATGAATCAAATGAATTTTATTTATATAAGCTTGCATGTGTTAGCTTAACTTAATGATATGTGTGGCTATTATCACTAATAAATTGAAATATATTTTTCAAAGCTTATAAATTGATAATTATATGTGGAATAATGATAGTTAAAAATTCATATAGGACTTTCATGTGCTTATAGCTTAGTTATATGAATGTGAAGCTCTCTTTCTTGAATTCATATATAGATTTACATAAGTTTGAATGTTAATGGGTATATAGTCTAAAAATCCTGAGAATATGATGCTTTAAGTAGCCCTAAGGAGGTCATTCGATTATGTCACTTCCCTGGTTAACAAAGGCACGTACCCATTTAATTTTATTCTTATGTATTTTAGTATTAGAATTTGGATAAGGCTTTAATTCATGTGCATAAATAATTCAACCAATGAAAAAAATGCAATCTTGGCATGGTATTTATTCTTCTAATTCATGTAAACATTAATGTGTATTTAAGATAACAAGTATATAGCTTGGACACCCCAGGAATACGAGGCTTTAAGTAGCCCCAAGGAGGTCATTTGATTATCTCACTTCCCTGGTTTAAATAATGGCATGTACTTGCTTACATCTATGTGAATATGTGGAATGAAAACCTTCTCTCTTTTTCTAGTAAAAATACATGCACTCATGATATCTTAAGTCACTAAAATATGTAGTATGTGGATATAAAGCTTCTTTACTTTATTCATGTATATGAATCTACATATGATTGAATGTTAATAAGTATATAGTCTGGACATCCCGGGAATACTAGGCTTTAAGTAGCCCCAAGAAGGTCATTTGATTATCTCACTTTCCTGGTTAATAAAGGCATGTACTTATCTAACTTCATTCTTGTGTATTTTGTATTAGAATTTGGATAGAGCTTTAACACACACACACACACACACACACACACACATATATATATATATATATATATATATATATATATATATATATAGTTTAATTAAGAAAAATATGACTTCTTACATGACTTTCATCTTTCTAGTAATGAATACATTAATATGTATTGAAGATAATAATAATATAGTTTGGACATCCTGAGAATATGAGGCTTTCAGCAGCCCTAAGGAGATCATTTGATTATCTCACTCCCCTAGTTAATAATGACATGTACTTGTTTATATCTTTTACAAAAATGTATGTATACTTGCTTAATGAATGAAAGTTTTATTTTTCCACTAAGTATGTATGCATCCATTCATCATTTAAGTGTGCCAAAATATGTTGTATGTATAGATATGCTAAGTGCTAAATCATGTGAATGTTACATGTGAAGGAAAGGAATGACTTGGTATATGTCATGTGATAGTAATTCAATTGTATTTATCCCAAGATGCCTTTCATATTGAATAGGGTAATTTAAAGTTAACCCAAATTTAGGATTAACAAAAAAAATACTTAATAAAATATTCACTAAAGAGAATTAAGTCATAAAAATGTTCTTTAAAAAGTGGCTTAAGATAGGGATGAAGGAGGGTAATCCTCTTTCATCTCTTTATAACACTTAGATTCTAAGTGTAAATCAAATGAAACCAAATAAAACATAAATTAAAATTCACAAATCAACTAAACAGCTTGAAGTGGAATCAACCTCTATGGTTAAATTAAATTCTTCCACACTTAGAAAATCATAACTCTAATGTTTAGTTAAGACATACTACACAAGACCTTCGCACCCACATTAGAATTAAGCCACCACTTCTAGTCCTAAGTTAGAACGGTGTATGTGTGATGTATGTTTTGCCTTATGATGTAATATTTTAAACTAGATGTTAGGGTGTATATTTTATAGACTGGATGTTAGGCCGCTTTTAGCCTAATCATGTCTTCTACAGGGGATTATGGTTAAGGGGATGCTTAAAAATAAATATTAATGTTCTCTTTGTAGGTTGCTTAAACTCCTAAGCATAATCCAAGTTAGGACAAGTGGACTTGGTTACCCATGTGCAGGGTGCTAAGACCAAATTATAAATATAACTGCTTATGATTATATGTATGTTTAGCTAACCTCTATTTTATAGGTGTAGTTAGATTTTATTTTTTTATATAAATGTAATTTTTGCAATAGGGATTATGATTAGTGCTATGGTGGATTAGGATGAGCAGTGGTTAGAAGGCTTAGTCCTGGGGTGCCTTGTGATGCCTTGGAGCAAACTAAAACAAATGAAGAAAAGAGGATATGAAGACAAGAAGAAGAGAATGCCCCCATAGCATGTATTCATTTCTAATTGTAATTATTCTCTTATGTTCTAGGATATATAAAGGTAGAGCTTGGCTACCCATCTTTCTCTTTTCTGAGGTGTACGGCGGTACCCGGTCGTATCGGCCTTTATTCTTTTGTGGTAGTCTATAAAATTATTTGATGTTATGTGCACAATAGCATCACATGATTTTCATAGTTTCTTCATGTTTGATGTTTTAATGTGTGATCTGGATGCAGTAAGATCTTATGATAAAAAATTTTTTCTGCCCAACTAATCACTCATAATTAAATTTTAATTGACTCACGACCTCATTATAAAGCTTAAGGCTCTAAAAAAAAGATAATTAAAAGATTTAGCAACCTCTTAGCTATATGGTTATATGTCTCACATCATGCATGCATATTTTTTCTTCCTTGGATATGGGGGATCTCCATTCTTGTACGATAGGGGAATGCTTGACCTTTAAGGGCATCCCTTGTTATGGAGAACACTCTCTTCTTGATGATTTAGCCAACAATTAATTTCATCATGCATTTAGGCAATAAATATCCTAAATCCTTTGTCCAAAATATTATGTCAAAATGAAATAAAATTTGTAAAGATTTGCATTTGTAGACTAAGTCATATGCTCATACCACTCATGCTCTAGTCTCTTAGGGAGTGGGTTTAGGACTTTAGTTTCTTTTCAATTAAATAGCAAGCCAAGCTATCTTACAATTTCATAAGACCAGACTACATGGTTTTGAGTCATAGGAGGTGTTATCTAGTGGCCACTCCATGCGGTTGTAAGTCTAGAAGTCAGACGAGTTTATTCTCTCTTGTGGAGATAAACCCTTAGGTCCACCTTTTGCTTAGATTTAGGTCGTACTTTAGCTTGTGTTAAATCTCCCTAGATTTAGGATTCGAGGTAGCTAGTTTTCCTTAGATTACGAGTATAAATCTTCACCTCTTAGGCATTTCCACAATCTGATGTTGATGGATTATAAGCATTAGCAATCTAATAAAGATCCAACTCAAATAAATAAATCTCTTCACTTTTAAATATATAAAGCCCTACTGTAGGGTAGATTGGAATGTTCACTAGGCTTCCTAGCATCATGAGCATTCCCTACTTATCTTCTTTTGGATTCCAAAATAAGTCTTTCCACTTGATCCATCCCACTTTATTTTGCAATTAAACTCTATTTGACATACCTAAATTTATTAAATAAGAGTTCTCTTTTCAAAAATCAAATCAACAACAAACATCAAAAATACCTTTTAAACTCCATCTAACAAAAATAAAATTTTTAAATGAGAATTCTTATTTTCAAAATCAAATCAACACATCAACAATCAACAATCAAACCATCAAAATAAAAAAGCTTTCAAAATTTTTAAACATGCAATTGAACCCTATTTTAGCATACCCAATTTTGCTAAGTGAGGGTCCCAAAATAAAATTTTAATAAAAGAAAACAATAAATACATCTCTGAAAGACTATCCAAACAATTGAACCACATCAACATACATATATTTATTGGATGTGGGTTCCAAAATCAAAATCAAACTTGAACATACAACTCAAGGAAAAGTCTCTCCTCCAAATCTTTAAATCTCTCCAATAGAACCCCATTTAGCATACCTAAAGTTTCTAATTTTAAAGTCAGATCAAAATTTTTAGTTCAAGTCAATAATTCAAGGCAAGGGTCTAATTTAGTTCTCTCTTTCGATAATGCAGAGATACCAGTCTAGTTCTTTCTTCCTTCCTTCAGTCAGTTCATCGCCATGTCTTCCAACAAGCTGATTTTCTCTTTTATATTTGGTGTAGATTTGTCCATGGATCAGGCCATACTCACCAGTGCCCTTGTCATTAAGTTTGGCCTTAGATTTGAATAATTCAAGGTCACCTACAAGGGACTAGCCTCACTACCATCAGTCGAGAGGAGGTGGCAGGGAAGAAGCCACTTCTTCAGTTCAATGTGCACTCTGATTCTGAGTTTCCCTCCTTGAAGAGGAAGGCTCTTATGGTTCCCACACATGTGTTAGTGCCAGTTACAATGCCATTTGTGCTAGTGTTAGTTCAATATGTTGCCTCTACTGCAGTTTCAGCTCAGGCTAGTACCTCCTTGTTGGTTCCCCTTGCTATAAAAGGGAAGGCTATATTGGCTTCTGAGATAGTCTCCCCTACCTTTGA
Source organism: Cymbidium sinense (assembly GCA_021442155.1). Lineage (NCBI taxonomy): Eukaryota > Viridiplantae > Streptophyta > Magnoliopsida > Asparagales > Orchidaceae > Cymbidium > Cymbidium sinense. The sequence continues at coordinate 232,994,698 of CM038215.1, read as the reverse complement.
GGTAGGTTCTAGTTCTCATTCTACCTCGCTCACTAAGACTCAGTGCCACAACAAGAACTGCAAGATTAAGTGGCAGTATGAGCGTGAGGCAAGGAAGATAGATGAGGCCTCTCATGTTGCTGAGGAGGGTTCCCCTCGTGAGAGCTCCCCATCCTTGGGTGGTAGTAGGTTCCACCACCTCTCAGCTTCAGAGGGAGAGGAGAATTACCACAGGATCACTGCATCACCCCCGCTGCCTATAGAGTACGAGACACCAACTAGGGATAAGAGGAAGCCCAATGCTGGTCTAAGTCTACTCTTCACCAAGTCGATAGAGCCCATAAACACTCAAAGTCTGGTACATTGTATGATCTAAGTATCCTGATTCCTAAGAGTGTTAAGGATCAGATACATAGAGAAAGGGCCTTTGAGGCCAGAGTTACTGCCCAAATGGGCAAGCAAGAGAGCAGGAGGTTTGTCAGGCAGTCAGTGGCTACCGTTTTGATGGATTTTCCTGATTGCTGAGTTGTTAGAGCTGATCATTATAATTGCATAGTCCTTACCGATACCATAAGTCACACTAGGAGATCTCCGATGGAGAGGCAGCTAGTGTCACCCACACTACACCACTCCGCTCACCGTCCACCTTCACCAGTTCAGGTTCTAGCATCCACAGTCCCTACAAAGTTTTACAGGCCCCCTTCTAGAGAGAGAGCTTCTCCACTTATGATTCAGCTATGGCCCAGGGATCCCACTCCATCTATTCCACCCATTGAGGTGAGGCTGAGCTCCCCTGCTCAACCTTCCACCTCAACTATGGTGAAGAAGGAGTGGCGACCCAAGAGCATCGTGGTCACTCCACCATCACAGCAAGTAGAGGAGGAAAGGGGAGGGGATACCGAGATGGTCCCTATGATAGTTGAGCCAGCCATGGAGTGCACACCACCAGGTCCGAGTGTTCAGTGCATAGTGAGTCATCAGCCAGCCTATGTTCCAGTAGAGCGAGGTTGAGTAGATGACTGTTCTTTAGAAGATGTTGTAGAAGACTATCGTACTGCAGTTAAATAGATAGTTATGAGGGATAATTCTGATCAAGAAGAGGGTAAAGTTGATTTTGACCCTAATGAGGATGACATGTTGGATGACCTAGCAGAAGTCCACATGGTTGATGCCCGAGGATCCCTGTAGAGGGAACAACATAGCCAAGAAGGTTTTGTAGTTGAAGAAGGTGACACCTCTCACTCAACTCAACACCTCCTCCAACAAATAAAATAGAAGAATGATCAAATTGGCAGGATGGAGAAGAGGGTAGAGGAGTTGATGGTAGTAATTCTAGCCTTGCAAAACCAATCCCCAGTTTCACATCCTTCCCCCATGGAGGCTGATCGATTGGAGCTAGTACATATTGTAGATCATCCCAAGTGCACTCCCATGGATGACTATGTTGGTAGCTTGCATAGGAAGGTCACAGATAGCACCTCCATGCATGAAAATGATATCAAGAAGATGGTGGAGCCGTAAGTGAAGGAAGCATTGGTGCAAGCTCGGGGGAGCTCATCTGTTCCAAAGGATAGACCCTACTCGAAGGTTTCATTACCACAAGGGTTTTGTGCCACCATCCTTCAAGAGTTTTGATGGCAGTGGGAATCCAAGGTAGCATATTGCACACTTCAGGGCCAGTTATTGCAATGCAGGTGGCATTTATGCATTTCTTTTCTGCCTCTTTACCAGTAGCTTAGCAAGTGTTACATTTAATTGGTATGTTGAACTTCCCAATGGTTCGGTGAAAACCTTTGTCGAGTTAGAGCATCTCTTCATCAAGAGATTTGCAGGAGCTCAATAATGGGTAATTATAGGTGACCTCATTATAGAGAAAAGAAAACCCGATTAGTACCTTATTGATTATATTCTTAGATGGTGCAACCTGAGTACAAAATATGAACCATAGCTGTTCGAGTAGCATGCCATTGGGATTCTACTTTCGAATATCCATGGCCTGATCGCCTTCAGGCCTAAGGGCTTCACCATAAAGACATTTGAGAAGCTAATCAGCAAGGTGACTAACTTATAAGAAGAAGCCAAACAATTACCCTTTTCAGACCAGTCATCTAAGTCGACCAGAGCATAATTTGAGAGACCCATATTTTAGCAGCCTCCACTACCACCTCCTCTTCCACCACTTCATCCACTATATCGACCACCACTGCTGCTACAACTACCACCACCACTGTCATAGTAGCCTACTTAGCAATGATATCCATATCCACCGTCAGGTAGCTATTTTCCACATACTCTTGCTAAAAAATTAAACAAGCCATACTTATTGAAGAGGGAGGTAGTCAGGAAGATCTTCAAGAATCTCTTCAAGAAGCCTAATTTTTAGCTACCCGAGCCTAAGAGGCCTGAGGAAGTGAGTAAGAGTGATGATCCTAGCTATTGCCCTTACCACCACATGTTAGGCCATGTCTTAGAGGATTGCATTACTTTTAAGGACTAGCTTAAGCATAGCTACAAGTCAGGAGCTATAGTCATCCCTAAGGAATACTTAGTAGAACAACCATCTGGTTTTATTAAAAAAATCTTTGGGGATACTTTCGATTCTCTTAAGACCAAAGAAGGTTATCATATTTCTTTATCTCGAACCTCTAAGAAAATCACCTCTAAGATCAAGAAACTTTCTCTACAGGTTCCTGAAGCAGCTCAAACCTCCAACACTAAGGAAGGTTTACTAGTTACAAAGGACCACTCAGGGAGGGTGGAAGCCCATCAGCAGCACCAGCAACCTTCACTTGCACTAAATTAACCAAAAAAAAATAAGAATTCACTAAATTAACCAAATTTTCCTGATGTGGAGGCAATCAAGAAAGCTGCGTAAGAAGGCGCCTGCTCGGGGATCCTCACCAGAAAAATATTGCCGTTTGATAATAATCGAGTGACATTACTTCTTGGTCGAACCAAGGAATCAGTTAGATATGATGTAAAATGGATCTTATTCTATCGTTGATCGTGATTTCTATATGAAAAAATATGAATCGAGTTTGAAGAAGGGAAGGGGCCTCGATTCAGATAGAGGAGGATTTATTCAATCACATAGTTTGGGCTCTAGAATATGGCCTTTGTGGCAATCTATTTGATTGTATCAAAAGGCCCATAATTGGGATTTCCCTATTGATGGGTCATTTGGGCAAATGGATCATTTATCATAAAGAGGATGAGCTTCAAGAGAATGATTGAGTTCTTGCAGAGTGGAACTATGCAGCACTGCAACAGATAGATCTTCCGAAGAACAAGGCTTTTTCACCAAGCCAATTCATTTGGGACCCTGCGGATCCATTCTTTTCCCTATTCAAAGATCAGCCCTCTATCTCTGTGTTTTCACGTCGAGAATTCTTTGTAGATGAAGAGATGTCAAAGGGGCTTATTGCTTCCCAAACAAATCCTCCTACATCTATATATAAATGCTTTGGTTCATCAAGAATACGCAAAGAAAAGCACTTGAATTATTTATTCATCGCGAGATGGTTTAGAACCAATAGTTCATTATCTAATGGATCTTTACGTTTCTAATACTCTATCAGAGTTATCGATTTATCAAATCTGCTCTATCTAACTAACGCTATTGGATCAAATGACAAAGACATTGTTGAGAAAGAGATGGATTTTCTGGATGAAATGAAACATTTGATTCATGTAGGGAGAAAGATTCCCCATCCCTTAGCCGTAAAGATATGTGCCCATGAAAAGGGGATTAAGTGGAGTAATTGGGATAGTAGAGTCGTGGAAACACTTGTTTCTTCCATCTTTTTGGCCTTAGCTCCATGAAAGAATTGAAATCTTAGATCACTATGTGTGGATGATATGAACTGCCTAAACAAGAATTCTTGAACTGCGAAAGAGCCTATTACTCGCTACATCAAACAATTTCTACTAATGAAACCATGTAAATACATCGGAAAGGCCCCGCTGAGTTCTTACTCTTAGAGCGAGACTTTGATATATTCAAAAACATATGGAATCTCAATCAACATAATCCAAATATTATATTTTTAGAAATGGAAATGACAAAATGGATCCCTTTATCGGATGTTTCAAGCCACTTTATTCTATTCCTTTTTTCTTATGATGTTTTGAATAATTGAATCTATTGATGATTATAGTTTCTATCGTTTCTAACATAATAATAAATATTATGTTCATATTTTGAATATGAAGCAACAAGAAAGGAGGAATCCATCGATTTTATGAAGAATCCAATACCTATGGATTTATCCTTATGAAACATCCCAAATCCTTTTCTTTTTTATACTCAACTCTTTCCACTAAACTAAAGCAAATAATAAAAGAAAAAACTCTATTTCTATATTATTTCTATATATAGAAATAGAAAAAAAAAGAATAAAATAAACAAAGAAAAGACTTATAGAATTTTTTGAATCATATTCCTATATCATTCTATCGATCAACAAGAAGTTGGCACTTTTACCAACTTTATTTTAAGGAATGTCTAGATCTAGAAATTCATTTCGCATAACTAAACCTTTTCAAACTGTTTCTTTTGAACCAAAAAGATTTGTGCCAAAATCACTGATGCCAAGAAGAACGAAGACCTTGGACTCGTAATGGATCTTGAAGCACTATTTCTGCGTCCCACGACCAAAACCTCCTATATTTGGATTACTTGTTAATGGTTGATCAAGCTTGATGGATTCACCTTCAAAACAAGAAGTTCGGTCCTAGAGGTATAATATCAACCACTTGACGTCCTTCCATGCATCAACTATGGTTATTTCATATCCCCTTTTTCTTTACGTGCTATTCGCTTACTATATCGGATGTAGCATTATAAACTGTTACTCTTGCTACCATCGGGATAAATCGACCCCTTCTTCTCCCACCTACATATATGGGATATTTTAAAAGTAAACGCGTCTTTTTTTCATAGGGTCGGGGAAAGAATAGGAAAGACGATTTCACTATATTTCACGGAAATAGGACCTATCACAAGAATATTTCTTTTATTAGACGATAACAGAAAGAAAGATTGCCCATCTTTTCTTTCATTTTGGGAGAAATACGATCGGGGAGAAAAAAGAACAATAGACAATAGATAATAGATTTATAGATATAAATAAGAAAATCTCAGCTAAGAGGGGTCATGGAAAGAACAGGTTCCAAATCACGACGATTCCTTTTTCAAACCCAGAAGACGCGTGCCCTTCCGCATGCCACAAATGTCTCACAAATAGGAAAAATCCTAGAACAAAATGAGAGGTAGCTAACCAACTTCTAGGAGATACATAATTGACTGCATTTATCTCGGTAGCTACGCCACCCACGGAATTTAAAGAACCTAAAGGAGCATGAGTCATATCTCGATAGCTATGCCACCCACTACCTGAGTCTAGCACTCCTCCCATCATTGTAGTTATTACCACTTCTACTAGCTCTTTTTTTGCTGGTAGGAGCATTGTACCTATGGATGAGGGCACCAAATCCCTCACTCCGCTTACTTTACTTGATTTCTATTATGTGCCACCTCCAAAATTAAAGAAATCAATGAAGAAAGCTGATTCCACTTACGTTCTCTCTACTTATGATGCTCCTAGTTTCATTCTTATCGAAAGCTCTCTAAGTCAAAATAATAATAGCTCAAATAGTTTTAATATATTCCTCTTTGATTCAGAATTGAATTTTCTTTTTATGAATTAATCAGGTTCACCTCTTAGGATTGACTTGGAGGCATCTAACTCTGAAGATTCTTTAGGAGAAGATGTAGGTATACCCGATGAGTAGGTAAAACTTTTCACAAGCTCCTCATTTCAAGAAGTCACTAAAGTCAACCTCCACAGTGGCAAAGTTCTACCTCCTAAGGTAGCACCTCAGGATAAGGGTAAATAGGTTATTAGTTATAGTGAGCAGATAGCCCATCCACAAGATGCTTCACCTATGGATATGCTTGTGGAGGACCAGCTCAGAGTTGATTAAAATGTCCTAGCTCATCTTAGAAAGTTGCCAGCTAAGTTAGGCATATACGACTCCCTTATCTTAACCAAAGAGGTGAGGAAATCTCTAGTCAAAATCTTACTCAATCCAGAGATATGCTTAGCTCAGCTGACCGCTACTAGAGAAGAAGAACACTTCTAGAAGGACATCTTAGGAGTTACATTAAGTGATGAATACTTACTTCTAGGGATGAACGAGCACAACCGTCCTCTTTACATTATAGTGGATGTTGATGGATTCATGCTATCTGGAGTTCTGGTTGACCAAGGTGCATCAGTCAACATTATGAGTCTAAGAACCCTTGTCTACTTATGGATTAACATCTCTAAACTCCAAAAAGAGAGGATGATGTTGAAAGGATTTAATGAACAAGGAGAGAAGGCCTTAGGCTCCATAGTGTTTCCACTAGAGATAGATGATTGAAAGATTGAAGCCAAGTTTCTTAAAATAGACTTGGATACATCATTTAATGCTTTTCTTGGGATACAGTGGATACCTAAGAACAACATGGTTTCATCCTCTTTACATCAACACATCAAATTCCAAAGAGGTGGAAGTGAGTATTATGACAAAGGAGATCTCAAGCCCTTTGCTATTCATGAGGTCAGAATATATGAGGATGCAACCTACTACCTCTCCCAAATCTAAAAAGTCTATTCTCATGAACTTAGTCAAAATCACCATGTGGGAGAAAAAGAAAAAGAAAGAAAAGAAAAAGAAAAAGAAAAAGAAAAGAAAAATGAAAATGAAATAGAAAAGAAAAGGGAGTGAGAAATAGTCTCGGGGGAGTAAGTGGAGCTTGAGATTAGATTCCACCCACAGTTTGTTACTCCATTCCAACAAGTGGGGAGGATGACCCAACCTCCACCAGGACGAGGAAGAGGCCTATCCAGAGGTAGTCCCGGGGGTGGAAGACCTCCATACTTACCACCCACACGGAGATTCATCCCAACTACCAGGAGTGCACCTGCTATTCATATAGACTTATAATCTAGTTCAAAGGATGAGTCTTATATAGTTAGCACACTGGCCAGCTCTTCTAGACAGTAGATCCTTTTGGAGGTGACATTCAAGCTAGACAATGATGAAGACTAGATTCCCAAGAAAAGCATAAGTGTATTCAAGTCATCTTTATTTGAAACTGTTAGGCACCAGTTGGAAATCTTAGCTCTAACCCACTTTCCTCACAAAAAAGTTTAGGGTTTGGTAATTAAGGAGGCCCCTAAAATATCCACAGCTGTCAAGATTCCAAGGTTCTTTCCTCGAGCATCATCCTCAAGTTAAAAAGTTAATGTAGAATTTGAGGATGATTAATATAAAGATTTAATAGAATTACCTTTTGATTGGTACTCGCTTTGTGTTCATAATTTAACAAATAAATGATTAATCCCACATACATGGTCTAAGCACAGGTCAAATTACTTCAAAAGACAATGGGACAACAAATGCAAAAGCTCTCAATCAAGACTAGATTTTGGCAAATTGGGACTAGTCGATGATGACGATTATTGTTTAGCCATCACCAATCATTTAGAACCTGATAGGTTCTTTTCAAATCTCATCTACTCATATGAGAGGGTGTGCTTAGAAACTATAGATGACCCAGATGATTTCCAAGTCAAAGATGCACTGCCAGAGTTCGAAGAAGAGATCAAATTAATAATCTACAAGCTCAAAGAAATCAACTTAGGAACAGAAATAAATCCACGCCCGACATACATCAGTTTCTTGTTGAATGAAACTGAAACCAATGACTTAGTTAGGCTACTTATTGAGTTTAAGGACTACTTTGCATGGAATTATGAAGAAATGTCCGGATTGGCTCCTAATGTAGCAGCCCATAAGCTAGCAATATAGCCTAATGCTAGTCCTATCAAGCAAGCTCCTAAACATACGTGATTAGACATTAAACAATAGATCATTTTTGAAGTCAAAAAACTGATCGGTGCTGGTTTTATACTGAAGGAAAAATACCCAACCTGGTTGGCTAGTGTCATCCGAGTTAAAAAAAGAATGGCCAAATCCGCATATACGTCAATTTTAAGGCCAAAAGATGAATTTTCGCTACCAATATTAGAGTTGATGGTGGACATTGCCTCATCCCATGTAGTCTTCACTTTCATGGATAGTTCATCTGGATACAACCAAATAAAGATGGCCCCTGAAGATGAAAAAAATACTACATTTAGAACCCCAATCAGAATTTATTATTATAAGGTCATGCCATTCGACCTTAAAAATACTAGTGTCATATACCAATGGGCCATGACTCAAATTGATGAACTCATTCATCATCAAACCGAATGCTACGTCGATGATCTCGTAATCAAAAGTAAAGAAAAGAAAGACCACCTCTTTGACTTGAGAGTAGTTTTCTAATTATTAAGATAATTTAACCTCAAAATAAATCCATTAAAGTGTGCATTCAGAGTAGCTTCAGAAAAATTCATTCGATTTATGGTCCAACACTGTTGAATCAAAATCAATTCAGAGAAGATTAAAGCGATACTAGAAATGCCACCCCCTAAAAGTCTAACTCAACTCAGATCATTCCAATGGCGGTTGGCGTATCTAAGGCGTTTCATATCCAACCTATTAGAAAGATGCCAGCCATTTTCAACACTTATCTAGAAGGACACCAAGTTTAAGTTGGATGACAAGTGTTGGCATGCTTTTGAAGACATCAAGAAGTACCTGATGATACCGCCGGTTCTTGCAGCCCCTATCCTAGGCAAGCTAATTATACTCTACATTATTACATTAGATGACTCCCTTGGCACTTTGTTGGCCCAAAATAATGATGGAGGGAAAGAGAACTTTTTCTACTACCTCAGCTGTTGTCTAATTCCTGTTGAGCAAATTATACACCTATTGAGAAGCATTGCTTAGCTTTAATCTTTGCATCCCAAAAGCTATGGCATTACATGCTTTCTCATAAATTCAACTTGATTTCTAGAATCAATCCACTATAATATCTGATGACACGGCTGACACTATCCAGATGATTGGCATGATGGTCTATGATTTATCATAGTTTGATATCACCTTCGTACCCCTCCATGAGGTGAAAGGACAAGTACTAGTGGATTTCTTAGTAGCACAACCACTTCTTGCTAACTCTCCGCTTAGTGATGACCTCCCTGATGAAAAAAATCATGAACTTAGAGGATACTAGCATTCATCGCTAGGAGATGCATTTTTATTGTGTGGCTTCCTCTCAAAGAGGAGAAGAACCAAAATCTACTCTTCCAGGAAAGGCAGGGGTAAGAATAGTTCTCCTAACTCCGGATTGCAATATGATGAGATTCTCATATCATATATATGATCTTTGTACCAACAATGAAGTCGAATATTAGGTTTTAATTGCTAGTCTAGAGTTAGTCATCTCCCTAAGCATCTAGAACATCAATATCTTTGTGGATTCCCAACTAGTGGTCAACCAAATCGATGGGTCCTACAAGGTTCTAAAGCCCAGACTCCATCACTTCCACAAGTACACCATGGAGTTGTTGGCCCAAATCCTAGAGGTTACCATCTACAAGATTCCTCGTAGAGAAAATGTCATAGCGGATGCCTTAGCCAAGCTTTCCAAGGAGTTGGCATGTTTGAAAGATGATTTCATATAAATAGAGGAGTCCTACCTCTTATTGATACTGAACTCATCAAAAAATACTCCTTTGAAGGGGGAGGTTGTCATTGCCAAAAAGATGAAGAGTTGGATTGGAGGCAACCATTCATTGATTACCTAAATAAAGGCAAACTACTTCATGAGAAGTCCCAAGCACATCAGATGAAGCAACGAGCACTTTTCAATGCCCTCGTGGATGGTATCTTATATTGGTGGTCCTTCGATCATATGTGGTTATGTTATTTAGACAAGCATGACGCCCATAAAATTATGACTGAGGTGCACTCAGGATTATGCGGAGCTCATCAATCCGGTCCGAAGATGAAAGCCAAAATCAAGAGACTTGGATACTCTTGGCCGACGATGATCATAGATTGCATATATGTAGCTAGATAATGCTATCAATGTCAAGTACACAGAGTGGTCCTACACCAACCACCCAATATTCTACATCCAACATTGGCCTCGTGGTCATTCGAGTGTTGGGGTACTAACATAGTGGGTTCAATTGATCTTTCTTCTTCCAAAGGTCATCAATTTATCTTAGCTGCTACTAACTATTTTTCTAAATGGGAGGAGGTGTTTCTTCTTAGAGAGGTCAAAGCTCAGCATATGCTCCAAATTTTTAGGAACCATATCATACATAGATTCAGAGTACCCCGCCAGATCATATTTGATAATGGTACTGCATTCAAGAGCACCAAAATCAACAACTTCGCCCAAAGATACAACATAGATTGGAAATACTCTACCATCTATTATTTGAGAGCGAATGATTTAGCATAAGCCTTTAACAAAACTCTCATCCAAATACTCAAGAAGACACTCAATCATAATAAATGATAGTGGCATGAGAAATCAGTTGAAGCCTTGTAGGCCTATTGCACCACCCAGAGAACTCCAGCTCAGTCTACTCCTTTCTCTTTAGTGTATGGGTCCAAAGTCGTTCTACCATTAGAGGTCCAACTCCCATCACTAAAGATAGTTGTGGGTAGCAAGATCACAACAGAACAGAATGCCAAATTGTGGTTAGAAGAGCTCGAAAGTTTTGAGGAGAGATGCCTATGGGTATGCCAAAATTTTGTGTTATACAAGAAAAAAAATGTTTCAAGCTCACAATAAGTTGGTCCATCCCAGAGCTTTTCAAGTAGGAGAGCTTGTTTTAGTTCTAAGGAGACCAATTATTGCTCGTCGCAAGATGGGAGGTAAGTTTGAACCCACTTGGGAATACCCTTTTGCCGTAAAGAAAGCCTACCAAAGAGGATCATATCAACTCATCAACCATAAAGGAGAGCACCATATGCTTCCAATCAACAGGCTCTACCTAAAGAAATATTATCTATAAAATCATGTTTAAAAGTAATTATCATCAATAAAAAATCCTTTTTAAATTCAATCACTTCAAATTGAAAGCATTTCTCTCTATAAATCCACCACGATGTGTTTATGATAAGTGTAACAAAACTCAAGCGGCATCTTATCTTTCATCAACACAAACAAAAACTACACATAAAATACAAACAAAAATACAAATAAAGAAAACACATATCTTTTGTCTCGGGCTACTTTAAGTTGAGATAACATCCCAGTGGCCATCACTCAGTAGCTGCTCTAGGTTGGGTTTGATTCACTACCTAGCTAGTCTATCTCCCCAGTGGTCTCTAGCTTAGGAGGATGTAAGTCTCCCATGCTTTCTTCCTGGAATAACCATTGCACACCGATGAGCATCCCGTTAGTATGGTAGGCATTACTGCGTGGGCAGTGAACTACCATCATGTTGGCTCTGTTTAAGAAGATGTAAGTCTCCTACGCTTTCTTCTTGAACTAGCGATCGTGTATTGGCTGGGTCGAGTACATTTGAGGAATAGGATAAGTCCCCCAGTGACAGCTTTCCTCTTGACTACAACAAGTTTGGGTTCAGCCCTTCTTTGAGACTCCCCACTTAGTAGTCACCCAAGGTTGGATAGTAGTTGTCTAGTCGATGACAGACTGTCTCGATGATCATTTTCATCAATGAAGATGTAAGTATCCTACGCCTTCTTCCTAGATTAATTGTTGCACACAGACGGGCACCTTAGGTTGGTTGGTGTTCACTATGCTGACAACAACCCACCCGGTGGATGACACCACTCATGGAGGATGTAAGTCCTTGTGCTTTCTGCTTGAGTTTGCTACCATATACCCATAGGATTTTTTTAGGGATCAGGATAATGCCCATAGTGACACCTCCCCTGTGGGCAGTCTATTCATATCATGTCCTTGCGACCCCATCTAGACACTACTCGGGTTATTACTGGATTGGACAGTCCCCTTATTCTAGTAACCACCCCCGTGGTTGGAAGGTTTGTACTACGGATGTGCAAACTCTCCCTTTGGATTTGTAAATCTGAGATAGGTTCAGGCCAACATAGCCCCTTCTTAGTGCAATCCATCACACACCAATAGGGTCCACGTAAACATATGAACAAAAATAATATATTTCCACTTATGGATTAGGAGAACACCCCCAACGGTGCTTTTTCCCAAGAATGCTTCCTATCTTTAGGACAGTGTCAGCAAAACACTCTATAAGAATCGTCTCGCTACTGTTGAGTTGAGGTAAGATCCCCAGCGGCACTCACTTAGTAGTCACCCTAAGTCGGGTTAAATTTGTTGTGTTACCAATAAGCCACCCCAACGATGGTTCTGCTTTGGAAGATGTAAGTCCTCGACCTTTATTTTTAGCGCAGTCATTGCACACCGGAAGGCAGCCCTTAGATCGATTAGTCTCACCCTTTGGCTAGTAGACTACCCCTTCAGAGTGGGAAATCTGAGGGAGGTTTAGGCTAACATAGCCCCTTCTCAATGTGGTCCATCGCACATCGATAGGGTCCATCAAATTAAATTGAATCAAATTAATCATTCTGACTACTCTTGAGTTGAGGTAAGATCCCCAGTTACACTCACTCAATAGTCGCCCTAGGTCGGGTTTGATTTGTTGTGCCACGAACAAGTCACCCCAATGACTATTTCTGCTTTGAAAGATGTAAGTCCCCGCACATTCTTCCTAGTACAATTGTTGCATACCGAAAGATAACCCTTTAGGTTGGATAGTCTTACCCTATGGCTAGTAGGCAACCCCTTTGAACCAGTAAATCTAGGATAGGCCAAGGCCCCCGTGGCTCCTTCTTAGTGAGTCCATTGCACATTTGACAGGGTCCACATCATATCAAAATTAAATCAAACAAATTCAACTAAGCTCATATCTTCAGTGTGTATTCCCTTAAAACAAACTAAGTCAAAATAAATCAAATACAATTTAATCTCCCTAGTCGAGTTAAGCCACATTCCTCTCCCCAGTGGAGCCCATATTAACAAACAAACCAAACAAACAAATCAAATTTAAAACCAACCTACCCAATGGAGTTATAACAAATCAAATCAAAATAAACCCATTCTTGATCCCTAATGGATTCAAGCTTATATCCCCAGCAAATATACCCCAAAATCAAATCAAACAAGTCAAAACAAATTAAATCAAATTTTCATCCCTAGTGGATTCCTCCCTAACAATTCAAATATATGAAATCAAATCTCAATCCCTAGCAGATTTGCCCTCTTTTATGCCCTTGGCATAAATCTATCTCATATCATATACAATTCATGTGTGATTCTCCAGCAAATCCTTCTTCATGTCCTTGACATAAAATTCTTTCAAATCAAATCTTATTGACTTTTTTATGCCTTTGGCAAGAGATGAGTCGCATTGCACTAAGGTCATGATTCTATCTACCTCTTGGGTATAGGTATATATCATCTCCCTTAGCGCTTGCAAATTCTTTGGACATTGTTGATCGCCTCGGTCAACGCCAATACATGCGGTGTGCCCTTCAATTATGCCATACCTATTGGGGGTCCTTTTATTGACCTCACTTTTGGAGTGAGGATTCAATATTCTCATCATAGATCTAGGAGTCTTCTAGACACTGAGAGCTCCTTAGTCATATGACACTTCTAGTGGTTAAGTGAACACTTAACCTCAGCATAAATACTTAGAAGGATTCGCCATAGGATTAGGCTATGCCTTAGGACTTAGGAAAACCTACCTAGCCTATAGCATAATCAAACCTACGCTTATCTCCTTAGTCAAATTCCAACCTCAAATCAATTATTATACAATCCAATTGAATTTCATTCCAAACCAAATCAAAACTACCACCAAGCCAAAATCAAATCCATAACCCAAGCCCAAGCCTATGATTCAACCTTTTGGACTTAGCTAAATTTTCCTTCAATCTAAATCAAATTTAATTGATTTTCTATAAATCAATCAATCCTTCAACTATCACTCCAAACCAAATCAAATCTACAATCAAATCAAACAAGCCAAAATCAATTCAATCAGACCTAACCTATCCCATTTAAACCCAAATATTCAAATGAGCCTATGGTGTTTATTTTTGGATGTATATGGGGGACACCACGTAGATCGTAAAGGGTACTTATTGAAGTGATTGGGTATGACATTGAGATATGATGTACTATCTTGAAAGATAGAGGCATCACCCTTCAATGGAGCTAATCACATAATAAGGACTCCTAAGGCATGATGGTTCTTTGAATATACCAGAGATTTTTTTCCCTTCCTTACATGGATGAATAAAGTGGAGTTTATATTGAACTAGTGTTGACCTCACTTTTGGGAGTGAGCTCTCAACTTCCTCATCATAGATCTAGGACTCTTGTAGACACTAAGAGCTCCTTAGTCTTAAGACACTTTTAGTGATTAGGTGAACACTTAACCTAAGCCTAGAGACTTAGAAGAGTTAGCCATATGAAGAGCTTATGCCTTAGGGATTTAGGAAGACTTGCCTACTCTATAGCCTTAAACCCAATCCTTGCTTCCTTCTTCTAAACAAAACCTCAAATTCAAATCCAAGATCATAAATCCAATCTCAAATCAAATCTCAACCCAAATCATAAATCAAATCCAACTCCAAATAATTGAAACCCATGATTGAATTCAAACTCCAAAACTTCTTTCTAAGCCATATGAACCATCTTCATATGCTTAGCCAAAACCTCCTTCAAACCAAACCAAAATTGGTTGATTTCTTTATAAACCAATCATTCCTTCATTTATATTCACAAATATAAATGAAATCCAAATTTAAACCATTTCAATTAAATCAAACTAAACTAAACCAAATAAATTCCCTACTTAAGCCCTTTTGACCTACATCCGTCAACTTGGTCAAATTTGCATCCAAATCATTCCAAACCCAAGTGATTTTCTCATGAATCACTTATATCTTCATTTATATTCAAAAATATAAATGAAATATAAATTCAAATGGCAAAACCAAACCCAAATCAAACCAAATTCCCAATTTTAGCCCTTTTAGCCAATTTCTTGAACTTGGCTAAATGATATCCAAATTAACTCAAAACTCATGAATTTCTTATGATTCAATCATTGTTCCAAATATAAACACAAACTATAATTATCAATCTAAATCCAAGTCTACCTAAGTCAAGCCCATGTTGACCCCTATTGATTTTAAATTATCATATAAACCAAAATCCAGGGCTTCAAACCACTTGCAATTGGATTTATATTTCCATCCTAAGTCCATATGTGAGTTCAATTAAACTTGAATCAAGCCATGATCAAGCCAATTAACCCATTTAGGTCCACTTGACCCAAAGTGACCTAAATGACCTTTTTGATCCAAACTCTACTCCAACCCAAATTGGATTGAACTAAGCCCATCCAAACCCCATATCATGATCAAGCCATGATCAAGCCCATCCTAAGTCCATATGTGAGTTCAATTAAACTTGAATCAAGCCATGATTAAGCCAATTAACCCATTTAGGGTCCACTTGACCCAAAGTGACCTAAAAGACCTTTTTGATCCAAACTCTACTCCAACCCAAATTGGATTGAACTAAGCCCATCCAAACCCCATATCATGATCAATAATCATCCTAGGTTAATTAATTGTCTTGAATTAGGTCAAACCAGGTCAACCTAGGCCATTGACCAGGTCAACCTTTAGCCCAAATGAAACCCAAACTAGCCAAAACCTACCATATACCAAAGTGATTGAAACCATTGACACAAACCAACTCATAATCAATGATTGAACATGACCAAACTCTCAATTGAGCCAAACCAAGTCTAATTGGCCATTTGACCTAAGTTGACCTAAATTTGCCTAAAAAAGCTAAAATGAGTCAAATCATGATTTAATCCAAATTGATTGTAACCAATGGCTCAAGTTCATTCCAAATCACTTATTGAACTTGACTAAAGCCATGATCGAGCCCAATTTGACCAATTGGTCAACTTGACCCAACCTAGCCCAAATTGACCTAAAGGGTCAAATTGGCCAAAATCCAAATTAAACCAAACCAAAGCCTACAATCATTTTTAATTAACCAATTGAACATGAACCAATACTTAACCCAACCCAATTTGGTCAAATTGGTCAAATTGGTCAACTTAGCCCATTTGACCTATTTGAATCCAAATGAGCCAAAAATAAAACTTAAGCAAAATTAATCAAAACCAATTGAACCAAAACATCCCAAATCATCATATGAACCTAACCCAAGTTTGATCTGATCCAATTTAACCAATTGGTCAACCCAACCCAATCTAACCCAAATGAGCCTATTTCGACCATATGAAGCCAAATCACCCAAAGCCACTTTATGGAACCTTGGTGGCTAACCTAACCCAACCCAACCCAAATTAACCCTATGTTAGACCCAAGCCAGCCTGAATCCAAGTGGGACCCAATCCAAAGGGATTAACCAATGGACACCCCTCTTTGCATTGGATTCTTATTTAAGAGGCAAATTCCACTCTCCCATCTCCATGACAGCCTTCAAACTTTCTAATGAGGAACTTCTAGGCCACATTAGCCCACCTTAAGCTGCCTAGCACTTGCCATGGACTAAGAGAAATAAACCAAGCCACTCCCTCTCATGGCCGAACACCCCATGGGCAAAGGCAAGGATCAATCCCACACAATCTCCCCATATCAAGCCTTGAGACTCCTGCCACCACTTCCTCCACTCTTAGCATGCCATGTGGAGCTGACGGTGACCTCTCTGATAACCTGACGGTGGTGAATCGGTTGAATTTTTATAAGCCATCCCATCCATCCATCAAGTGCAATTGAGGGGTATACCCCCTCAATTCGAGCAGGATACTTCACCAATTTCTTTGTGTAAGTCCCTAAGGTATTTTTGAAATCCCAGAGACTTCCCAAGAGCATTCTTGGAGCTTCCTAAATCAGCATTCTTCCTCCTCCTGAGCAATACTCCTCCTCTACTCAATCAAACTTCAATTCGTTGCACCCATACCATCCTCATACTTCATCCAAGCCAACCGCACCATCCCCGGGCCTTCGACCACTGAAGATTGAAGTTCAATCAAAGCTAAGGCTCCTACATGTGTGTCTTGATCGATCAAGAGCTCTACACCAAATCAAACCCCAAGCTTCTTAATAGGGCCTCTCCTCAACTAGGCGAAGCTACCTCCGTCGATCCTACCATCGAACATTAGCTCCAGTGAGGTAAGTTTGTAAAATCAAGCCTCATATAGAAAATCATTTGGTCTTTTATGAAGCAAATACAAATGTCATGCATTTTTAGTGGTTGGATGTGAATGCCTCCCCTCCCTGAAGGTGTGGGATCAATTTGGAGGAAATCTGAGCTCAGGTGAGCTCAAATCGAATGGGGAAAGACGGATGGCATCCATCTTTTGCCACTCATGAACGAGACAGATCATAGACCATCCATTATACATGATCAAAATGGACAGTCATGATCTAATCCCACGTTAGATCCCTTGATTCCTTTCGCAGATCTAATCGCGTGCCTAATCTTAGATCGCATCCACCTGAGAAGCACGGTCGTAATGAAAGTTAGCGTGGATGTGATAACTTAAATAGTCAATCTCGTTGTGCGATGTTGTAAACATATCATGTCAGTACACTGCGTCAACTGCCACGTGGCCTGATGGGATTAAGGATTTACTTAGGCTTAAATAATCTATTTTTAATGCTAAAACTTCTAAAAATTATAAATAATCATAGAAAATTTAAAAAATAAAAATGAGGGCTCATTTTGAAGATATTTCATAGTAGAATCCATTAAAATTATTATTAATTAATTTTGAACAGTAATTTTGGCTTAATTAAAATTTAATTAAGAATTTAATTAGTTTAATTATTCCTTAATTTATCACCCAATTAATCTCAAACTTTCAATGGATGTTTAGAGGGATGACCTTTGCCTCCCTTATTTCTCAAGGATTTTATTGGTTGCCAAATTAGATAAATTAATTGATTAAGCCTTAATCACTCTCTTAATTTAATTAGTCATAATTAGTGAATGAACAGTAACTTAATCCATACATTAAGTTCATTGCCCTCTGTTAACAGTGAAGAGTTAGAGAAATGTTTAGGTTCATTCCATATGACCATTTCATTAAGCCTCTTTATCCATTTCAATTAAATAATAATTAAGTAATTAATTAACCTTTTGATTAATTAACTTAATTAAGATGTGAGTTATTTCAGAGTTTTGTTAATTGGAATGGCTTAGTGATTGGGATTGAGACCCATCTCTTGATCCCTTTCCATAAGTTAATTTCATCATCCTAATTAAGGGAAAGATTTAATTAATCAATTAATGACTAGATTAAAATGAAACTTAATCTAAAATCTATTCATTCACATCTAATCACCTTTAATTAATTTTGGGTAGCCCTTTATATGTTTAATAGTCTAAAAGAATTTAATGAAATTATGGTTAGCTTATATGCATAAGAGAACTATAAAAGTAATTAATTAAATCCCTTAAGCCTAATTAACTATTAATCATGAGCTAATTGAATTAGGCTCCTTTCATTTCTTAAGAGCATTGCTAATTTACTTTTCATGTGGTTGCATACCATAGTGACTCATTATTGATTAGTTAATTAATTTAAGGTGATGCAAGTAAGGATTAATTAATTGACTTAATTCACTCCCTAACCTAATTAAGATATAAAATCAACCTAATTATTCTTTATTAAACAAAATTAACTCACACATGGGGAATGGGATTAGGATTAGCAAACCTCTTTAATATTTCTTAAATCAAATCAAACATGAAAATGAAATGATATTAAAGAACTTTGGTTTATTATAAATAATCTTATTTAGTTTGATTATCCTTGGGAGTTAACTGATTTGAATGAAATAATATGACTGTGTTGTTTTACTTCCTTCCAATCATGCTAAATATTGTATGTCATTTGCACTCATGCATTCATGTCTTTCAAATTAATCAAATGAAAAATGATTTTTCTTTATGTCAATTGGCATGTGTTGATTTAAATTAAAAATGTGTGGAGAGTATCACTATTAAATCTCAAATATATTTTCAAAAGTTTATTAACGAATGAATATACATATCTATTATAATTTTAGTTGCATATACATAGGAAATGCAAGTGAATATAAATTTAGTGTATGAAATAAAGTCTCTTCCTTACATCCATGTGTTGATTTGCATAAGTAAAAAATGTTAGCGGTATATTAGTCTGGACATTCCAGGGACGCGCGACTTTAAGTAGCCTCAAGGAGGTTCCAACCTCGTTCCCTTGGTGCAGAACAATGGCGATGTACCTGCTTGATTTCATTCTTATGCATTTGGACATTTGAATCTAGATGTAACTTTAATTCATTTACATAAAAATAAATCAATCAAATCAAAATACAATTTTTGCATGGCTTTCTATTCTTGTAGTTGTTTATACATCCACATGTATCTAAGGATAGTGGTATATTAGTCTAGACATTTCAGGGATGCACTACTTTAAGTAGCCCCAAGGAGGTTCATATCTCATTCCCTTGGTGTAGAATAATGGCAACGTACTTGCTTAAAACTTTTATACATGTGGATGTGTACTTTCCGTATGCTTTTGCATAATAATTTAGATAGAGCTTTAAATTAATATGAAAAAATTATTCAACCAAATGAAATGTCAATTCCAAATGCATTTACTCACATTCATCATTTAAGTATTCTAAGATACAAATTACATGTATAGCTATGCTTAGGATTTAATCATATGCATGATATACATGATAGAAAGAAATGAACAAACATGTATTATGTGATAGTAATTCATCCAACTAACTTTAAGATGCCTTTCTTATTGAATGAGTTTATTTAAAATGAACCTAAACTTAGGATTAATTGAAACATGTAATAAATCATTAACTAAAAGGAATTGATTAATTAATTTTCTTTAGATATGACTTAAGGTAGGGATAAAAGAGAGTGATCCTCTCTTTCTTTCTCTTCATAACACTTAGTTATTTTGTGTAGGTCAAATGAAACAAAAGAGAACATTAAGTAAAATTTACAAATTAATTAAACCATTTAAAGTGAAACCACCCTTGATAATTAAATGTGTATCATATTTAGGAAATCTTAACTCTAAAGCCTAGTTAGGACAAACCACACAAACTTTAACACACACATTAGATTAGGTCACCACTTCTAGCTTTATGTTAGGGCAGTGTATGATTTGATGTATACTTATTTTGTGATGTAATGTTGTAGACTGGATGATAGGGTGTATGTGTGTAGATTGGATGTTAGGCTGTGGTTAGCCTAATCACATTTTTTTCTATAGGAGATTATGCTTAAGGGGCCGCTATAATAGAAATATTAATATGTTGCTATGCAGGTGCTTAACCCCTAAGCATAATCTACATTAGGACAGGTGGACTTGGTTACCCATGTGCAGGGTGCTAAGTCCAATTTATTCATATAATTTCTTGGGTTGTATATTGTGCTTAGCTAACACTTATTTTGAAGGTGTAGTTAGATTTACTTTTTTATTCTTTTAATGTAATTGTGCATTACGAATTTGGTTAAGTGTTATGGGGGTTAAGGATGAACATTAGCCAGAAGGTTTAATCCTGGGGTGCCAAATGGACCAAACCAAATGAAGAAATGGAGGGAACATGAAGACTTGAAGATCCCTCATAACACTTATCATTTTGTAACTTATAATTATTCTTTCATATACCAGGATGTATAAAGGTAGATCTTGACTACCCATTTCTTTTTTGGGTTGTACTACAGTACGCGGCAGCACCGACCTCTTATTCTTTTGTGTTAGCTTTATAAAATTGTTTGATATTTTATCTAGCTTGTGCATTAGAAATAGCATGTCTCTTCATAGTTTATTTATGATTAATAATTGTTGTATGGCTTGGATGTGATTAGGCTCTTAGAAAAAAATAAATTTTCTACTTCAAATACAACTCATAACTAAATTTTTTAAAACAAACTCATAACCTCACATAAAGCTTAGGCATTAAATCAAGATAATAAAATATTTTTCAATCCCTTAACTGGATTTTGTATGCTTAATATCATGCATGTCATTATATTTCACTCATGGTTTCCATCTTTGCCAGATAGAACAAGGGCTACCCTTTAAGAGCCTATGACAAAAAAACACCTCTTTCCCTTTTGATTTGGCCCATAACCCATTTCATCATACATTTAGCCATATAAAATCCTATAGCCTATGTCAAAATAAAGAGTCAAAAATTAAATAAAATTCGATAAGATTTGTATTAGACTAAGTCATTATTCATACCACTCATGCTCTAGTATCCTAAGGAGTGGGTTTAAGGACTTTAGTTTCTTTTCTAAATAATAACAACCTAGCCATCTTGCAAAATCATAAGACTTGCCTACATGGTTTTAAATCATAGGAGGAGTTAGCTGGCTACCACTCCGGGCGGTTATAAGTCCAACAGTCAGGTGGTTTACTCTCTCTTATGAAGATAAACAATATACCCGCTGTTGGCTTAGATTTAAGTCATGCTTTGGTCCTCACTAAAGCTCCCTAGATTTAGGATCCGAGGTTGCTATTTCCCTTTAGATCTATAAGCATAAATTCTCACCTCTTAGGCATTTCCATAATCTTGTACTATGGAATTATAAGTCCTTGATTTTTAATATAATTTTAACTCAAAAATATAATTCTCCTCAATTTCAAACATATAAAGCCTATCCATATGATAGTTTGGGATGCTCACTAGGTTTCCTAGTGTCATGAGCATTCCCTACTCATCTCCCCATGGTTTCAATAAAAATCCTTTCTTTTTGATCTATCCTATTTGATCTTCTAAATATAGTCAATTTATTGATAGTCCTATCTTTAAATTCTTTAGAGATAACAATTGTCTACATTAATCGAGAGTATTCTTAAGGAATTTACATTTCTTAGGATGTAATTAACTATGGGGGCTTACCCCCATAGGATACTTTAGAACCCAATTTAAATAAACCCTATTTTATTCATCCATGTAAAGTAAGGGAAAAATCTCTAGTACATTCAAAGTCTCATCATGCTTTAGGAGTCCATATTAGGTGATTAGGTCCATCGTAGGGTAGTGATTTCTATCTTTCGAGATAGTGCAATATTCTTTGATATCATACATGATCACCTCGATAAGTACATCCTCAGATCTACGTGGTGTTCCCCCTATATACACACACATACACATCAAACCAAAAATAAACACCATAAATTTTTCTGGTGACTTCACCGGGGATGGTTCCTCTCTCCATATCTAGTAGACAATTATTGTCTCCAAGCATCGATAGTGGACTCGTATTTCATATAAGTCCAAGATTATCTTTCCTTCTGTTGGCACTTAGCTTATTTCATTCTTAAGCAAAACTAGCCAACAACCTCTAGGTTTTAGGACCTCACTCCTTATAGGTCCTAAAACCCCTATTGGGTTTCTCAATAGGCGAAAAATAAAATTAACTCATGAAAGGAAATGATAAAAATTTAAAACTTACATACCACTAGCTTGGTGAGGCAAGGTTCATCTTAATGATAAAGAAAATAAATTCTTTTGCAAAGTGCCACTTTCCAAAAGAACCTTTTTCAAAACTCACATAACCAAACCCCATCTAACAATCCCTATGATTGCTACATGGAGAAGAACATTTTTGAAAATGATCATATTCAAAATTGTTGAATTAGGAGCCTATTTTCAAATAAAATCATGGCATAAAATTGAAACTTCACTTAACATATTTCATATATGCTAAAGTTGGAGTTTCCATCTTTTCAAAAGCACATTTTTGAAAATGACCATATTCATTCAACATACTCAAAATTATTGAATGAGGAGTCTATTTTCAAATAAAATCATAGCATAAAATTGAAACTCCACTTAACATATTTCATATATGCTAAAGTTAGAGTTTCCATCTTTTCAAAAGCACATTTTTGAAAATGACCATATTCATTCACATACTCAAAATTGTTGAATGAGGAGTCTATATTCAAATAAAATCATAGCATAAAATTGAAACTCCACTTAACATATGTCATATATGCTAAAGTTGGAGTTTCCATCTTTTCAAAAGAACATTTTTTTGAAAACAACCATATTCATTCAACATACTCAAAATTATTGAATGAAGAATCTATTTTCAAACAAAACCATAGAATTAAATAGAAACTTCACTTAACATGCTTCATATATGCTAGAGTTGAAGTTTCTCTCTTTTCAAAAGCAAGGAATCACACATGAAATCAAGACATATCATTGAACTCTATTTAACATGCCTAAAATTGTTAAATAGATTTTCCTTCTTTCAAAAATGACATACAAATTAGGCTTTCACTTAACATGTCCAATTTGTTAAGTGAGAGTCTCATTTTCAAGACATGAATTTGACCTCCACTTAACATACCAAATTTGTTAAGTGAGGGTCCCATTTTCAAAAACATACATTTGGCTTTCACTTAATATATCCAATTTGTTAAGTGAGAGTCTCATTTTCAAAACATGAATTTGGCTTTCACTTAACATACCCAATTTGTTAAGTGAGAGTCTCATTTTCAAAACACAAATTTGATCTCCACTTAACATACCAAATTTGTTAAGTGAGGGTCTCATTTTCAAAACATGCATTTGACTTTCACTTAATATACCAAATTTGTTAAGTGAGGATCTCATTTTCAAAATATACATTTAGGCTTTCACATTACATACCAAATTTGTTAAATGAGAGTCCCATTTTCAAAACATAAATTTGGCCTCCACTTAACATACCAAACTTTTAAGTGAGGGTCTCATTTTCAAAACATGCATTTGGCTTTTACTTAACATACCCAATTTGCTAAGTCAGAGTCTCATCTTCAAAACATACATTTGGTTCCACTTAACATACCAAATTTGTTAAGTGAGCATCATAATTTAAAATTGTATCACATTTGGTTTCACTTAACATACCAAATTTATTAAGTGAGGATCATATTTTCAAATCATATCATATTTGGTTCAACTTAACATACCAAATTTGTTAAGTGAAGATCATATTTTCAAATCATATCACATTTAGTTCCACTTAACATACCAAATTTTAAGTGAGATCTTATTTTCAAATCATATCACATTTAGTTCTTACTTAACATACCAAATTTGTTAAGTGGAGAACCTCATTTTCAAATCAAATGAACACATAATCAATCACCACAAGCAAAGATTTTTCACAAAATTTCCAAAACATACAATCATAATCTTTCCTTAGCACACCTAAATTTGTTAAGTAAAGTCTTTCAAAATCAAAAATTTTCAAACAAGATAACAACACGAACATCTTCAAATATCTGAACCCCACCCAACCTACTTAAATTGGTTGAGTATGGGTTCTAAATCAAAGTTAAATGGCTAAGACTCTCCTCGGATATCAAAATCTCTCCAATAGACCCCACCTAACATATTTGAATTATTGAGTGTGGGTTCAAAACTCCAAATCTCTATTACTCTCTTGGGACAAGTATTAAAGCAGAGATCTAACTCAAGTTACATTTCAACACATGCAAAGATACAGTGCAGTCTATTTTCGCAGTCAGTATACATGGCCATCTAGAAGTTCATCTTTACCTTTCCATTCAGGATGGATTTGGCCTTAGATCGATTTAGCCTCCCTAAGACTACCTCCACCCACTTAGTTTTCTTTGGTCGAGGATTTGAGGGAGCCCACACCTGTGAGGGGGTGACCGTCACCACTGTCAGTCAGGATGAGGTGGCTGGGTAGAAGCCAGTCATCCACATTTATCTGCCTTTCGATATTGACTATCCTTCCCTGAAGAGGAAGGTGGTCAAGGTTCCACCAATCAGTTCAGTTCCCACATAGTTAGTTGCTCCTATAGCCGCTCAGGTGCATACTAGCACCTCCTCATTGGTCCCTTCTAAGGGGAAGGCTATCTTGACTTCAGAGATAGTCTCCCCTACATTCGAGGTAGGATCTAGTTCTCGCACTACCCTACTCAGCCGCACAGAGCACCGGAACATCAGCTACAAGATCAAGTGGCATCACGAGCGTGCAACCTGAGAGATAGACACAGCATCCCATATTGATGAGTGGGGATCTCCCTATGAGACCTCTCTACTTTTAGTGTAGGTTTTACCCCTCGCATCAGATGGAGAGGAAGACTACAAGAGGATACGCATCGCCTCACCACCCACATACATGAGGTTTCCTAGGGGGAGGAAGTCCTATGCTAATTTTAATGATACTACGTTGGCGAGCACACCTGACTCTCATGGTACACCGCTTGATTTGAGGTCGATCATCCCAGGAGTGTTACGCGAGCTGCAGGATAGAACATCGAGGCCGAGTAGCATGTCAAGAGTAGAGAGAGCTCTGAGGTCGTAGTCAAGACCTCTGCCTAGTTTATTTCCTCAGTCATTAGGCCACCATGGCTGATAGGACTGACAACATAGTGTTGATAGGTACCACCAGTCATAGGGGGAAAGCCTCAGCGAAGGTGGAGCTGGTGTCATCTCCACTACACAGATCCACTCCTCGCCCACCATCACCACTTCAGGTCCCGCCATCCACCGTTCCCATAAAAGCACAGAAAATAGCATCTAGGGAGAAAAAAGCCCCTTTGGTGATTTGGCTACAGCCAAAGGATCCCACTCCATCTACTCCACCGACTAAGGTGAGGGTGAGTTATCCTACCGACCATACTTCCCTTGAAGAAAGAGTGACGTGTGGACCACCACCACCACCACCACCACCATCGTGAGGAGTGAAGTAGTAGTGAGGGAGATAATTCTAGTTCCTTGGCGAGATTCTCAGAGATAGCACTCCACCGATAGTGGGTAGTCATGAGCATGTATCTTCTAGAGAACATAGTCCTCCCAAGGATGGCACTCCAGTGGCAGGAAATGTTAGATGTATTTCTTTCATTGAGCATAGTCCTATTACAGATCATCAGCGAGTCTTTATTCCGGTGCAGTCTGATAAGGTAGGGGATCGTTCCTTAGATGAGATTGCAGTAGCCTACTTTGCCGAGAAGAGGTAACTCTTAGGCAATGATCACACAGATTCAAAGGATGAGAGGGTAGCATTTGATTCTGATGAGGATGACCTTTTTGAGGATTCAGCTGAAGTACACATGGTCGATACTAGGAGCACCCTCTATAAAGACTAGCAGAGCCAGGAAGGTATTTTAGTTGAAGAGGATGACACCGTCCATTCAACTCAACACCTCCTCCATTAGCTTGGGTAGAGACAAGATCAAATTGATAAAATGGGGAAGAATATTGAGGAGTTGATGGCAGTGGTTTCAGAATTCAGCCCCGCCACCCTTCTCCATAGTAATAGAGCATAGTTGGCACATACCTCAGATCATCCTAGATGCATTCCTGCAAAGGAAGATAGTGGTAGCTTGCATAGGAAGGTGGTGGATAGCACCTTCATGCATGATAAGGATATCAAGTAGTTGGTGGAGCAATAGGCGAAGGATGCATTAGCATAAGCCCGAGGTGGCTCATCTGTTCCAAAGGGTAGACCATACCTAGAGGAATTTGATGTTGTCCAGTATCCTAAGGGTTTTGTACTTCCTTCCTTTAAATTCTTTGATGGTAGTGGGAACCCTCACCAACACATTACACATTTCAGGGCCGGTTGCTGCAATTTCAGAGGTAATGAGGCCCTTCTTTTCACATTGTTTGTTAACAGTTTAGTGGGTGTTGCATTTGATTGGTATGCCAAATTGCCCAATAGTTTGGTAAAGACATTTGCTGAGTTGGAGCACCTCTTCATCAAGAGGTTTGCTAGAGCTCATCAAAGGGTTACTGTAGGTGATCTTGTTGTGTGATGCAAATCCCCAATGAGTCCCTTGTTGATTACATTCTTGGTGGAAACACGGTATAATAAAATACAAACCTCTCGAACATGCCATAGAGATTCTCTAAGAACATCCATGGCCCAGTTACTTTTATGCTCAATGGTTTTACAATCAACACCTTCAAGAAATTAATCAACAAGTGGCTAGTCTACAAGAAGCCAAATAGTTTTCCAGACCAGTTAAAGCCCAAACCTCGAAGGCATTTGAGAAGAAACCAGTAGTCATAGCTTGACAGAGCGCTAGGGTTCAGTTAGATAGCCTCAAGCTCAGGTCTCCCTTTGCCACCACCTGGTCATACCACCTTAGTACCCACGGCCCTCCACCATCCTCATCAACAATCTTCCCACACACCGGTAATTACTTTACTTGCCGATGATTGAATAAAACTTATTCATTCAAAGGGAGGTAGTGAAGATCTTTAAGAATCTCTTAAAGAAGCTTGATTTCAGTTCCTAAGAGGCGGAGGAAGTGGGCAAGAGTCATGATCCAAACTACCTACCACCATGCATATAGGCCATGTCTTAGAAGATTGCATTACATTTAAGGCATAGCTTCAAGTGGTGCCATTGTCATCCCAAGGAATACCTATTAGAACAACCTTCTAATTGTGGGGTAATCCTTAGGATACCTTTCCTCTTAAGATAAAGGAAGGTTGGGATATCCTATCAGAACCTCCAAGAAAATTATTTCTAAGATCAAAAAAATTATTGGTGCACGAGTAGCTCAAACCTCCAACTCTAAGGTTTGCAAGTTGTAAGGACAACTTGGGAGGTAGGAACAGCGGTGACACCTCCACTTGCGGGATAGCATAGTAGCCCAACCAACGATTTTAGCACTCCTTCCAGTTGCAACTATAGTTCCTCTGTTCTTCTAGAACCATATTATATATCAATGGAGGGGTGCCAAATCCTCACTCTACTTTATTTGACTTATTTTGTACCTCCATCCAAATCTAAGAAATCAATGAAGCTGATTCCACTTACATTTATGTCACTTGATGATCTTTTTTATTCTTATAGATAGCTCTCCAAGTCTAATTAATAATAACTCTAGTTTTGATCACTCTTCTTCTTCTGCTTTAGAAATGGATTATCCATTCCTGAATCAATCAGGTTTGCCCATTGAGATTTATTTGGAGTCATCCAACTCTGATGATCCTATAGGAGAAGCTGTAGGTGAACCCGATGAGCAGGTAGAACTTTCCACTAAATCATCTCATGAAGTCATTGAAGTCAACCTTTGGCAAAGTTACCTCTGGGTAGCACCTCGGGATAAGGTAAATAATTCATTGGTTCTAGTGATCAAGTAGCCCCTCCACAGATGCTCCATGGATATGCTTATGGAGGACCGAGTTGACTATAATGTCCTCGCTCACTTGAGAAAGTTGCTAAGCTAAGCATATTATGCCCTTGTCTTATCCAAAGAGATGAGGAGTCATTGATCAAAGCCCTTCTGATCCAAATGCTTAGAGCTTAGATTGGAGAGGAGGCATGTTATTCAAGAGAAGCCACAGAGTTACATTCACGATGAAGACCTTCTTTTGGGGACAACGAGCACAACCATCCCTACATCATCATAGTGGACATGGGTGATTGACTCTCGGGTGTTAGTTGATCCAAGTGCATCAGTGAACATTATGAGTCTAAGGACCCTTGCCTACCTAAGGATTGACAAATCTGAACTCTGAGGAGATTAGATGATGTTGAAAGGATTCAATGAGCAATGCGAGAGGTCTTTAGGCTTCATAGTATTGCCATTAGAGATAGATGACTAGAAAATAGAAGCCAAGTTCTACATAATTGATTCAGACACATCTTTCATTGCTTTGCTTGGTAGGCCTTGGATACATGAAAACAACACTATTCCATCCTCTTTACATTAGTGCATCAAATTTTGAAGAGGTGGAATCGAGTATTGCATCAAAGGAGACTTGAAGCTATTTTTCAGTTAGAGAGGTCGAGATATATGAAGATGCGGCCTACTAACTTCCTCAAAATTAAAAGTCTATTCTCGTGAACTTGGTCAATGTTCAAAAATAAAGAAAAAAAGAAGAAGAAAAGAAAAGAAAATAAAAATAAAAGAAAATAAAAGAAAAGAAAATGAAAATGCAAGTGAGCAAGAATGATGAGAAAGAAGTAGAGTTAGATTCCACCCAGTTCCCTCCATATGAACACATGGGTGGGATGACTGACCCCACTAGTGAGGGGAGGTAGATCAGAGGAGTTCCCAAGGTGGAAGACCTCCTTGAGTGGCCCGGTGGGGTATGTTCCGGCTAGTACCCGCTATCCACATAGACTTAGAGTCTAGTTTGGAGGATGAGTCTCATGTGGTTAGCATCAACCCCTCGTGGGTCCCTTTGGAGGTGACATTAGATAGCAATGAAGACCAGCCTCAAGCAATGTATTTGAATCAATTTATGTATAGCAGTCAAAGCTTGGGAACTTTAGCTCTAACCCTTATTTCTTCCTAGAAAGTTAAGGGTTTGGTAGTTAAGGAGGGCCCCAAGTCATCCACATGTCAAGCCAAAGAGGTTTTTGTTGAGAGCATCATTCTCAAGTCAGGATGCCAATGTAGAACTTGAGGATGATTCATATAAAGATTTAATACAATTACCTTTTGATTGGTATTTGTCTTGTGTTCTTAATTTGAAAAGAAGGGATTAATCTCACATACAAGGTCTAAACATAGGTTGGATTACTTTGAATTATTATGGGACAACCAAAGCAGATATTCTTCAAGAAGACGGATTTAGGATTAGTGTCCAATGATAACCATTGTCTTGTCATCACCAATCATTTAGAGTCTGATAAGTTCTTCTCAAATCATGCTAACTCTTATGAGGAGGTATGTTTGAAAACTTCAGATGACCCAAATGAGCTTGAAGTCAAAGATGCACCACCAGAGTTTGAAGAAAAAATTAGATCAACCATCGACAAACTCAAAAAAATCAACTTAGGAATAAAAGAAGATCCACACCCCACATACATCAGTTACTTATTGAATGAAGAAGAAACTAATGACTTAGTTAAGCTATTGACTGAGTTTAAGGACTGCTTTGCATGGAGTTATAAAGAAATTCCTAATTTATCTCCTAATGTAGCAGTCCATAAACTAGCAATAGATTCTAATGCTAACCCTATCAAGCAAGCTCCTAGACACATGCATTTAGACATTGAGCAGCAGGTCATTTTTGAAATCGAGAAATTGATCGATGCTCACTTTATCAGGGAATAAAAATATCCCACCTGGTTGGTCAGTGTCATTCCAGCTAAGAAAAATAATGGTCAAATTTGCATATTTATCGATTTTAGTGATCTAAATAAGGCATGTCCTAAGGATGAATTTCAACTTCTTATACCAGAGTTGATGGTGGACATTGCCTCATCTCATGCAGTATTCTCTTTCATGGATGGATCATTTAGCTACAACCAAATTAATATGGCCCCGGAGGATGAGAAAAATACTACTTTTCAAACCCCGATCAAAATCTATTATTATAAGGTCATGTCTTTCAGCCTTAAAAATTTTGGTGCTACATACCAGCAAGCCATGAATCGGATCTTCAATGAACTCATTCATCATCAGGGTGAATGCTATGTTGATGATCTTATATCAAAAGTAAAGAAAAGGAAGACCATTTCTTTGACTTGAGAGTAGTTTTTGAATGATTAAAATAATTTAACCTTAAAATGAATCCCCTGAAGTGTGCATTTGGAATAACTTCAAAGAAATTCCTTTGGTTTGTTGTCCGACACTATGAAATAGAAATCAACCTGGAGAAGATCAAGGCTATCGTTGAAATTCCACCCCCTAAAAGTCTAACCTAACTCAGATCATTTCAAGGGTGGTTGGTGTATCTAAGGCATTTCATTTCCAACTCGAAGATGCTGACCATTCTTAGCACTTGTCAAAAGGATGCTAAGTTCAAGTGGATGACAAGTGTCGACATATTTTGAAGACATCAAGCACTACGATGATCGTTCTAGCGCTATCCGCAAGCCATTGATATTATATATTGTTGCATTGACAACTCCCTTAGCGCTTTATGGCTCAAACCAGTGATGAAGGAAAATAGAATACACTCTACTATTTCAATCATCGTCTAATCCCTGTTGAGACAAACTACCCACCTATTGAAAAGCACTGCCTAGCTTTAATCTTTGCATCTCAAAAACTATGACATTACATGTTTTCTCATAATATGAATCTGATCTTTAGGATCAATCCACTACAATATCTCATGACACATCTACCACTATCTGGGTTGTTGGCACATCGGTCCATGATTTTATCGCAGTTTAATATCACATTTGTACCCCTCCATTTCACGAAAGGATAGGCACTAGCAAATTTCTTAGCAGCACACCCACTTCTTTGATTCGCCAGTGATGACCTCCGATGAACAAATCATGAACTTAGGGACACTAGTATATTCATTGGGAGATGTATTTTGATGTGCTTCCTTTCAAAAGGAGAAGAACCAATCTACTCTTCAGAATGGGGGTAGGAATAGTTCTCTAACTCGCTGTGATGATGAGATTCTCATATCATCATCCAATCCATGCACCAACAATGAAATATGAGGCTCGATTGTTGCAGAGTTAGCCATTACTATGCATCAGAGCATCAACATCTTGGAGCTCAAGTTATCAACCAAATTATTGGGTCTACAAAGTTAAAGCTAAGCTCCATCATTACCAAGTATACCATGGAGTTGTTGGCAAATCTGAGGTTTCCATCTACAAGATTCCTCGAGGAGAAAATGCAATAGCAGATGCATTGGCCAAGTTTGCCAAGGATGGAAGATGAGTCCATACCAATAAGGGTCCAAAATAGAAAAGTCCTATCCCTTATTGATGTTGAACTCATCAAGAGACTTTCTCTTGAAAGGGAGGTTGTCATTGCCAAAAAGGATGATGAGTCAGATTGGAGGAAACCATTCATGGATTATCTAAATACAGGCAAACTACCTCAAGAGAAGTCATTAGCATATCAGGTGAAGTAGAGAGCTCTCTCATACGCTCTCATGGATAGAACCTTATACCAGAGGTCCTTCATTCATATGTGGTTACGTTATTTAGACAAACATGAAGCCTATAAGATTGTGACCAAGTACACTCAGGTTTATGTGGAGTGCATCAATCTAGTCCAAAGATGAACGCTAAGATCAGAGACTAGGATACTACCTTGATGATCACCGCATGGATGTAACTAGGAGATGCCACCAATGTCGCGGTGTGGTCTTACACCAACCACCCAACATTCATCTACATTGGCCTCATGGCCATTGAGTGTTGGTACACTAGTGGGTGATCTCCTTCTTCCAAGGGTCATCGATTCATTCTAGCTACCGCACTTTTCCAAGTGGCGGGAATCCCACTCAGAGGTCATAGCTCATGTTATCCATTTTTAGAACCATATATATAGGTTTGAGGTGCCTCGATGAATTATATCGATAATGATCGCAAGAGCACTAAAATTAATCTTTGCGACATAGATTGGAGATATTCTACCATCTATTACCGAGGGGAAAATGGCTTAGCATCATCCTTCAAAACTCTCATCCAAATATTAAAGAAGATCGACAAGAGCGTGGCATGAGTTAGTTGAAGCCTTGTGGGCTTACACCATACAACTCCAACTCAATTACCCTTTCTCCTTGGTGTATGGGTGCAGTAGTTCTACCTTTAGAAGTCCAACTCCCATCATTAAGGATAGTTGTGGGTAGTAAAATCACAAGAGAACACCAAGTTAGTTAGAAGAGCTCAAGGTTTGGAGAGATCTGCATAGAACCTCGAGTTGTATAAAGCCAAAATGATTCAAGCTCATAACAAGTTAGACCGTCCTAGAGCTTTTCAAGTAGGAGAGCTTATTTTAGTTCTAAGAAACCAATTATTACCTATCAATAGATGGGAGGCAAGTTTGAACCCACTTGGGAAGGCCCTTTCACCATAGAAAAGGCCTACCAAGGAGGATCCTATCATCTTATAAATTGTAAGAGAGAGCGCCCTATGCTTCCAATCAATAGGCTCTACCTAAAGAAATATTATCTATAAATCTTGTTTGAAAATAATTATCAATAAAAAATTCTCTTCATAGTTGTTTAGAAATATCTTTGCTTGTGAATCCGCCACGATGTGTTTAGGGTAGGAGTAAGAGAACCCAAGCGAAATCCTATCCCTTCTCTCACAACACAAACACACATGCATATTTTCTCTCGCTATTTTGATGTGGGAGCAAGCCTTGGCACTCACTCATTAGTTCTAGGTCAGCTGACATGCTACCTTGCTAGTGTCACCCAGTGGTCCCTTGTTTAGAGATGTAAGTCATGCTTTCTTTTGACTTGACCACTACACACTGATGTAGGCCTTGTTAGCGTGGTAGGCCTTACTACATCGTTTGTAAGCTACTTTTATGTTGGCTCTATTTAAGAGGATGTAAGTCTGTTACACCTTCTTCTTAAACTAGCCATCATGAACTGACATGGTTGAGTATATATGATAAACACACAAACACATATATCTTTTTTCTCTGCTTTTGATGTGGGATACCCCTACACTCACTCATTAGCTCTCTAGGTCGGTTGCTACCTTACTAGTGTGTCACCCAAAGTCCCTATTCAGAAGATGTAAGTCTGTTATGCTTTCTTTACTTGACCATTGCACACCGCAGCTTTTAGTTTGGTAGGCCTTACTACCATTGATAAGCTACCCTCATGATGGCTTTGTTTAAGGATGTAAGCTTATGCCTTCTTCTTGAACTAGCCATCATGAGACTTGGTATATATGACAAACACACAAACACATATCTTTTTGTCTCTATCTTGATGGGAGCAAGCCCCTGGCACTCACTCATTAGTTGTTTTAGTCAGGTGATAGCTCCTTGCTAAATACCAATGGTCTCTTGTTAGATGTAAGTTTGTTATGCTTTCTTTCTTTTTGATGTGCACTAATGGGTGCCTTGTTGCATAGTGGGCCTTATGGTGGTAGGTGACTACCCTCATGTTGGACTTCATTTAAGATGTAAGTCTATGCCTTCTTCTAGCCATGTGATTGACTTGGTTGTTGAGGATTAGGCTAGTCCCCAGCTCCTTCCTCATACTTCTTTGGTTTGATGACTCCCCCACCCTCTGGGATAGCTATTTGGCCATCCTTGTTCCTTTATTTTATCTTCACTACACTGTTACTTTATTTATCCATGTATCCCCACAAGCACCTCTAGAATATATTTGCTCTTGTTGGATTGATATTTATACTTTCTTTTTAGATATATACTCTTATGGATCTCTATTCCTTTATAATTATCTTGGATATATTAGCCATATATTTGAATTATATTGTATATATATATATAATATTATCACTTATTTGAAACATAATAATATATATATGGTGATAACAGTAAAACCTATACTTTTGAGTGGCATAAAACTCCCACTCGTTGAGATAAGTCCATCACCTTTTCAGTTTGACTTGTGCCACCACCAAGTCCATGTCTTCCTGCTTTGGAGAATAATATTTTATTCTCTCATGATGTTGCATTGACCCAGGTCGGGGTTTAATTTTTTGTTAACCATCACCCTAGTGGTTCCTTGTTAGTTATAAGTCTACAAGCTTTCTTCCCAACTTGACCATTAGAAGTTTAGCTCTACCTCAGACTATCCCTTTGGATTTATAAATCTAAGATAGGATATTATTCTTAGTGGATCCACACCATGGTCCATCTTAAAATTTAAATGAAATTATTTTGATCTTTCTTGAGTCCGTCCACGAATATAGTCACCTTAGGTTGGGTTTGATTGTTGTGCTAGTCATGTCTTGAGAAGTTTAGTACAAGCTTTCTTCCTTGATCATTAGGCAACCCTTAGGTTGGTTAGTATGGTAGACTATCCTTTAGATTTGCAAATCTAAAGTGGTGATGTTATCCCCTTCTTTAGTCCATCACACACGCAGGACATTTCATCATTCATCCTCTCGAGTCCAAATATTAAATCCATCCCCTGATTTCATATCTCAGATGTGCCTCAAAAATCATATCTCCCTCAAATCACAAATCAAATTAATTCCCAATATGCACCAATCAATTAAACCAATTTCCTCCCCATGAATCATATCTCCCTGGAGCCTTAAATCAAACCTAGTAAAATCCTTATCCCAGATGATCGCTTCCCTAATGAAGGTTCATGCACTCATCCCATGGATCTTTTCTTCTTCATTGTCAAACTCAACTTTTATCCTCATGGATAACCTACACTACCCAGTGGAAGGTTCACATGCTTGATCCTCAATGGATCCTTTCCTCCTCTTATTTTTGCATGAGTTGAGTTGCATTGCACTAAGATCTTGATTCTTATACATCTCGTTTAGAGTAGATCATATCTAGTGGTTGCAATCCCGAATATTATTATCAGCTGTCACGGTGATGCCTAGTCACACCACACCTATTGGTGCTTTGTTGACCTCACTTTGGGAGTGAGCTCTCAACTTTTGATCATCTAGACTCTTATAGACACTAAGAGCTCCTTAGTCTTAAGACACTTTTAGTGATTAGGTGAACACTTAACCTAAGCTTTGGAGACTTAGAAGTTAGCCATATGAGGTTATGCCTTAGATTTAGGAAGACTTGCCCACCTATAGCCTTAAACCCAATCCTTGCTTCCTTCTTCAAACAAAACCTCAAATTCAAATCAAGATCATAAATCCAATCCAAATCAAATCTTAACCCAAATCATAAATTCAAATCAACTCAATGATCAAACATCAAATTAAATTCAAACTCCAAAAATGAACCATCTTCCTTATGATTGAACCTCCTTCAAACCAAATCAAATTTGATTTATTTTTTCATAAATCAATCATTCCTTTATTTATATCCACAAATATAAATGAAATCCAAATTTAAACCATTCAAATCAAATCAAACTAAACCAAATTTTCCCTTAAGCCCTTTTGACATCCTCAATTTGGTCAAATTTGCTTTTAAAATCACTCAAACCCAAGTGATTTTCTCATGAATCATTTATATCTTCATTTATATTCACAAATATAAATGAAATATAAATCAATAGCCAAAACCAAACCCAAATCAAATCAAATTCTAATTTTAGCCTTTTAGCCAATTCTTGAACTTGGCTAAATGATATCAAATCAACTCAAAACCATGATTTCTTCATGATTCAATCATTCCTTCAATCATTGTTTCAAATATAAACAAAACTATAATTATCAATCAAATCCAATTCCACCAAGTCAAGCCCATGTTGACCTTTTGACTTGAAATTGTCATATGAACCAAAATCCATGAAAACCAATTGCAATTGGATTTATATTTCCATCCTAAGTCCATATGTGAGTTCAATTAAACTTGAATCAAGCCATGATCAAGCCAATTGACCCATTTAGGTCCACTTGACCCAAAGTGACCTAAAGACCCTTTTTGAGCCAAGTTCTAATCCAACCCAAATTGGATTGAACTAAGCCCATCTAAACCTCACATCATGATCAACAATCATCCTAGTTAATCAATTGTCTTGAATGGTCAAACCAAGTCAACTTGGTCCTTTGACCAAGTCAACCTTTAGCCCAAATGAAACCAAACTAACCCACCATATACCAAATTGATTGAAGCCATTGACTCAAACCCACTCATAATCAATAATTGAACATGACCAAACCCTCAATTGAGCCAAACCAAGTCCTTGGCCATTTGACCTAAGTTGACCCAAATTGGCCTAAAAGCTAAAATAGGTCAAATCATGATTTGATCCAAATTGATTTGGCTCAAGTTCATTCCAAATCACTTATTGAACTTGAAAGCCATGATTGAGCCCAATTTGACCAATTGACTCAACTAGCCAAATTCACCTAAAGGGTCAAATTGGCCAAAATCCAAATTAAAAAAAAACTAAAGCCTACAATCATTTTCAATTAACCAATTGAACATGAACCAATACTTAACCCAACCCAATTTGGTCAAATTGGTCAACTTAGCCCATTTGACCTATTTGAATCCAAATGAACCAAAATCAAACCTAAGCCAAATTAATCAAAACCAATTGAACCAAAACATCCCAAATCATCATATGAACCTAACCCAAGTCTTGGTTTGACCCAATTTGACCAATTGGTCAACCCAACAAAATGAGCCTATTTTGACCATATGAAGCCAAATCACCCAAAACCACTTATGGAACCTTGGTGACCCTAACAACCCAAATTAACCCTAGGTCAAACCAGCAAGCCAAATCAAGTGGGACCCAATCAAGGGGATTAACCAATGGACACCCTCTTTGCATTGGATTCTTTTGGCAAAGTCCACTCCATCTCCCGGCATCATCAAACTTCCCTAAGGAACTCTAGCCACCCAGCCACCCAAGCCACTAGCAATTAATGGACCAAGGAAATAAAGCCTCCCTCATGGTTAACACCCCATGGATGGGCAAGGAGGCAATCCCACACAATCTCCTCATATCAAGCCTTAAGACTCCTGCCACCACTTCCTCCACTCTTGGCGTGCCACATGGAGCTGATGGTGACCCCTTTGATGACCCGATGATGGTGAATCAACTGAATTTCTAGAATCCATCTCATCCATCCATCTAGTATAATTGAGGGGCATACCCCCCAATTTTTCAATTGCTTTGTGTGAGTCCCACATTTTGAAATCGAGCTTCCAAGCATTCCAAGCTTCCCTCGATGCATTCCTCCTCCCCAGCAAAGCTAAATAGGATAACCTCCTTTCAACTTCAACCATAAAGATCAGTTTGATGAAACCTCCCACATTAATCAGGATCGGCCGAGGGCTCACACCATAAACTTCTCAGCAGGGCTTCCCAATTAGGTGAAGCTACCTTCGTCGATCCCACCACCAGACATTAGCTCTGGTAAGGTAATTTTGCAAAATTGAGCCTTGTATGGAAAATCATTTGGTCTTTTGTGAAGCAAATTTGAATGTCATCATTTTAGCCGATGTGTGTGCCTCCCTCCGAAGGTGGGATGATTTGGAGGCAATTCGAGCTCGGGTGAGCTCGGATCGAATGGGGAAAGATGATGGCATCCATCTTTCCACTGCATGGGAGATCACCATCCATTCATGATGAATGGCGATCATGATCTAATCCTGCGTTAGATCCCAGATTCCTTTCCTAAATCATATCGTGACATGATCTTAGATCAGAGTTAGCATCTCCAGTGAGGTATTGGATGTGATAACTTAAATAAATCTCATCATGCCATGTGGAAAAGCATTCGTCAAATGGCGGATTAAGGAATTAGGCTTAAATAATCTATTTTTAAAACTTTTAAAATCATAAATAATCCTAGAAAAATCCAAAAAAAATACAAATGCTCATTTTGAAGATATTTAGTAGAATCTATTAAAATTATTATTAATTAATTTTGAATAGTGATTTTGGTTTAATTAAAGTTTAATTAGCTTAATTACTTAATTAATCACAATTAATCTCAAATTATGGATGTTTAGGGGATGACCTTTGCCTCCCTATTTTTTTTTTGGATTTTGTGATTAATTAGGAAAATTAATTGATTAAGCCTTAATCACTCTCTTAATTTAATTAGTGATAATTAGTGAATGAATAGTAACTTAATTAATTAAATTTATCCCTAGTAATAGTGAAGAGTCTTGAAATGGTTTGGTTTTTCCTTTCATTTCTAAGCCTCTTTTCATTTCAATTAATTAAGTTTTAATGATTAATTTTTTGATTAATAAATTTAAGATGTTATTTAGAGCTGTTAATTTGGAATGACTTAGGATTGGGATTAGAGCCTCTTTCTTGATCTCTTTCCTAAGTTAATTTCATCATTAATTAAAGATATAATCAAAATATTTAATTAATCATTAATGACTTAATTAAATGATCTAAAATCCATTCACATCTACCCTTTAATCAATCTTGGGTAGCTCTTTGGGTGTTTAATAGTCTAAAGAATTTAATGAAATTATGGTTAGCTTACATGTGTGAGAAACCATAAAAGTAATTAATTAATCTTAAGCTAATTAATTATTAATCATGAGCCAATTGCATTAGGCCCCTTTCATTTCTTAGGAGCATTGCAATTTACTTTTCATGTGGTTGCATATCATATTGGCTCATTATTAATTAGTTAATTAACTTAAGGAGATGTAGGTAAGGGTTAATTAATTCACTTAATTCATACATTAACCTAATTAAGACAAAATCAACCTAATTATTCTTCATTAAACTAAATTAACTCACACATGGGGAATGGGATTAGGATTAGCAAAGCACTTTCATATTTCATTAAATAAAATCAAACATGAAAGTGAAATGACATTAAAGAACTTTGGTTTGTTTTAAATAATCTTATTCAGATTGATTGTCCTTAGGACTTAGTTGATTTGAATGAAATCACATGCTTGTGTTGTTTTATTTCCTTCCAATCATGCTAAATATTGTATGCCATATGATTCATGCATTCATGTCTTTCAAATTAATCAAATAAAATGATTTCTTTATGTCAAATTTTGTGTTGATTTAAATTAAAAATATGTGTGACTAGTATCACTATTAAATCTCAAATATATTTTCAAAATTTATTAATGAATGAATATACATATGTATTATAATTTTAATTACATATACATAGGAAATGCAAGTGAATATAAATTTAGTGTAAGAAATAAAGTCTCTTCCTTGCATTCATGTGTTGATTTGCATAAGAATATTGGCGGTATATATTTGGACATCCCAGGATGCGGCTTTAAGTAGCCCTAAGGAGGTTCCTACCTCATTCCCTTGGTGTATAATAATGAGGCATACTTGATTTCATTCTTATGCATTTGGACATTAGAATCTAGATAGAGCTTTAATTCATTTACACAAAAATAAATCAATCAAATCAAAATAAAATTTTTACATGGCTTTCTATTCTTGTAGTTGTTTATACATCCACATGTATCTAAGGATAGTGATATATTAGTCTGGACATTCCAGGGATGCACAGC
Source organism: Cymbidium sinense (assembly GCA_021442155.1). Lineage (NCBI taxonomy): Eukaryota > Viridiplantae > Streptophyta > Magnoliopsida > Asparagales > Orchidaceae > Cymbidium > Cymbidium sinense. Next base: position 232,954,865 of record CM038215.1, on the reverse strand, counting down.
TTTAAGTAGCCCCAAGGAGGTTTCTACCTCGTTCCCTTGGTGCAAAATAATGGTGACGTACTTGCTTAAAACTTCTATACATGTGGATGTGTACTTAGCTAATGAATGAAAACCCCCTTTTATATTAAAAATACATTCATTCATACTTTGCTTAATTGGTTGAGTTGATTAGTCATGTGATTTAAGGTTCTTTCCATATGCTTTTGCATAAGAATTTAGATAGAGCTTTAAATTAATATGACAAAATCATTCAACCATATGAAATGTCAATTCTAAATACATTTACTCACATTCATCATTTAAGTGTGCTAAGATACAAATCACATGTATAGCTATCCTTAGGATTTAATCATATTCATGATATACATGATGGAAAGAAACGAACAAACACGTGTTATGTGATAGTAATTCATTCCAACTAACCTTAAGATGTCTTTATTATTGAATGAGTTTATTTAAAGTGAACCTACACTTAGGATTAATTAAAACATGTAATAAGTCATTCACTAAAGGGAATTGATTAATTAATTTGCTTTAGATGTGACTTAAGGTAGGGATAAAAGAGAGTGATCCTCTCTTTCTTTCTCATCATAACACTTAGTTGTTTTGTGTAGGTCAAATGAAATAAAAGAAAACATTAAGTAAAATTTTCAAATTAATTAAACCATTTAAAGTAATAATTAAATGTCTTTCATATTTAGGAAATCTTAATTCTAAAGCATAGTTAGGACATACCACACAAGCCTTAACACACATATTAGATTAAGTCACCACTTCTAGCTGTATGTTAGGGCAGTGTATGATTTGATGTATGCTTGTTTTGTGATGTAATATTGTAGACTGGATGTTAGGGTGTATGTGCATAGACTGGATGTTAGGTTGTGGTTAACCTAATCACATTTTTCTGTAGAAGATTATGCTTAAGGGGCCATTGTTATAAAAATATAAATGTTTTGTTGTGCGGGTTGCTTAACCCCAAGGCATAATCTATATTAGGATAGGTGGATTTGGTTACTCATGTGCAGGATGCTCAGTCCAAATTATTCATATAACTGCTTGGGTTGTATGGTGTGTTTAGCTAACACTTATTTTATAGGTGTAATTAGATTTAATTTTCCATTCTTTTAATGTAATTATGCATTAGGAATTTGGTTAAGTGTTATGGGGGTTAAGGATGAACATTGGCCAGAAGGTTTAATTCTGGGGTGCCATGTGATGCCTAGAAGCCTATCAAACCAAATGGAGCAAACCAACTGAAGAAATGGAGAGAACATGAATACTTAAAGATCCCCCATAATACTTATAATTTTATAACTTGTAATTATTCTTTCATATATCGGGATGTATAAGGGTAGAGCTTGGCTACCCATTTCTTTTTCGGGTTGTACAACTGTACCAGATTGCACCAGCCTCTTATTCTTTTATGTTAGCTTTATAAACTTATTTGATATTTTATTTAGCTTGTGCATTAGAAAAATTATATCTCTTCATAGTTTATTTGTGATTGGTGATTGTTGTATGGCCTAGATTTGATTAGGCTCTTAGAAAAAAATAAATTTTCTACTCCAACTACAACTCATAACTAAATTTTCTAAAATAAACTCATAATCTCACATAATGCTTATGCATTAAATCAAGATAATAAAATATTTAGCAACCCCTTAGCTGGATGTTGTATGTTTAATATCATGCATGTCATTTTGTTTCACTCTTACTAAGAGAGGATTTCCTTTTTGCTAGATAGAACAAAGGCTTCACCTTTGAGAGCCTATGATGAAAAAACACCTCTTTCCCTTTTGATTTGCCCCATAACCTATTTATCATACATTTATGCATATAAAATCCTATAGCCTATGTCAAAATAAAGAATCAAAAATCAAATAAAATTTAATATGATTTGTATTAGATTAAGTCATTATTCATATCACTCATGCTCTAGTCTCTTAAGGAGTAAGTTTAAGGACATTAATTTCTTTTCTAAAAAATAACAACCTAGCCATCTTGCAAAATCATAAGACTTGCCTACATGGTTTTAAATCGTAGGAGGAGTTAGCTGGCTACCACTCCAACTGATTATAAGTCCAGCAGTCAGGTGGTTTACTCTCACTTTTGAAGATAAAAAATATACCCACTTTAGCCTTATATTTAAGTCGTGCTTCAGTCCTCGCTAAAGCTCCCTAAATTTAGGATCCGAGATTATTATTTCCCTTTCAGACTACAAGCATAAATCCTCACCTCGTATGTATTTCCATAATCTTGTATTATGGAATTATAAGTCTTAGATTTCTGATAAAATTTTAACTCAAAAACATAATTCTCCTCCATTTCAAACACACAAAGCCAAACCATATGATAGTTTGGGATGCTCACTAGGTTTCCTAGTGTCATGAGCATCCCTTACTCTTCTCTCCTTGGCTTCAATAATAAGTCTTTCATTTCGATCTATCCCATTTGATCTTCCAAATATATTCCTAAGGAATTCACCTTCCTTAGGAAGTAATTAACTATGGGAGCTTGCCCTTATAGGAAACTTTAGAACCCAGTTTAAATAAATCTTACTTTATTCATCCATGTGAAGTAGGGAAAAATCTCTGGTACATTTGAAGACCCATCATTCCTTATGAGTCCTTATTAGGTGATTAGGTCCATCGTATGGTAGTGATTTCTATCTTTTAAGATAGTGCACTATTCCTTGATGTCGTACCTGATCACCTCAATAAGTATATCCTCATATCTACGTGGTGTCCCCCCCCAAATACACACACATACACATCAAACCAAAAATAAACACCACAAATTTTTCTAGCGACTCCACCGAGGATGGTTCCTCTCTCCATCTCTAGCAGATAATTGTTGTCTCCAAGCATCGATAGTGGACTTGTATTTCATAGGAGTCCAAGACAATCATTCCTTCTGTTGGCACTTAGCTTATTTTATTCTTAAGCAAAACTAGCCAACATCCTCTAGGTTTTATGACCTTACTCCTTGTAAGTTCTAAAACCCCTATTGGGTTTCCCAATAGGTGAAAAATAAAATTAACTCATGAAAGGAAACATAAAAATTTAGAGCCTCCTTACCACTAGATTGGTGAGGCAAGGTTCAACTTAATGATTAAGAAAATAATTTCTTTCACAAAGTGCCACTTTCCAAAATCACCTTTTTCAAAACTCACATAACCAAATCCCATCTAACGATCTTTATGATTGTTACATGGTGGTTCTTTTCAAAAGCACATATTTAATAATGACCATATTCATTCAACATACTCAAAATTGTTGAATGAGGAGTCTAATTTCAAATAAAATCATGACATAAAATTGAAACTTCACTTAACATATTTCATATATGCTAAAGTTGGAGTTTCCATCTTTTCAAAAGCACTTTTTTGAAAATGCCCATATTCATTCAACATACTCAAAATTGTTGAATGAGGAGTCTATTTTCAAATAAAATCATAGCATAAAGTTGAAACTCCACTTAACATATTTCATATATGCTAAAATTGGAGTTTCCATCTTTTCAAAAGCACATTTTTGAAAATGACCATATTCATTCAACATACTCAAAATTGTTGAATGAAGAGTCTATCTTCAAATAAAATCATAGCATAAAATTGAAACTCCACTTAACATATTTTATATATGCTAAAGTTGGAGTTTCCATCTTTTCAAAAGCACATTTTTTTGAAAATGATCATATTCATTCAACATGCTCAAAATTGTTGAATGAGAAATCTATTTTCAAACAAAATCATAGCATAAAATCAAAACTTCACTTAACATACTTCATATATGCTAGAGTTGAAGTTTCTCTCTTTTCAAAAGCAAGGAATCACACATGAAAGCAAGACATATCATTGAACTCTATTTAACATACATAAAATTGTTAAATACATTTCCCTTCTTTCAAAAATGACATACAAATTTGGCTTTCGCATAACATATCCAATTTGTTAAGTGAGAGTCTCATTTTCAAGACATGAATTTGACCTCCACTTAACATACCAAAATTTGTTAAGTGAGGGTCCCATTTTCAAAAACATACATTTGGCTTTCACTTAACATATACAATTTATTACGTGAGAGTCTCATTTTCAAAACATGAATTTGGTTTTCACTTAACATACCCAATTTGTTAAGTGAGAGTCTCATTTTCAAAACATAAATTTGACCTCCACTTAACATACCAAATTTGTTAAGTGAGGGTCTCATTTTCAAAACATGCATTTGACTTTCACTTAACATACCAAATTTATTAAGTGAGGGTTTAATTTTCAAAACATACATTTAGGCTTTCACTTAGCATACCCAATTTGTTAACTGAGAGTCTCATTTCAAAACATAAATTTGACCTCCACTTAACATACCAAATTTTTTAAGTGAGGGTCTCATTTTTAAAACATGCATTTGGCTTTCACTTAACATACCCAATTTGTTAAGTGAGAGTCTCATCTTCAAAACATACATTTGGTTCCACTTAACATACCAAATTTTTTAAGTGGGGATCATATTTTCAAATCATATCACATTTGGTTCCACTTAACATACCAAATTTGTTAAGTGAGGATCATATTTTCAAATCATATCACATTTGGTTCCCCTTAACATACCAAATTTGTTAAGTGAGGATCATATTTTCAAATCATATCACATTTAATTTCACTTAACATACCAAATTTGTTAAGTGAGGATCATATTTTTAAATCATATCACATTTGGTTCCACTTAACATACCAAATTTGTTAAGTGAGAATCATGTTTTCAAATCATATCACATTTGGTTCTTACTTAACATACCAAATTTGTTAAGTGGAGAACCTCATTTTCAAATCAAACAAACACATAATCAATCACCAACAAGCAAAGATTTTTAACAAAATTTCTAAAACATACAATCACGACCTTTCCTTAGCATACCTAAATTTGCTAAGTAAAGTTTTCAAAAATAAACATTTTCAAACAAGATAACAACACAAACATCTTTAAATATCTGAACCCCACCCAACCTACTTAAATTGGTTGAGTATGGGTTCTAAATCAAAGCCAAATAGCAAAGACTCTCCTCACGCATCAAAATCTCTCCAATGAACCCCACTTAACATATTTGAATTGTTGAGTGTAGGTTCAAAACTCCAAATCTCTATTACTCTCTTGGGACAAGTTTTAAAGTAGAGATCTGACTCAAGTTACATTACAACACATGCAGCGATACAGTGCAGACCAGTCAGTGCAGTCTATTTTTGAAGTAAGTATACATGGCCTCACAAAATTTCATCTTTACCTTTCCATTCGGGATGGATTTGGCCTTGGATCGGACAAGCCTCCATGAGACTACCTCCACCCACTTAGTTTTCTTTGGACAAGGATTTGAGGGAGCCCGCATTACTTGTGAGGGGGAGACCCTCACCATTGTCAGTCAAGATGAGGCGGTTGGGTAGAAGCCAGTCATCCGCATTGACCTACCTTCTGATTCTGAGTATCCTTCCTTGAAGAGGAAGGCAGTCGAGGTTCCACCAGTCAGTTCAATTCCCACACAGTCAGTTGCTCCTACAGCCACTCAGGTGCATACTAGAACCTACTCGTTGATCCCCTCTAAGGGGAAGGCTATTTTTAATTCAGAGATAGTCTCCCCTATGTTCAAGGTAGGACTTAGTTCTTGCACTACCCTACAACACCACACACAACGCCGCACACAACACCGCAACAAAAGCTACAAGATTAAGCAGCATCATAAGCGTGCTGCCCGAGAGATGAATGCAGCATCCCATGTTGCTAAGGAGGGATCCCCCCATGAGACCTCTCCACTTCTTAGTGGCAATAGGTTTTACCCCCTCGTGGCATTAGATGGAGAGGAAGACTATAGGAGGATAGCTGCATCACCTCCACCACCAGCCAACTATGAGGTTTTGGGTAAGGACAAGATGAAGTCCTATGTCAATCTACAAATGGTATTATGCCGTAGAGCACACCTGACGCCGGGGAACATCGATTTGAGATCGATCATCCTGTGAGTGTTACCGAAACCAGGGATAGAGCATGAGAGGCCAGAGTAGCAGCTAAGTCAGAGAGTAGGGAGTGACGGAGGTCTGCTGGGAAGTTGGCCACCTCCGCTCTAGTTGATTTCGATCATCGGGCCACCAGGGCCGATATGACCGACAGCATAGTATTAAACCTAAGTTTAGGTTCATTTAAATGATCCTATTTAACATGAAAGACATCTTAAGATTAACTTGATTGAACTACTACCACATGACATATATTAAACCATTCCTTTCCATCATCATAACATGCATGTGATTAAATCCTAAGTGTATCTATACATGCAACATATTTTTACACACTTAAATGATGAATATATGTGAAGTTTTTATCATTTTTTGTGATTAAATTATTTAATCATGTTAGTTTAAAGCTCTACCTAAATTCTTATATAAAAATACATAGGGATGAAATTAAATAGATATGTGTCATTGTTAATCAGAGAAATGAGGTAATCCAATGACCTCCTTGGGGCTAACTAAAGCCTCGTATTCCTGGGATGTCCAAACTATATACCCATTTGCATTCAAACATATATAAATTTGCATGTATGAATGTAAGAAAGGGAACTCCAAGTTATATGATTAATTAATCCAATGACTAAACAATTATGGATGCATGTATTTTTGATAAAAGAAAAGGGGTTCTAATTCCATAATTAAATACACACACAGATGTATAAGAGACATAAGCTAGTACATGCCATTATTAACTAGGTAAGTGAGGTAATCAAATGACCTCCCTGGAGCTACTTAAAGCCTCGTATTCCTAGGATGTCCATACTAAATATTTGCTTTTCTCAAATACATATGGATGTATGCATAAGTAATAGAAGAAAAAAACCATGCAAAGATTGTATTTCTTTTGATGGAGTTATTTAGGTACATGATTTAAAGCTATATCTAAATTCTTATGTTAAAGATACATAAGAATAAAATCAAATGAGTATGTGTCATTGTTTAAACTAGGGAAGTGAGTAATCAAATGACCTCCTTGGGGCTACTTAAAGTCTCGTATTCCCAGGATGTCCAGGCTATACCCATTACATTCATGCTTATGTAAATTAACATGTGAACAAAGGAAAGAGAATTTAATTCATACACTTAGGATATAATCACATACATCTCCTATGTATTTATAACTAGTATCACAACATATATTATTTTTTATTTATAAGCTTTTTAATATATATATATATATATATATATATGAATTTAATAGTGATAGTAGCCATATATATATATTAGATTAAATCAACACATGCAAGCTTAACATAAAGGGAGAACCATTTGATTTAATTTAACTTTGAAAAGATGAATGCATGATTTCAAATTACATACAACATTTAACATGATTGGAAAGAAATAAATAAACATAAAAATATGATTTCATTCAATTAAATTAATTCCTAAGAATAATCATATCAAATAACATCATTTAAGATAAACCAAAGCTTTCCTAATGTCATTTTTAATTTCATGTTTTGATTTGATTTAAGGATGTGAGAGACAGTTTGCTGATCATAACCCATTCCCATATTTGTTAATTAAATTGATTTAATGAAATATGATTAAGTTGATTTTATGAGTTAATTAGGTTGTAATATGCATTAAACCCATTAATTAACCCTTCCTTATGTTACCTTAACATTATTACTCAAATAATTATGAGCCAATATGATATGCACATACATCGGAAATTAAATCAACAATGATCCTAAGAAATGAAAGGGCCTAATGCAATCGGATCATAATTAATGATTAATTAAATTAAGGAACTTAATTAAGTGCTCTTATAATTCCCCCACACATGTGGGTTAACTATAATTTCCTTAAGATTTTCTTAGGTTGTTGAACACCTAAGGGTCTACCCAAGATTTAATTAACCAAGTTCTGATATGATTATGATTTCAATTTAATTAATTAAGCCATTCGATTAATTAATTGAAAAAGGGAAATGAACTTAGGAAAATAGATTGTGGAGGAGGCCTCAATCCCATTCCATTAGTCCATTCCCTATTAGATGATGATTAACCACTCAATTAATTGGTATTTTACTATTCATGCAATTAATTAATAAATAATTAACTTAGGAGGGTAATTAAAGGATAACTAGCCAATTTTCCCAATTAATTAAGCAATAAATCCTAAGAAAATTATGGGAGGCAGAAGTCATCACATTGAATTAACCCACAAAGTTTGGGCTTAATTACCTAAGTAATTAAAGGGTAATTAAGCTAATTAATTTCTCAATTAAACCATAATTAAGCACTAGTTACTATTCAAAATTAATTAAGAGCATTTTTAATGAATTCTCCTCTAAAATACCATTAAAATGAGTATTTATTTGTATTTTTTTATTTTTCTACAATTAATTTTGATTATTAATCCCGTGACACTAAAGGATTAAAATAGATAATTCTATCATATTTAATCACGACCGTCCATTCCAATCATGTGGAATGGACGGTGCATGATCCCTCGTCTATCGATCGATGCAAGATGAACACCATCCGCCTTCTTTCAATCAATTTGAGCTCACCCGAGCTCGGATCGATCTCAAATTGATTTCACACCTTTGCAAGAAGGATCCGAAGAGATCCAATGGCCAAGATCACATGAGATGCAAGTTTTCTTCAAAAAGCTCCAACACATTTTTACTCTATGCTTGATTTCAATGGCATACTTCACTGGAGCTCAAGATCAATGCCAATTCTGATTGAGGAAGCTTCATCTAGTAGAGATGAGGCCCTGTTGATCATCACAAGCTCCAATTTCAGGTGGATAGCTCAGAAGGCCAATGCACGAGATGTAGGTGGTCGGTGCTGATCGAAGTCTACCCTCTGGCCATCGGTAAGCTAGGGAGATGATTCATTCTTGCTTGACTACATCCAAAGATGGTGTGTGCAAAGTTAATTGCACTTTGGAAAAGTCTTGAGCAAATAAGAATCAATGGGAGGCTCCCCTTTTTTAGTTTGAAGAAATTTGAGAATAGGGAACTTGGGGAAGCTTGGGAACTCTCTAGGAAGTTCTTGGCACTGTCTTAGGGCTCTCTTGCTATAGGGAAGGAATTTCTATTGGATTGAGTGGAAATGAGGGGTGTATACCTTGGATCGATGGGATGGGTCATTTGGCCATCTTAGAGGGTTGTGCAGGTCCTTGAGTGGATGAGGTGGCCATTTTGGATTGGGTTTTGATTTGACCCATTTTGGCCATTTAGGTCAATTTGGATCAACTTGGATCAAGAGAGCCAATTGGGCTCGGTTTACCTCAGTTGATGGCCAAATCATGTTTAAATGTTAATTTTGGATTGATTTGAATCATTAGCTTCAATGGATTTGGCTTAGTTTATAATTTAGCTAGTTTGGGTTCATATGGGTTGAAGGGTTCACTTGATCAAAGGGCTAGGTTCACTTAGTTTTACCAAATTTATGACAATTGATTAACCTAGGATGATCAACAATCATGTCATGAAGTTTGGGTTGGCTTAATTCACTTTGATTTGGAGTGAATTGGATTTTTATTCATATAGGTCAAATTGGTCACTTTGGGTCAAGTGAGCCAATTGGATTTAGTTGGCTTGATTTTGGGTTGAGTGTGATTTAGTTAAGTTTATATATAGATTTGTGATTGATATATAAATTCAATTGTAATTGGTTTGGGTTCAAATGAGTTTTCGTTCATTTGAATATTTCAAGTTAAGTGGGCTAAGTTGGGTTTAACTTGGGTTGATTTTGATTTGGCTTGATGATTGGAAGTTTAATTTATATTTGGAATGGTGGTTGAAGGTATAATTGATTTATGAGAAAGTTAATTGAATTTGGGTCTTAGAATGAAGGAACTTGGCTAAGTTCATGGGGTTGGTTCATTTGGCTTAGGTTTGGATTTTGATTTAGTTTGATTTAGTTTTGATTATTTGATTATAGATTTGACTTATATTTGGGAAGGAAATTGAAGGAATAATTGATACATGTGAAAATCAATTGAATTGGAAATGATTTGGGTTAATATCTGGCTAAGCACATGAGGGTTAGTTCAGAGGGTTTTTAAAGGATTTTGATTTGATTTGTTTTGATTTAGTTTTGATCATTTGAATGTATATTTGATTAACATTTAACAAGATGATTAAAGATGTAAATTGATTATAAGAAAATAAATTAATTTGGATTTGTTTGGATGGGACTTTGGATAAGTTCATGAAGGTTGATTCGCGTGACTTAGGAAGGGTTTTGATTTGATTGTAGATTTTGGAAAATTAGATTTGGAATTGGGTTTGAATGTAAATTTGGTTGATTGATTGAAGGGTTGAATTGATATTTGAGAAAATTAATTGAATTTGAATTGATTTGACTTTGGCTAAGGCTATGTCCATAAGATAAAATTATAGGGCTTAGATTGATTTGATTTAATTTAGAATTTGTTATGGATTTCAATCATTTGATTTAGATTTTGATTTGGATTTCAATTTGGTATTTTGAATTGAATTTGAGATTTGGTTTTAAGAGGGATAACAAGGATTGGGTTTAGGCTATAGTGTAGGTGAATTTTACCTAAGTCCTAAGGTATAGCCTAATCCTATTATTAACCTTTCTAAATCTCTAGGCTTAGGTTAAGTGTTCACCTAAGTGCTAGAAGTATCTTATAACTAAGAAAGACTTAGTGTCTAGAAGAGTCCTAAGTCTAAGATGGAAAGATTGAGAACTCACTCCAAAAGTGAGGTCAACAAAATGACCCGCAATAGGTGTGGCGTAACTGACAAGGCACACTACACATATTGGCATTGACTGAGATGATCAACAATGTCCAAAAGATTATGAGTACTAACAGGAATGATCTATACTTAAACCCAAGAGTTAGATAAAATCACAATCTTAGTGCAACGCAACTCAACTTATGCCAAGAGTATAAGAGAAGAAAATCCGTTGGGGATAAGGATTTGAGTTTGATTGTAAATATGATTTGTGGAAAGAAGATCTGTTGAGGATAAGAATCTATAATCCATCGAGGATCAATATCGAATTAATTTTAATTTATTTTACTTTAATTGATGTGGAGGCATATCCTCTAGGGATTTGGGCTCAAATCTGTTAGGGATTGGGTATGTGAACCTTCCACTAGGGAAGTAGGTTCGGGCTATCAACTAGGGATAAGAATTTGATTTCAAATATGATTTGTTTGGGGGTGTATCCACTGGGGGATAAAAGTTTTATTGGATTTTTTTTATTTAGAATCCACTAGGAAAGTTGGTTTAATTTGTTCTGGCTCCACTAGGGAGGATGGTTTTGGGTTGAGGGCATATCCACTGGGGATGTACACTCGATTAAATTTATTAATTTAGATTTTAGTTTAGGCTTTACTAGAGAAGCTAAATTGATTTACTCCTTGCTGGGGAGAAATTCAATTTGCTTGATATGTTTTATTTGACTCCACTAGCGAGTTTAATTTTTAATTGGATTTTGTATGGACCCTATCAGTGTGCGATGGACCACACTAAGAAGGGGTCACTGGGCCTTGGCCTGTCTTAGATTTATTGATCCAAAGGGGTAGTCCACCTACCATAGGGTAGGGCTATCCGACCTAAGGGTTGCCTTTCGATGTGCAATAGCTATGCTAAGGAGAAAGCATAGCAGACTTATAACTTCCAAAGCAGGGAACAACCATTGGGGTGATCTGTTGGAAGTGCAACAAATCGAACCCAACCTAGGGCAACTATTGAGAGAGTGTCATTGGGGATCTTACCTCAACTCAAGAGTAGTTAAGATTAATTTTATTTTATTTTGATTTGATTTGATTTGATATGATTTAATTTGATTCAATTTGATTTAAATTGGTGTGTTATGTTGTGGACCCGATTGGTGTGCGATGGACCCATTGAGAAGGGGTTATGTCAGCCTTGACCTATCTTAGATTTATAAGTCCAATGGAATAGTCTACCAACCATAAGGTAGGACTATCCAACCTAAGGGTTGCCTTTCAGTGTGCAAAAGTTATGCTAGGAAGAAAGCCTGGCAGACATACATCTTTCAAAGTGGGGAACAACTACTGGGGTGACCTGTTGATGGCATAACAAATCAAACCGAACCTAAGGTGACCACTGAGAGAGTGTCGTTGGGGATGTTACCCCAACTCAAGAGCAATCAAGATTAATTTTATTTTAATTTGATGGACCTTGTTGTATGATGGCCCGCACTAAGAATCCAAAGGGGTATTCCACCAGCCACAAGGTCCAAAGGGATAGTCTATCGGCCACAAATTAGAACTATCCAACCTAAGGGTTTCCTTTTGGTGTGCAACGGCTATGCTAGGAAGAAAGCATAGCATACTTATATCTTCCAAAGCAGGGAACAGCTGCTGGGGTGACCTATTGATGGCGTAACAAATCAAACCCGACCTAAGGTGACTACTGAGAGAGTGTCACTGGAGATCTTACCTCAACTCAAGAGCAGTCAAAATTAATTTCATTTTAATTTGATGGACCCTATCGGTGTGTGATGGACCACACTGAGAAGAGACTATGTCGGCCTTAACTTATCTTAGATTTACAAGTCCAAAGGGGTAGTCTACCGGCCAAAGGTTGGGACTATCCAACCTAAGGGGTGCCTTTCGATGTGCAACGGCTATGATAGGAAGAAATCATAGTAGACTTACATCTTCTAAAGCAAAGAGTAGTCGTTGGGGTGATATGTTAGATGTGTAACAAGCAAACTCAACCTAGGGCTGCCCATCAGTGTGCAATGAATGTGCTGCAAAGAATGCATAGCAGACTTACATCTTCCAAAGCAAGGACAAGCACTAGGGTGACCTGTTGGTCGCACAACAAGTCAAACCTAACCTAAGGGAGACTATCGAGAGAGTGTCACTAGGGACTTATTTCAGCTCAAGAGTAGTCAGGCGATTCCTATAGGGAGTTTTTCTGACACTGCCCTAAAGATAGGTTTCCTGCATGGGAAAGGTGCCACTTGGGGCATTCTTCTAATTTAAAAGCGAATATATATTTTGTTTATTTTATAATTTCATGGACCTTATTGGTGTGCGAGGGACCACACTAAGAAGGGGTTATGTCGGCCTTGACCTATCTCAAATTTATCGGACCAAGAGAGAACTGAACATAATCATACGTGAGTGGTTAAAAAGAGGACCGCCTACCCCAAGTAGTAGTGTCTATCCAGGATAAGAGTGTAGGTCCCACTAGGGGCATTATCCAGAAAAAAAAAATGAGGTATAGGTGTATGAGCGGTATCCACCGGAAAAGATAGAGAAATACCAACCGGTGCCGATAGAGAACACCGCCGCCCTAGGAAGAAGGTAGACTTATATCTCTAAAGTAGAACTACCCGGGATAGTCTCAATCGCTCGACAAGCTATCCAACCTAAGGCTATTCACGGCAACAACTATGTTAGAAAGAAAGCATAGTAGACTTCCATCTTCTAAAGCAAGGGACAACCGCTGGGGTGACCCATTGATGGCACAACAGATCAAACCTGACCTAAAGGCGACTACTAAGTTGGGAGTCACAAAGGAGGACTGGACCCAGACTTGAAGTAGTTAGGAGGAAAGGAGTTATCGGGGTACTTACCCTAATACTTAAATATACTTGACCCAGTCAGTGCATGATGGATAGTTTAAGAAGAAGGCGTAGCAGACTTACATCCTCTTAAATGAAGCCATCATAAGGTAGCTTATCGGTTGTACAGTAAGGTCTACCAAACTAGCAGGGCACTCATCAGTGTGCAATGGCCAAGTAAGGAAGGAAAGAGTAGTAGACTTACATCCTCCAAAATAAGAAAATCACTGGGGGTGACACACTAGCAGGGTAGCACGTCAGCTCGACCTAGAGCAGCCATTGAGTGAGTGTTGTTGGGGGTGTTATCCCACATCAAAGTAGCCTGAGATAAAAGATATGTATGTTTTTTATTTGTGTTTATGTGATATTTGTGTTTATGTTGTGTTGATGAATAATAGGATGATGGTTGGGTTCTCTTACACCTACCCTAAACACATCGTGGTAGATTCGCAAACAAGGATGTTTTCAATATGGAAGAGATTGAATTTGAAATGGAATTGTCATTGATGATAAAGATTTTCAAACATGGATTTAAGAATAATATTTCTTTAAATAGAGCCCGTTAATCGGAAGCATCGGGTGCTCTCCCTTATGGTTGATAAGCTAATAAGATCCTCCTTAGTAGGCCTTCTCTATGGCAAAAGGGCCTTCCCAAGTGGGTTCAAACTTTCCTCCCATCTAGCGATGGGCAAAAATTGGTCTCCTTAGAACTAAAATAAGTTCTCCTACTTGAAAAGCTCTAGGATGGACCAACTTATTGTGAGCTTGAATCATTTTGGCTTTATACAACTCGAGATTTTGACATGCCCGTAGGCATCTCTCCTCCAAATCTTTGAGCTCTTCTAACTGTAGCTTAGCATTTTGCCCTGTTGTGATCTTGCTACCCATAGCTATCCTTAGTGACAGGAGTTGAACTTTTAAATGTATAACAGCTTCGAACCCATACACTAAGGAGAAAGGGGTAAATTGCATTAGAGTTTTATATGTGGTGCAGTATGCCCATAAGGCTTCAGCTAACTGCTCATGCCACTATTTTTTATTATCGTCGAATGTCTTCTTTAATATTTGGATGAGAGTTTTGTTGAAGGCTTCTGTCAAGCCATTTTCCCTCGGGTAGTAGATGGTAGAATATCTCCAATCTATGTTGTGCTTCTGGGCAAAACTCTTGATCTTGGTGCTCTTGAATGCAGTACCATTATCGAATATAATTCATCGAGTTACCCTAAACCTATATATGATATGGTTCCTGAAAAACTAAAGCACATGTTAAGCTATGACCTCTCTAAGCGGAATCTCCTCTGCCCACTTGGAAAAGTAGTCGATTGCATCTAGGATGAAATGACGACCCTTGGAAGAAGGAGGATCAATCAGACCCACTATGTCGCACTCCGAATGGCCATGAGGCCAATGTAGATGAAATATTGGGTGGTTAGACCACACCGTGAAAACAGACATTGGTGGCATCATCAAACTACGTCCATGCAATCTATGATCATCAACGGCCAGTAGTATCCTAGTCTCCTGATCTTGGCTTTCATCTTTAGACCAGATTGATAAGCTCCACATAAATTTGAGTGTACCTCGGTCATAATCTTACCGACTTCATGTTTGTCTAAGCAATGTAACCACATATGATCAAGGACCACCAGTATAGGTTCCATCCATGAGAGCGTAGGAAAATGCACTCTACTTCACCTGATGTGATAGGGACTTCTATTGAGATAGTTTGCCTTTTTTTAGCTAGTCCATGAATGGTTGCCTCTAATCTAACTTATCGTCCCTTTTTCCAATGGAAACCTCTCCTTCAAGAGAGTATTTTTTGATGAGTTCAGTATCAATAAGGGATAATACTTGTCTATTTTGGACCCTTATTGATATGCACTCATTTTTCAGACATGTCAACTCCTTGACAAGCTCTGCTAAGACATCTACTATCATGTTTTCTCCTCGAGCAATATTATAAATGGTAACCTCTAGGATTTGGGCCAATAACTCCATAGTGTACTTATGGTAGTGATGGAACTTAGGCTTTAAAACCTTGTAAGACCCAGCTATTTGGTTGATGACTAACTGAGAATCCCTGAAAAAGTTGATGTTCTGGATGCTTAGAGTAATGACTAGCTCCAGACTGGCAATCAAAGACTCATATTCAGCTTCATTATTGGTGCAAGGATTAGACAGGTGATATGAGAATCTCATCACATCACGATCCGGAGTCAGGAGGACGACCCCTACCCCTGCCTTTACTGGAAGAGTGGATTATGGTTCTTCTCCTCTTTGAGAGGAAGCTATACCATTAAAGTGCATCTCCTAGCGATGAATGCTAGTATCCCTTAAGTTCATGATTTATTCATCAGGGAGGTCATCACTAAGCAGAGAATCAGTAGGAAGTCAGTGTGCTACTAAGAAATTCATTAGTGTTTATCCTTTCACCGCACGTAGGGGTATGAAAGTAATGTCAAACTATGATAAAATCATGGACCAACGTGCCAACCATCCAGATAGCATCGACCATGTCATGAGATATTGCAGTGGATTGATCCTAGAGATCAAGTTCACCTTATGAGAAAGCATGTAATGCCATACCTTTTGGGTGCATAATTAGGGATTGGGATGATGGCTTGCGGATGGTGGCTACTAGAACCCGACACATCAAGTAGTGTTTAATGTCTTTAAAGGCATGTTGGAACTTGCATCCCACTTGAACTTGGCATCCTTTTTAACAAGTGCTGAGAATGGCTAGCATCTTCTCGATAGGTTGGATATAAAGCATCTTAGATATGCCAATTACCCTTGGAATGATCTGAGTTGAGTTAAACTTTTAGGGGCTGGCATTTCGAATATCACCTTGATCTTCTCCAGATCAATTTCGATTCTATAATGTCAGACAACAAATCCAAGGAATTTCCTTGATGCTACTCCGAATGCACACTTCATGGGGTTCATTTTGAGGTTAAATTATCTTAACTGCTTGAAAACTACTCTTAAGTCAAAGATTTGGTCTTCCTTTTCTTTACTTTTGACTATGAGATCATCGATGTAACACTCGACTTGATGATGAATGAGTTCATCAAAGATTCGAGTCATGGCCCACTCATAAGTAGCACCGGCATTTCTAAGGCCAAAAGGCATGACCTTATAGCAATAGACTATGATCAGGGTTTGAAAGGTAGTATTCTTCTCATCTTCATGAGTCATCTTTATTTGGTTATATCCAGATGAGCCATCCATGAAGGAGAAGATTTTATGAGATGAGGCAATGTCCACCATCAATTCTAGTATTGGAAGTGGAAATTCATCTTTTGGACATACCTTATTAAAGTTCCTAAAATTGACGCATATGCAAATTTGGTCATTCTTCTTCTTAACTGGGATGAAACAGGCTAACCAGGTATGGTATTTTTCTTCTTGGATGAAACCAGCATCGATCAATTTCTTATGTTCAAAAATAACTTACTATTCAATGTCTAATTACATGCATCTAGGAGCTTGCTTGATAGAGTTAGCACTAGGCTCTATTACTAGTTTAAGGACTGTTACGTCAGAAGATAAATCAGGAATCTCTTCATAACTCCATGCCAAGTAGTCCTTAAACTCAGTCAACAACCTAACTAAGTCATTGGTTTTAGTTTCATTCAACAAAGAGGTGATGTATGTCGGACGTGAATTATCTTCGATTCCTAAGTTGATTTCTTTGAGCTCATCTATGCTTGACTTTATCTCCTCTTTGAACTCTGGCAATGCATGTTTGACTTCAAAATCATCTAGAGCATCTGAAGTTTCTAAGCACACCTCCTCATATGAGTTAATGTGATTTGAAAAGAACCTATCATATTCTAAATGATTAGTGATGACTAAGTAGTAATCATCATCATTGACTGGACCCACTGGGGTAACGAACTGTGGGTGTAATCTAATGTCAAGCTCTGCTTCCTCCTCTAAGTGTATTTCTTGCTCCCTTTTATTTTCTTTTTCATTTTCTTCTCTTTTTCTTTTTCTTTTCCTATTTCTTTTTCTTTCTCTTTTTTTATTTTATTTCCTAAACTTTATCCAAGCTCACGAGAATAGACTTATTGATTTTGAGGGAGGTAGTAGGCTGCATCCTCATATATGTCAACCTAGTGAACTATAAAAAGCTTGAGATCTCCTTTGACACAGTAGGCGATCCCACCTCTCATAAGCATCATACACTAATGTACAGGATGGAACTGTGTTATTTTCATGTATCCACGATCTTCCAAGTAGAGCATTTAAGGATGTATCTGGGTCAATAATGTGAAATTTAGCTTCAATCTTCCAATTATCTATCTCCAAAGGTAACACTATGGAACCTAAAGCCCTCTCGCCTTATTCATTGAATCCTCTCAACATCATCCTTTCTTTTTGGAGTTTGGAGATGTCGATCCTCAAGTAGGCAAGGATTCTTAGGCTCATAATGTTGACTGATGCACCTGGATCAACCAACACTCTTGATAGCTCAATCGCCATATCCATATCGTGGGATGTGACGGTTGTCAATCGTCCCTACAAGTAGGTCTTTATCGCTAAATGTAACTCCTAGGATGTCCTTCTAGTGGTATGCCTCCTCTTTATTAGTGGTCAGCTAAGCTAAGCATATCTTTGGATCAAGTAGGGCCTTCATTAGAGATTCCCTCATCTCTTTAGATAAGGTAAGAGAGTCATATATATGCATAGCTTAGCTGGCAACTTTCTAAAGTGAGCTAGGATGTTATAATAAACTATGGCTTGGTCCTCCACAAGCATATCCATAGGTGAAGCATCCTATGGAGGGGTTATCTGCTCACTGGAACCAATGACTTGTCAATTATCATGAGGTGCTACCTGAAGTGAACCTTGTCATCGCGAAATTTGACTGACTTCATGTATGAAGGTGAAAACTTTACCTATCGTATATACCTATAGCTTCTCTGAACCCTGAGTCGATGACTCCAAGTCATTCTCAATGGGTGAACCCAATTGATTTAGAAAAGAAAAGTTCGATTCTGAATCATAAGAGAAAGGATGAAAATTATTTGTGCTATTATTGTTATTTAGACTTGGAGAGCTTTCAACTGGAATGAGATCATCAAGAGTATCAAAAGTAAAGAAGATATAAATGGAATCTACTTTCTTCATTGGTTTCTTTCTAGGTGGAGGTACATGAAAGAAATCAAGTAAAGTAAGCGGAGCGAGGGGTTTAGTGCCCTCATCCATGGATACAATATTTCTGCTAATAGAAGAAGAGCTAGATGAAGTAGCAGTAGCTGCAACGGTGGAAGGAATACTAGACTGGGATGGTGGTTGAGCTACTTGGCTATCTTGGGCAAGTGTGGACTACTGCTACTGTTAATGAGCTCCCACTCTCCCTGAGTTATCTTTGGCAAATTACAAACCTTCCTTGATTTTGGAGGTTCGAGCTACCTCAGGCTCCTATAAGGAAAGTTTCTTGATCTTTGAGATGATCTTTTTAGAGGTTCGGGATAAGAAGATGTACCAACCTTCTTTTGACTTGAGAGGATCACAAGTATCCCCCATAATTACTCTAGCAGAACTGGATGGTTGTTCTAATAGGTATTCCTTGGGGATAATAATGGTGTCTGACTTGTAGCTGCACTCAAGCCAGTCTTTGAAGGTGATGCAATCCTCTAAGATATGGCCTACCATGCAAGGCAATCACCAGGATCATTGTTTGCCTTGCCCACTCCTACTCTTAGGCTCGGTAAGTGGAAATCATTTTTATAAGATTTTTAAAGGTTTTCCACACCTCCCCTATTGAATGAATAGGGCTTATTTAATTTTTCTAGAAGAGTAGGTGGATACACCCTACGTGGGTATGACTTAATGAGGTGTATTGTTGTGGAGGCGATGGTGGTATATCACTGGTAGGCAGTGACCGATATGATAGCCGAGGAGGTGGAAAAGGTGGTCATTGAGCTCTCTCAAACCCACCTCCTGCTTACTTCCCCATTATCTACTAACACCACCGCCGGGCCTCTTCTCAAATACTTTTGCTACTTGACTTGAATGATTGGTCTCAAAAGGCAACTATTTGGCCTCCTCTAAAGAAGTTTGTTGATTAATTTCTCAAAGGTTTTTGTGAAGCCCTTAAGCTTAGGTGAAAATGTGGGCCATGGATATTCTTGAGAAGAATTTCAATGGCATGCTATTTGGATAGTTGTGGTTCGCATTTCATATTCAGGGTGCGCCACCTGAGAATGTAATCAACTAGGGACTCATTGGGATTTTGTTTTGCTACAACAAAGTCACCCATAGTTACCCTTTGCTGGGCTCCAGCAAACCTCTTAACAAGGAGTTATTGCAACTCAAAAAAAGTTTTCACCGAACCATTAGGCAGTTCGGTATACCAATCAAATGCAACTCCTGATAGACTGTTGACAAAAAGGTGAAAGAGAAGTGCATCACTGCCACTGATGTTGTAACAGCCGGCTCTGAAATATTCCATGTGTGCTGTGGGTTCTCGTTGCCATCTAAACTCTTGAAGGAAGGTGGAACAAACCCTTTAGGGTGTTAGACTACATCAAATTCTTCTGGATAAGGTCTACCCTTTGGAATGGATGAACTACGTCAGGCTTGCACCAGCGCTTCCCTCACTTGTTGCTCCACCTTCTGCTTGATGTCTTTTTCTTGCATGGAGGTACTATCCATGACCTTCCTATGCAGACTACCACTATCCTGATCGACAGAAGATGCACTCTTGGGAGGATCTAAGACATGCAGAAGCTCAGGTCGATCGGCCTCCATAAGACTGGGCTGCGAAACTGGAGCTTAGTTCTAGAGTACCAGAACTACTGCTAACAAATCCTCAATCCTCCTCTCCATTCTGCTTACATGTTCATCCTTCTACCTGAGCTACTGAAGGAGGTGCTAGGTCGAGTGAGAGGTGTCCCCTTCCTCGATCACAGCACCTTCCTGACTCTGATGGTCTCTATGGAGGGATCCTTGAGTATCGATCGTATGGATTTTTGCTGAATCCTAAAATTGGTCATCCTCGTTAGGCTCAAAATCTACTCTACTCTCTTCTCGATCCAAATGAACATTCCTAAGAAGTTGTTTCTTTTCAACAAAGTAGTCTCCTAAGATATTATCATCTAGTGAATGAACTCCTACTCTACCTAGATAAATTAGTACAAATACCTACTGATGGCTGACCATAAGACTATGCTCATATGAATCTATGCATCAGATACTGCCTACAGATGGGATGCTCTCTCCATGGGGACTACACTAGTATCCCCCACTTCCTATGTTGTGGTGCTGGAGCAACTATGATGCTTTTGGGTTGCCACTCTCGCTTTGCCATTATTGAAGTAGAAGGCCAAATGGGACAGCTCGACCTTACCTCAATGGGTGGAATAGGTGGAGTGGGATTCTTAGGCCATAGCCGAATCACCAATGGAGATTTCTTCTCTCAAGATGCAAACTTCTGTACTTTAGTAGGAACTGTGAAAGGAGGTACTTAGATACGTGATGGTGGGCGGCGAGTGGAGCGGTGTGATGATGGAGACACCAACTACCCCTGGGTCAGAATTCTCCTCCTGCGGTTGGTAGTACTAGTAATGACTATATTGTTAGTATGACCAGCTCAAGTAGCCCGCAGATCAGGGAAATCCATCAATGTTGAGGCTGTCGACTGTTTGGTGTACCTTCTTCTCTCCTTCTTGACCTCTTGGGCTGATACTCAAGCCTCGGTGACTCTCACCCTATGGATCTAATCACTAACACTCCTTAAGATCAAGGACCTCAAATCGAATAATGTGTCAGACTTTAAGCATCCATAGGCTCTGTCAACTTGACGAAGAATTGTCCTAAGACTAACATAGGGCTTCCTCCTCTCCCTAGTCGGTACCTCAAATTGAGCTAGTGGTGGAGGTGATGCAGCAATTCTTCTGTAATATTTCTCTCCATCTGAGGCTAAGAGGGGTGGAACCTGCTACCACTTAAGAGCAGAGAGGTCTCACAAGGAGAACCCTCTCATGATGATGGGAGGCGACATCAATCTCCACTTGCTGCTCATGGTGCCACTTGATCTTGTTCTTGTGGCATTGAGTCTTGGCAAGGTGGAGCTAGAACCTACAAATGTAGGAGAGACTATCTCGAATACCAAGATAGCACTCCCCTTCAAAGTGGGGGAAACTAGTGAGGAGGTGCTAACCCTTAGTAGGACTGCAGTGGGGGTAACAATAGACTGACCAATGGGCAGTGTGAAAACTGGTATCAAAACTCTAACTGGCACTAAAATGGATGGAGTTGATACTGTTGCAGGAACCTCCACAGCCTTTCTCTTTAGTGAGGGAAACTCTGAGTCAGATGGAATGTTAAAATGAAGAAGTGGCATCTGCCTTGCCACCTCCTCCCTACTGACAGTCGTGAGGGCTGGCCCCTTACAAGTAACTCAGATGGCCTCAAAGTCATGATTGAACTGAATGATGTGCATGGTAGTTGTGGTGTGTATGGCCTGATCAAAAGCTAAATCCACACCTGGCAGGAAAGAGAAGATGAACTTTCTGGAAGACATGCTGACTGCACTAACTAAAGACAAGAAAGGATCAACTGTGCTGCATTTGTTGAAACATAACTAAGTCAGACCCTTGCTCTGATATTTGTCTTCAATCATTGACTTCTAGATTTAACTTGGAATTTGAACCCACACCTAATAAATTTAGGTATGTTAAGTGGGGTTCATTGAATTTTGGAGAGATTTTTTATATTTGAGGAGAGACTTTGCCATAAGATTTTTGATTTAGAACCCATTTAAATTTATGGCGAGGTTCAAGTATTTGGAGAGACTTTGGAGATATATTTGTTGTATGTTTTGTTTGAAATTTGATTTGGAAAACTTTTATTTAGCAAATTTTGGTATGCTAAAAGATTTCAATTATAGGTTTGGAAATTTGAAAAAAAAAATTGTTTGTGATGATTGTTTGTCATGTGTTCGATTTGTTTAATTTGATTTTGATTTGAAAAGGGGATCTTTGTTTGTGATGATTGTTTGTCATGTGTTCGATTTGTTTGATTTGATTTTGATTTGAAAAGGGGATCTTTACTTTAAAAATTTAGGTATGCTAAGTAAAGTCCAAATGTGTTTGACATGTTTGTTATTTTGTTGATATATTTTGATTTGATATGATTTAGGGAACTCTTATTTAATAAATTTAAGTATATTAAATGGAGTTCAATATGTATATGTATTTGATATTTGTTGATTTGATTCCTCTTTTGGAAAGGAGCGGAACTATTATTTGACACATATGGTATGTCAAATAGAGTTCAAATATATGTGTTTATATTTTGATGTTTGGAAGTGAGCTCTACGTTTAACAAATTTAGGTATGTTAAATGGAGCTCACTTATAGGTTAGTTTGTTTGTTGATATGTGGGTTTATTTTGAAGATTGAATTTTCATTTAACAAATATGGGTATGCTAAATGAATTCAAAAATGTGTGTTGGTTATTTTGGTTTTAATGTGATTTTTGAAAGTGGAATTCTCATTTAACAAATACGGATATGTCAAATAGAATTCAATTATATTTTGCTTATCTTGATTTTGCTTTAGTTTTTCAAAAGGCGACCTTCACTTAATAAATTTGGGCATGTTAAGTGAAGTCCATATGTTGATTGTTTTGATTTGGATTGGAAGAGGACAACTCCCATTTAACATAACATGAATGTGTTAAACGGAGTTCAATTATATCACAATTTTAGTTTCAATGAAGAAATTATCATCTAATAAATATGGTTATTTTAAATGGAGTTGATTGTTCAATTTTATTTTGAAAGTGTGCTTTTCAAAAATTTATTTTGAGGAATGATTTTAATGATGTATATTTGTTGAAAAAGGATCCTCATTTAACAACTTTAAGTATGTTAAATGAGGTTTGGTTATTTTTATTATTTGAAAAGAGATTTGAAATTTTATATTTTGCAAACTTTATGTTTATGTGAAGTGCATGATTTTATTTAGAGAAAGTGCTTTTGGAAAATTTTGCAAAAGATTTACTTATTTAGTTTGAATTTTATTAAAATTTTCTTAAATATGGGATGAACCTTGCCTCACCAAGCTAGTGGTAAAGAGGTTCTAATTTTAGTCATCTCCTTTCATTAGTTGATTTATTTTTATCTACTGGGGGACCCACCCAAAAGGGGTTTTAATACCTACATGGAGTGAGGTTTTAAAACCTAAAGGATGTTGGCTAACTTTGCTTAAGGATGAAATAAGCTAAGTGTCAATGGAAAGAAAGATAGTCTTGGACTTATATAAAAATTAAGTCCACTATCGATACTTGGAGATAATAATCGTCTACTAAAGATGGAGAGAGGAACTATCCCAGCAGAGCCACCAAAAAAATATGTTGTGTTTATTTTTGGATGTATATGGGGGGGACACCATGTAGATCGTAGGGGGTACTTATTGAAGTGAATGGATACTACATTGAGGTATGATGTTTTATCTTGAAAGATAGATGCATCACCCTTCAAAGGACCTAATCACTTAATAAGGACTCCTAAGGCATGATAGGTATTTGAATATACTAGAGATTTTTCACCTGCTTTATATGGATTAATAAAGCATGGTTTATATTAAATTGGGTTCTAAAGCTCCCTATGGAGGCAAGCCTTCATAGTTAATTACATCCTAAGAAAGGTGAATTCCTTATGAATACTCTCGATTAAAGTAGACAATCATTATCTCAAAAAAATTCAAGAGACTATCAAGTGATTGGCTATATTTGAAAAATCAATCAAGATAGATCAAATGGAGAGACTTATTTTGGAAGCCAAAGGAGATGAGTAGGGAATGCTCATGATACTAGAAAATCTAGTGAACATTCTAATCTACTCTATATTTTGGCTTTATGTATTTGAAAGTGAAGAGATTTATTTGCTAGAGTTAAATTTTATTATATTACTAGGGCTTATAATCTACCAACACAAGCTTGTGGAAATGCCTAAGAGTTGAGGATTTATACTTGTAGCCCAAAGAAAATAATAACCTCAGATCCTAAATCTAGGGAGCTTTAGCATAAGATAAAGCATTACCTAAATCTATGCAAAGATGGGCATAAGATTTACCTCCATAAGAGAGGATAAATTGCCCTATTGCTAGACTCATAACTGCTTGGAGTGGCCGCCAGCTAACTCCTCCTATGATTTTAAAATAATGTAGGCAAGTTTTATGAATTTATAAGATAGTTGGGCTATTATTAATTTAAGAAGAGAGACTAAATTCCTTAAATCCACTCCCTAAGAGACTAGAGCATGGGTGGTATGAGTAATGACTTAATCTAATGCAAAATCTTTTCAAATTTTACTTCAATTTTGACACTTCATTTGGAAAAAGGCTTTAGGATTTTGTATGCCTATATGCATGATGAAATGGATTATTGGCCAAATCAATGAGAATAGGGTGTTCTCCATCACAAGGGATGCTCTCACAGGTCAAGCATTTTCCTATCATGCAAGGATGGAAATCTCATATTTTCAAGAGCGAAATAATATGATATGTGTATTGTGAAACATTCAACCATTCAACTAAGGGGTTGTTAAATCTTTTAGATATCTTATTTAATGCATGGGCTTTATGGTAAGGTTATGAATTATTTAAAACTTTAGTTATGAGTTATAATTGGGTAGAACATTTATTTTATCCTAAGAGCTTAATCGCATCTAGGCCACGCATTAAAGCATCATTCATTTAAGAAACTAAGAAAGGCATGTCATTTCTAGTATGCAATTTAAACATAATATCAATCAATTTTATAAAACTAATGCAAAAGAATAACAGGCTGATGCGATCGAGTGCCACCATACAACCTGAAAAGAAAAGATGGGTAGCCAAACTCTACCCTTATACAACCCAGAATTACAAAGAATAATTACAATTATAATTACTGAATGTTATGGGGGGCCTTCATTCTTCATTTTTCATGTATTCATCTTCATATCTCCATTTGGTTTAATTTACTCCACTTCAAAGGCATCACATGGCCTCCCAGGATAAAGCCCTCTAGCCAATGCTCATCCTTACCCCCCATAACACTAATCATAATTCCTAATGCAAAATTACATTAAAATAGAAAAGTAAATCTAACTACACCTGCAAAATAGAGATTAGCTAAGCATACATACATTCTCAAGCATTTATATTTATAATTTGGACTTAGCACCCTGCACATGAGTAACAAATCCCACATGTCCTAACATGGATTATGCTTAGGGGTTTAAGAAACCTACAAAGAAAGCATTCATATTTATTTTAAGCACCACCTTAAGTATAATCTCCTGCATAAAATAGATTAGGCTTATGTCGGCCTAACATCTAATCTATGAGATATACGTCCTAACATCCAGTCTAAAATAATACATCTCAAAATAAAATATACATCACACCATGCATCATCCTAACTTAGGACTAAAAGTTGTGACTTAATTCTAATGTGTGTGTTAAGTGTTATGTGGTGTGTCTTACTAGGCATCAAAGTTGTAGTTTTTTAAGTGTAGAAAGATTTAATTTAACATGAAGGGTTGATTTCACTTGAAGTTATTAATTGATTTGAGAATTTTAATTTTGTTTTTTCTTTTGTTTCATATGATTATACTTAGAAAATAAGTGTTATAAAGAGAAGAAAGAGGATTTCTCTCTTTCATCCCCACCTTAAGCCACTTTCTTAAGCATGTTAATCTGATTTAGTTCTCTTTAGTGAATGGCTTATTAAATAATTTAATTAATCTTAAGTTTAGGTTCACCTTAAATGATCATATTCAATATGAAAGACATCTTAAGATTAACTTGATTGAACTACTACCATATCACATATATTAAACCATTCCTTTCCATCACACATAACATGCATGTGATTAAATCCTAAGTGTATATATACATGCAACATATTTTTACACACTTAAATGATGAATGTATGTAAAGTTTATATCATTTTGTGTGATTGAATTACTTAATCATGTTAGGTTAAAGCTTTACCTAAATTCTTATACAAAAAATACATAGGGATGAAATTAAATAGGTACATGTCATTGTTAACCAGGGAAGTGAGGTAATCAAATAACCTCCTTGAGGCTAACTAAAGCCTCGTATTCTCGAGATGTCCAAACTATATACCCATTTGCATTCAAACATATGTAAATCTGTATCTATGAATGTAAGAAAGAGAGCTCCAAGTTATATGATTAATTAATCCAATACAACAACAACAACAACAACAAGCCTTTATCCCACTAAGTGGGGTCGGCTATATGAATCCTTCATCTCCATTGTGTCCTATTATGTGTCAAATTCTCATTTGGTTAATTAATCCAATGACTAAACAATTATGGACGCATGTATTTTTGATAAAGAAAAGGGGTTCTAAATCCATAATTAACTACACACACACATGTATAAGAGATATAAGCTATTACATGCCATTGTTAACCAAGGAAGTGACATAATCAAATGACCTCCTTGGGGCTAGTTAAAGCCTCATATTCCTAAGATGTCCAGACTAAATATTTTCTTTTCTCAATACATATGGATGTATACATAAGTAATGGAAGAAAAAAGCCATGCAAAGATTGTATTTCTTTTGATGGTATTATTTAGGTACATGATTTAAAGATCTATCTAAATTCTTATGTTAAAGATACATAAGAATAAAATCGAACGAGTATATATCATTATTGAAATCAAGAAATTGAGGTAATCAAATGACCTCCTTGGGGATACTTAAAGTCTCGTATTCCCAGGATGTCCTAGCTATATACCCATTAAATTCATGCTTATGTAAATTAACATGTGAATAAAGGAAAGAGACTTTAATTCATATACTTAATATATAATCACATACATCCCCTATGTATTTATAACTAGCATTACAACATAAGTTATTTTTCGTTTATAAGCTTTTTAAAAAACAATATTCAGATTTTATAGTGATAGTAGCCACACATATATTAGATTAAATCAACACATGCAAGCTTAACATAAAGGAAAAACCATTTGATTTAATTTAACTTTGAAAAGATGAATGCATGATTTCAAATGATATACAACATTTAACATGATTTGGAAGGAATAAATAAATATAAACATATGATTTCATTCAATTAAATTAATTCCTAAGGATAATCATATCAAATAAGATCATTTAAGGTAAAATAAAGCTTTCTTAATGTCATTTTTAATTTCATGTTTTGATTTGATTTAAATATGTGAGAGACAGTTTGCTGATCCTAACTCATTCCCATGTTTTTTTATTAAATTAATTTAATAAAATATGATTAAATTAATTTTATGAGTTAATTAGGTTGTAATATGTGTTAAACCCATTAATTAACCCTTCCCAATGTTACCTTAACATAATTACTCAAATAATTATGAGCCAATATGATATGCTCATACTTTGGAAATTAAATCAACAATGATCCTAAGAAATGAAAGTGCCTAATGTAATTGGCTCACAATTAATGATTAATAAAATAAAGAAACTTAATTAAGTGCTCTTATAATTCCCCCACACATGTGGGTTTACTATAATTTTCTTAGGATTTCCTTAGCTTGTTGAACACCTAAGGGTCCACTCAAGATTTAATTAACCAAGCTCTGATATGATTATGATTTTAATATAATTAATTAAGTCATTTGATTAATTAATTAAATTATTTGATTAATTAATTGAAATAGGGAAATGAACTTAGGGAAATAGATTGGAAAGGAGGCCTCAAATCCCATTCCATTAGTCCATTTCTTGTTAGATGATGATCAACCACTTAATTAACTAGCATTTAAATGTTCATGTGATTAATCAATGATTAATTAACTTAGGAGGATAATTAAAGCCTAACTAGTTAATTTCCCTAATTAATTAAGCAAAAAATCCCAAGAAAATTATGGGAGGCAGAAGTCATCCCATCGAATTAACCAACAAAGTTTGGGCTTAATAACTTAAGTAATTAAAGAGTAATTAAGCTAATTAATTTCTTAATTAACTTTAATTAAGCTTTAATTACTATTCAAAATTAATTAAGAGTAATTTTAATGAATTCTCCTCTGAAATACCTTTAAAATGAGTATTTATTTATAATTTTTCAATTTTTCTACAATTAGTTATGATTTTGGGAATTTTTAGCCATTAAAACACATTAATTTAGCCTAATTAGCCCTTAATCTATTGGTGCCATGTAGTGTGCTGACGTGACGTGCTTTCCACGTGGTGTCGCAGGATTAGCTATTTAAGTTATCACCATCAATGCTAAGTTAGCTGTCGGTGGGACAAACTTTCTTGTGCGCTATCCGATCCAAGATCGGATAGCCATGATTAAACCCATGATGCTAAAGGATTAAAATGGATAATTCTATCAGATTTAATCATGATCGTCAGTTCCAATCATGCGGAATGGACAAAGTGTGATCTCTCATCTATCGATCAATGGAACACAGACACTGTTTGCCTTCCTTCGATCAATTCGAGCTCACCCGAGCTCAGATCGATCTCAAATCGATCCCACACCTTTACAAGAAGGCTCTGAAGGGTTCCAATAGCCAAGATCGCATGAGATGCAAGTTTTCTTCAAAAACTCCAACACATTTTTACTGTAAGCTCGGTTTCAATGGCATGCCTCATCAAAGCTTAAGATCGGTACCAAATTCGATTAAAGAAGCTTCATCTAGTAGAGATGAGGCCCTATTAATCAGCACAAGCTCTAATTTGAGGTGGATAGCTAAGAAGGCCAATGCACGAGATGTAGGTGGTTGGTGCTGATCGAAGTCCACCTTTAGCCATCGGGAAGCTAGGGAGATGATTTGTTCTTGCTCAACTATCTACATGGATGATGTGTGCAAAGTTAATATCACTTTGGTGGAGTCTTGAGCAAATGGGAATCAATGGGAGGCTCCCCTATTTCTATTATTCAATAATGGGGAACTTGGGGAAGCTTAGAAACTCTCTAGGAAGCTCCTGGCGGGTCGTCTCAGGGCTCTCTTGCTCTTGGAAATGAATTCATGTTGGATTGAGTGGAAATGAGGGGGCGTATATTCCCTTCCCTTGGATCGAATGGATTCACTTGATTTGGCTTCTTCTTGATCATTTGGCCATCTCAAAGGGTTATGGATGTCCTTGAGTGGATGAGGTGGCTCAGTTTGATTGGGTGAGGGTGTGGAGGTGGCTACCAAGGAAGGTAGTGGATGGCCATGGTGGTTTCAAATGATCCAATGGGGGAGGTGAGGTGATTTCACCTCCCCATGGTCATGGCTAACCCAACCACCCTTGGGATAGGTTGGGCAGTGTCCTAAGAGTCTAGGTGGACAAATGGGAGAGTGTGAAGTGGTCAAGGAATGAAAATGACCATTCACATGGGTGATTTATCTCATGTGACACCCTTAGCCCAAGGGTAGGATGGTCATTTGGCATTGGATTTAATTTCAGCAAATTTAAAATGATCCAAAAGTGGGTTGGCCCAAATATCATGTCATTTCAAATTGGTTGGGTTCAATTTGGCTCAATTTCATCCATTTAGGTCAAATTGGGTCAAGTTGACCAATTGGTCAAATTAGGTCAAATCATGGGTTGGATCAAGTTCATATGACCATTTGGAGTGTATTGGTGTCATTAGTTTGGTTCAATTTACTTTAGTTTTGGTTTTGGTTCATTTGAGTTCAATTGGGTCAAGTGGGTTAAGTTGACCAATTTGACCTAATTGGCCAAATTAGCTTGATTTGGGTTTGGTTGACTATTTAGGATATTTTGTAGGCTTTGGTTGAGTTCAATTTGGGTTTACTTGAGTTTTAAATTAGTTTAACCCTTTAGGTCAAGTTAGGTTCAATAAGTCATTTGGGTCTAGTAAGTCAATTAGGTTCAAGTTAAATTCAACAATCAATTTAGAATGAACTTTAGTCATTAGTTGCAATCAATTTGGATTGGGTTTTGATTTGACCCATTTTGGCCAATTAGGTTAATTTGGATCAACTTGGATCAAGAGAGCCAATTGGGCTCGATTTGGCTCAGTTGAAGGCCAAATCATGTTTAAATGTTGATTTTGGATTGATTTGAATCATTGGTTTCAATAGATTTGGCTTAGGTTGCAGTTTAGCTAGCTTGGGTTCATATGGGTTGAAGGGTTCACTTGGTCAAAGGGCTAGGTTCACTTGGTTTGACCTAATTTATGATAATTGATTAACCTAGGATGATCAACAATCGTGTCATGAAGTTTGGGTTGGCTTAATTCACTTTGATTTGGAATAAATTGGATTTTGGTCCATATATGTCAAATTGGTCACTTTGGGTCAAGTGAGCCAATCGGGTTTAGTTGCCTTGATTTTGGGTTGAGTGTAATTTAGTTGAGTTAATATATGGATTTGGGATTGACATATAAATTCAATTGCAATTGGTTTAGGTTCAAATTAGTTTTAGTTCATTTGAATATTTCAAGTTAAATGGTCTAAGTTGGGTTTGACTTGGGTTGATTTTAATTTAGCTTGATGATTGTAAGTTTCATTTATATTTGGAATGGTGATTGAAGGTATAATTGATTTATGATAATGTCAATTGAATTTGGGTCTTGGAATGAAGGAACTTGGCTAAGTTCATGGGGTTGGTTCATAAAGCTTAGGTTTGGATTTTTGATTTAGTTTGATTTAGTTTTGATTATTTGATTGTAGATTTGATTTATATTTGGGAAGGTAATTGAAGGAATAATTGATTCATAAGAAAATCAATTGAATTGGAAATGATTTGGGTTAAGATTTGGCTAAGCTCATGAAGGATAGTTCATAGGGCTTATAAAGGGTTTTGATTTGATTTGTTTTGATTTAGTTTTGATCATTTGAATGTATATTTGATTTATATTTAAGAAGATGATTAAAGATGCAAATTTATTATAAAAAATCAATTAATTTGGATTGGTTTGGATAGGACTTTGGCTAAGTTCATGAAGGTTGATTCACATGACTTAGAAGGGTTTTGATTTGATTATAGATTTTGGCAAATTGGATTTGGAATTGGGTTTGATTATAAATTTGGTTGATTGATTGAAGGGCTGGATTGATATTTGAGAAAATTAATTGAATTTGAATTGATTTTACTTTGGCTAAGGTTAGGTCCTTAAGATAAACTCATAGGGCTTTGATTGACTTGAATTGATTTGATTTGGAATTAGTTATAGATTTCAGTCATTTAATTTGAATTTAGATTTGGATTTGAATTTGGTATTTTGAATTGAATTTGAGATTTTGTTTTGAGAGGGATAACAGGTATTGGGTTTAGGCTATAGGGAAGGTTAATTTTCCCTAAGTCCTAAGGCATAGCCTAATCCTATGATTAATCTTTCTAAATCTCTAAGCTTAGGTTAAGTGTTCACCTAAGTGGTGTCTTATGACTAAAGAAGTCTTAGTGTCTAGAAGACTCTTAAGTCTAAGATGGGGAGATTGAGAACTCACTCGAAAAGTGAGGTCAACAGAGCCAAAACCCAATTGGATCCAAATCGATTGCAACCAAAGCCATAAATCAATCCCAAATCATTATCCAAAATCAACTAAACTTAATTCAACCCAAAATCTAACTCAATTAGCCTAATTAGTCCACTTGACCCAAAGTGACCAATTTGATCAAATTGAACCAAACTCCAATCCAACCCAAATTGGGTTAAACCAACCCTTCAAATCTTCTCCATGATGATTGTTGATCATCTTGGATGGCCTAACTACAACCAATTCAACTCAATCAAGCCAATTGACCTATTTATGCTCACTTGACCTGAAGTGACCTAAAGGGCATATTTGAACCAACTTTCAATCCAACCCAATTTTGATTGAATCAAACCATCCAATTCCTCCTATGATGATTTTTTATCATCCTTGATTGATTAATTATCATCAATTGTCAATAATTGGGTCAAACCAAGTCAACCTATCCATTTGACCAAACCAATCCATTTAACCTACATGAGCCAAATGAACCAAATTTTATCCTAAGCCAAATTAATAAAAACTAGTGATTCATACCAACCTAAAATCAATACTTGAACATGACTTGATCATCAATTGAGCCAAACCAAACCCAATTAGTCCTTTGACCCAAGTTGACCCATTTTGACCTAAAAGACCAAATTGGGTCAAATCAAAATCTAACCCAAATTGATTGCAACCAAGGGCTCAAGTTCATTCTAAATTGACTATTGAACATGATCAAAGCCTTGATTGAACCCAATTGATCCATTTAGCTCAAATTGACCTAAAGGGGGTCAATTTGGCCTAAATCATTCTTAAATCCAAATTGATTGAAATCAAAGCCTACAATCATCTTCAATTGATCAATTGAACCTAAACCAATGCCTAACCCAAGTCAAGTTGGCCAATTTTTCCAAATTGGTCAACTTAACCTATTTGACCCATTTTAACTCAAATGAGCCAAAATCAAATCCAAGTCAAATTTAACCAAACCAAAGCACCAAAATATTCCAAATACTCATTTAAACTTGACCCAAGACTTGGTTTGACCCAATTTGACCAATTGGTCAACCTGACCCAACCTAGCCCAATTTGACCTACATGGGTCAAATTGAGCCAAACCCATTTAAAGTAAGCCCAAACCCCTTTAAACTTGGCATGACCCATCCTTGGCTCACCTTGGGTCAGTCCAAATCCAACCCAACTCATGATTGACTCAAATTGACCCATTACCTAATGAGTAAAGCATGCCAAATGGGAAAAAATACCCCATTTGAATGGTCAAACCCACTCTCCTCAACATGGATGCCTCTTAGACCTCCACCTAAGCAAGAGGGACACTAGCTCACCTGACCTAAAGGTGATTGGCTTAACCATGAGCTAAGTGGAGGTGAGCTAACCTCTCCAAGCCTATTGGCGCACTTGGAAAGCCAAACTGAGGCATCTCAGCCTTTGGTAGCCACTCCCCCTCACTCACCCACTCAAATCAAGCCAAGTCAGCACCTCCCTGCCACCCACGACCACCTACAACAGTCGGACGGCCACTAGAGGCCAAACCAATCTCGTCCATCTGATCCAAGGGAGGAGGGGGTATACCCCCCCTCATTTTGATCTAAATTGAAGAGATACACACTTAGTAAGCTTCTTGAGGTAATTTTTGTGCCGTTAGAGCATTTCCCTCAGCTTCCTAAGCTCTCCCCTTGCCGAAAAATGCCAACCCGAGATAGGAAAACCTCCATCTTTATCCAACTCAACTGAAACTCAACCCCATTCAAATTAACTTCACCCACACGTTCATTAAACTCTGTCGAGTCGAAGCGAATCTTCCCTCGAGAGTTTTGAGCACCGAAAATACCTCATAGATCAACTTCGACGAGGATTTCAGAAATAGTTGATCCACAAAGCTGCTGGTGAGGAATCAAGCTGCCATCTTCTCAACAGGACTTTGCCACTTCAAGGTAAAGCTATCTTGATCAGTTCGCCATCGATCTGAAGCTCTGGCGAGGTATTTTTTGATGAACTGAGTATTTTCCAATTTTTAGGCCTTTTCTAAGGAAATGTGAATGTCATGCCAATCCAACCGTATGATCCTTATAGATCACTCCCCTAAAGGTGTGGGATCGATCCCAAGCCTCCCCGAGCTCCGATGAGCTCGATTTAGGCAGAAGAAGGTGGACGTTGTCTGTCTTCATGCTCAGGGGGATGATAGATCATCCATCATTTGTTCCGTGTGATTGGAACAGATGGTTGTGATCTCCCAATTAGACTAATCTTGATTGAATCCTTAGGAACCACAAGATTAATCTCTGCCATCTGATCTCAAATCAGAAGGCGGGGATGAAAGCATGTCCACTGTCACCACATCAGCGATGAGTCGAACAATTTTAAATAGCCAATCCCGCAGCATCACGTGGAAAGCATACCACATCATCGATCCATGTGGCACTGATGGGATTAGGCTTATATAAGGCTTAATTATCCTTTTTAATCATTGAAACTTTAATCACTACAAATAAATACTCACTTTAAAGGTAAAATAGAGGAGATTTAATTAAAAATATTTCTATTTGATTTTGAATAGTAATTAAGGCTTAATTAAGGTTTGAATGCAAACTTAATTAGCTTAATTAAAACTAAATTACTTAAGTAATTAATTCCAAATTTGGAGAATTGATTTGATGGGATGACCTCTGCCTCCCATGATTTTCTTAGAATTTATTACTTAGGTAATTAAGGGAATTGATATTTCAAACCCTAATTACCTTATTTAATTAATTTAATGATTAATTAATATTCAAAATAGCAAGAATTAATTAATTAAAGCTTGTTAATCACTGATTAATAATGAATGGATAAGGGAGAATGATTAGGACCTCCTTCCTAATATCTTTCCCAAGTTCATTTCATTATTAAGAGGATTAATTAAGATGGTAATTAATTAAGTGTCTAATTAATTAATCAAATGGATAAATTAAATCAAATTGAAATGCAAATCATATCAGATAATTAATAATGAGATAAAGGGTTCCTCTTTATGTGTTTAATAACATAAAGACCCTTTAAGGAAATTATGATTAACCCATAAGTGTGGGAAAATCATAAGAGTGCTTAATTAGATTCTTTAACTTAATTAATCTTTAATTATGTTCCAATCTCATTAGGTCATTTAGGAGCATTGCAACTTTACTTTTCTCAAATGTTCATATTTTTTGTGCTAATGATTAAATGATTAATCAAATTAAAGAAGCATAGGAAAGGATAATTAAGTGATTTAATTAATGTTTCAACTTAATTAACTCATAAATTTTATTTAATTATCTTTCCTTGAACTAATTAAGATTACCAACATGGGAATTGGGTTAAAACAACCAATAATTTCTCTCCTCTGTAAATCAACTCAAATCCAAAATCAAATTAATAGTGAACTTTGGTTTTCTTTAAGCAATTTTATTTGATGTGATTGTCCTTAGAAGTTAATGAATTTGAATGAACCATGTGTTTATATTTAATTATTCCTTTCCACTCACTTCTAAATATTGTATGTCATAAGAATCCATGCATCCATGTTTTCAAATCTAAATGAATCAAATGAATTTTATTTATGTAAGCTTGCATGTGTTGGCTTAACTTAATAATATGTGTGACTATTATCACTAATAAATTCAAATCTATTTTCCAAAGCTTATAAATTGATAATAATATGTGGAATGATGATAGTTATAAATTCATAAAGGACTTGCATGTGCTTATAGTTTAGTTATGTGAATGTGAAGCTCTCTTTCTTGAATTCATATATAGATTTACATATTTCTGAATGTTAATGGGTATATAGTCTAGACATCCCAGGAATACGAGGCTTTAAGTAGCCTGAAGAATGTCATTTGATTATCTCACTTTCCTGGTTAATAATGACTCTTACTTGTTTATATCTTTTATACATATGTATGTATACTTTCTTAATGAATGAAGTCTTATTTTTCCACTAAGTATGTATGCATCCATTCATCATTTAGTTGTGCCAAAATATATTGTATGTATAGCTATGCTAAGTGTTAAATCATGTGCATGAAATGAATGACTTGATATATGTCATGTGATAGTACTTCAATTGTATTAATCCCAAGATGCCTTTCATATTTATTAGGGTTATTTAAAGTTAACCCAAACTTAGGATTAATAAAAAAATGCTTAATAAGCCATTCACTAAAGAGAATTAAGTCTTAAAAATGTGCTTTAGAAAGTGGCTTAAGGTAGGGATGAAGGAGGGTAATCACTTTGCCTCTTTTTATAACACATAGAAGTTAAGTGTAAATAAAATGAAACCAAGTAAAACATAAATTAAAATTCACAAATCAACTAAACAACTTGAAGTGGAATCAACCTCTATGGTTAAATTAAATTCTTTCACACTTAAAAAATCATAACTCTAATGCTTAGTTAAGACATACTACAAAAGACCTTAGTACACATATTAGAATTAAGCTACAACTTTTAATCCTAAGTTAGGATAGTGTATGTGTGATGTATGGTTTATTTTGTGATGTAATATTTTAGACTGGATGTTAGGGTGTATGTTTCGTAGACTGGATGTTAGGCCACTCTTTGCCTAATCATGTCTTATACAGTGGATTATGCTTAAGGGGTTGCTTACAAATAAATATAAATGTTCTCTTTATAGGTTGCTTAAATCCCTAAGCATAATCCAAGTTCGAACAAGTGGACTTGGTTACCTATGTGCAGGGTACTAAGTCTGAATTATAAATATAATTGCTTAGGATTATATGTATGTTTAGCTAACATCTATTTTATAGGTGTAGTTGGATTTACTTTTCTTATATAAATGTACTTTTTTCAATAGGGATTAGGATTAGTGCTATGGGGGATTAGAATGAGCATTGACTAAAAAGGCTTATTCTTGGGGTGCCCTGTGATGCCTTGGAGCAAACCTGAGATATGAAGACATGAAGAAGTGAAGACCCCCATAGCATGTATTCATTTCTAATTGTAATTATTCTTTTATGTTCTAGGATATATAATGGTAGAACTCGGCTACCCATCTTTTCTCTTTTCTGGGTGTACGGTGGCACCCAGCCACACCAGCCTTTTATTCTTTTGTGGTAGTCTATAAAATTACTTGATGTTATATTTAGATTGCACAATAGGATCACATGATTTTCATAGTTTCTTCATATTTAATATTTAATGTGATAAGGGAATGCTTGATCTGTGAGGGTATCCCTTGTGATCAAGAACACTTGTTTCTCACTGATTTAGCTAACAATTAATTTTATCATATATTTAGGCAATAAAAATCCTAAAGCCTTGTCCAAAATATTATGTCAAAATGAAATAAATTTTATAAAGATTTACATTTGTAGATTAAGTCATATGCTCATACTCATGCTCTAGTCTCTTAGGGAGTGGGTTTAGGACTTCAGTTTCTTTCCAATTAAATAACAAGTCAAGCCATCTTACAATTTTATAAATTAGACTACATGACTTTGAATCATAGGATATGTTAGCTGGCGGCCACTCTAGGCAGTTGTAAGTCCAAAAGTCAGACGAGTTTATTCTCTTTTGTGGAGACAAACCCTTAGGTCCACCTTCGCTTAGATATAGGTTATTCTTTAGCTTGTATTAAGGCTCCCTAGATTTAGGATCCGAGGTAGCTAGTTTTTCTTGGGCTATGAGCATAAATCCTCACCTCTTAGATATTTCCATAATCTGGAGTTGATGGATTATAAGCCTTAGCAATTTAATAAAGATTCAACTCAAATAAATAATCTCTTTACTTTCAAATATATAAAGCCCTACTATATGGTAGATTGGGATGCTCAATAGGCTTCCTAGTATCATGAGCATTCCCTACTTATCTTCCTTTAGATTCTAAAATAAAACTTTCATCTATCCCACTTGATTGTTTAAACATAGCTAATTTATTGATAGCCTTAACCTTGAAATCTTTGGAGATAATAATTGCCTACTTTAATTGAGAGTGTTCTTAGAAAATTTTATTTTCTAGGATGTAATTAACTATGGAGGCTTACCTCCATAGGGAACTTAAGAACCCGCTTAAAATAAACCTATTTTTCTTTTTCATATAAAGTAGGGAAAAGATCTGTGATATATTCAAACACCCATCATGCCTTAGGAGTCCTTATTAGGTGATTAGGTCTATTATAGGGTGATGTTTCTATATTGTGAGATAGCATATCATACCTTAATGTCATACCCGATCACTTAAAATAAGTACCCCCCTACGGTCTACGTGATGTCCACCCCACATCTAGAAATAAACACCACACCAACCTATCAGGCAGTTGTCAACCATTTTCAGCACTAGTCAAGAAGAACATTAAGTTCAAGTGGGATTATAAGTGTCAGCATGCCCTTGACAGCATCAAGTAATATTTCATGATACCACCAATCTTAGTCACCCATATCCCAGGCAAACCCCTTATACTCTACACTATTGCATTGGATGACTCCTTTAGCACTTTGTTGGCCCAAGCCAATGATGAAGGGAAAGAGAACGTGCTCTACTATCTCAGTCATCGTCTAATACTTGTTGAACAAATTATCTACCCATTAAGAAGCATTGCTTAGCCTTAATTTTTGCAGCCCAAAAGCTACGACACTAGATGTTTTCTCATAAAGTAAACTTGATTTCTAGAATCAATCCATTGCAATATCTCATGACACGGCCGATGCAATCCAGATGATTGGCACGATGGTCCATGATATTGTCGCAGTTTGACATCACATTTGTACCCCTGATGAAAGGATAAGCACTCGTGGATTTCTTAGCATCACACCCACTTCTTGCATATTATCAGCTTAATGATGATCTCCCCAATAAAAAATCATGAACTTATGGGATATAACTATTCACCACTCAGAGATGTATTATGTTGGTGGGGCTTCCTCTCAAAAAAGAGAAGAATCACAATATATTCTCCCAGGCAAGGCAAGGGTAGGAATAGTTTTCCTAACACCATACCGCGATATAATTAGATTCTTATATCATCTATCTGATCCTTGCACCAACAACAAAGCTGAATATGAGGCTTTGATTGTCATTCTAGAGTTAATCATTTCACTAGGCATCTAGAATATCAACATCTTTGGGGATTCTCAGCTAGTTGTCAACTAGATCACTGGGTCATACAAAATCTTAAAGCTAAAGCTCTATCACTATTATAAGTACACCATGGAGTTATTAGCTCAAATTCTAGAAGTTACCATATACAAGATCTCTCGAGGATAAAATGCCATAGCTGATACCTTAGCCAAGCTTGCCAAAAAAATTGGCATATCCAGAAGATGAGCCTGTAACAATAGAGTTCCACAATAGGCAAGTTTTTTCACTTATTGATGTTAAACTCATCGATAAATACTCTCTTGAATGGGAGGTTGTCACTGCCAAAAAAGATGAAGCACTGAATTGGAGGAAAACCTTCTTTGATTACCTAAACAAAGGTAAACTACCTCAAGAGAAATCTCAAGTACATCAAGTGAAGCAAAAAGCACTCTCCTATGCCCACGTGGATGGTGTCTTATATCGAATGTCCTTCAATCATATGTGGTTATGTTATTTAAGCAAGCACGAAGCTCGTAAGATTGTGACCAAAGTACATTCAGGATTATGTGGAGCTCATTAATCCAGTCTCAAAATGAAATCCAAAATCAAGAGACTTAGATACTATTAGCCAACGATGATAATTGATTGCATGGATGTAGAAAAATGTTATCACCAGTGCCAAGTACATGGAGTGGTCCTACATCAACCACCCAACATTCTTCATCAAACTTTGTCCTCATGGCCATTCAAGTGTTTGGGTACTGACATAGTGGGCCCAATCAATCTTTCTTTGTCCAATGGTCATTAGTTCATCTTAGCTGCTACAGACTACTTTTCCAAGTGGGTAGAGATGATTCTACTCATGGAGGTCAAAGCTCAGCATGTGCTCTAGTTATTTAGGAACTATATTGCATACAAATTTGGGGTACCTCACCAAATCATATCTGATAATGGTACCGCCTTCTAGAGCATCAAAATTAATAACTTTGCCCGGAGACACAACATGGATTGGAGATACTATACCATCTATTACCCATGGGAGAATGGTCTAGCAGAAGCCTTCAATAAAATTCTCATTTATGTACTCAAAAAAACACTCAACGATAATAAGCAATAGTGGCATGAGCAGTTAGATGAAGCTTTGTGGGCTTAACATACTACATACAAAACTTCAACTCAATCTACCTAATTTTCTTTAGTGTATGGGTCTGAAGCTGTTCTACTATTAGAAGTCCAACTCCTATCACCAAGGATAGTTGTGGGTAGCAAAATTATAACCGACCAAAATGCAAAGCTACAACTAGAAGAACTAGAAGGTTTGAAAGAGAAACACTTATGAGCATGCCAGAATCTTGAGTTATATAAAGTAAAAATGATTCAAGCTCACAGCAAGTTGGTCCGTCCTAGAGCTTATTTTAGTTCTAAAAGACCAATTATTGCCTGTCACAAGATGGGAGGCAAGTTTGAACCCATTTGGGAAGGCCTTTTTTCCACAGAAAAGGTCTACCAAGGTAGATTGTACCAACTCATCAACCACAAAGAAGAACACTTGATGCTTTTTATCAACGGGCTTTATCTAAAGAAATATTATGCATGAACAATGTTCAAAATAATTTTTCATCAATAAAATTCCTCTTTTGATCAAACATCTCTTCAAATTGAAAGTTTTACATTACCAATTTTCATGGTGTGTTTAGGGTAGGTGGAAGAAAACCCAAGTGGCATCATATCCTTCATTAACACAACACAAACACAAAATTTCACACAAATACAAACAAAAATTCTTTTGCTTCAGACTACCTTGAGTTGAGATAAGTCCCTTAGCGGCCCTCGCTCGATAGCTGCTCTAGGTCAGGCTTGATTCACTACTTAGCTAGTATGTCTCCCCAATGGTCTTTTGCTCAGGAGGATGTGAGACCCCATGCTTTCTTCCTAGCTTTACCACTACAAACCAATGAGTTCCTTGTTAGTGTGGTATGTCTTATTGCATGACTAATAAGCTACCTTGATGTTGGCTTTGTTTAAGAAGATATGAGTCCCTGAACTTTTTTCTTGAACTAGTTGTCATGCACTAATTGGGTCTGAGTTTACATTTAAGGATTAGGTTAAGTCCCTCAGTGCCTCCAGTTCCTCCTGACTACTTCAAGCTTGGATTCAGTCCTTCTTTGTGACTCCCCACTTGGTAGTCACCCTAGGTCGGATAGTAGCTATCTAGCTGACGATAGACTATCCCGATGATCAGTTCTGCTTAGAAAGATGTGAGTCCCCGATGCTTTCTTCCTATATTGATCATCACAAACCAACAGGCTCCTTAGGTTGGCTGGTGTTCGCCTTATTAGCGTCAACCCACCTGGTGGATAACACCACTCAAGCAGATGTAAGTCTCGTGCTTCCTCCTTGAGCAGACTACCGTATACCTATAGGCTTTATATTTCAGGGATTAGGATAAGATCCCTAGAGGCACCTTCCTTGTGGGTATTCTATTTGGATTACACCTTTACAACCCCATCTAGACATGACCTAGGATACTATCAAATTGGGCAGTTCCCCTTTCCTAGTAGCCACCCTTATGCTTAGAAGCCATATACTACGAATGTATAAACTATCCCTTGGACCAGTAAATCTGAGATAGGCTAATGCCCTCATGGCTCCTTTTTAGTGTGGCTCCTCGCAAACCAATAGAGTCCACGCTAAATAAACAAACAAACAAAAGAAAATAAAATCTCTTGTGGATTAGGATAAGACCCCTAGAGGCACCTCTTTCCAAGTAGGCATCCTATCTTTTGGGCAGTGTCAACAAAACTCTTTATAGGAACCGCCTCGACACACTAGGTTGAGATAAGACCCCTAGAGGCACTCATTTAGTAGTCGCCATTGGTCAGATTTAACTTGTTGTGGCATCAATAGGTCACCCCAATAGTTATTTCTGCTTAGGAATATGTGAGTCCTCAGGGTTTCTTCCTAGCACAGTCATTGCAAACAAATGGGCAATCCCTAGGTTGGTTAGTTTCTACTCTTTGGCTGGAAGACTACCCCTATGGATTAGTAAATCTAAGGTAGGTTCAGGCTTGCATTTCCCCCTTCTTAGTGCAGTTCATCGCAAACTGACAGGGCCCAAATTGAATAATTCAAACAAAACCATAAATTAAAATAAAATGAAATTCAAACTTACAT
Source organism: Cymbidium sinense (assembly GCA_021442155.1). NCBI lineage: Eukaryota > Viridiplantae > Streptophyta > Magnoliopsida > Asparagales > Orchidaceae > Cymbidium > Cymbidium sinense. The sequence goes on along the minus strand of CM038215.1, from coordinate 232,912,553 downwards.
CCCCCGTTGAGTCAAATCCGAACCAAAATAAAACCCAAAATCCAAACTGAATCAAAACCAATCGACTAAATCAAATCAACAAACACAACCAAATCTGTATCCCAAATGGATCTCTCTATTAAATCAACTCCAATTAACCTAAGCAAAACCAATCATAATCTCAATCCCCAGTGGATTCCAATCAACAAACACGACTAAATTTGTATCTCTAATGGATCCCTCTTTCCTAAATCAATTCAACCAAATCAAAAAAAATCAATCAAATCTCAACCCCCAGCAGACTTCCTTCTATACCCTGGGCATAAATCAATTTAAATTAACTTAAACAAAACTCGATCAAATCTCAATCCCCAGCGGATCTCCCCTTTTATGCCCTTGGCATAAATCTTTCCTCATCTAATCAAACTCATGTGTGTATCCTCAGCAGATCTCCCTTCATGTCCCTAACATGAAACTAATTCTCACGACCAATTTCACTCATCTCTCTCTCATGCCCTTGGTATGATAGCAAATTGCATCATGATAGAATTCATGATTACATCTATCTCTTCATTTGGGATATGGATGGCCATCCTTAGCACTCATGGTCTTTCTGGATGTTGTTGATCTCCTTGGTCAATGTCAATAAGTGCGGTGTGCCTTATCAGTTACACCTATTGGGGGTCCTTTTGTTGACCTTACTTTTGGAGTGAGGATTGACTCATCCTTCCTTAGACTTCGAAGTCTTCTAGACACCAGAATCTCCTTAGCCATATGACACTTCTAGTGATTAGGTGAATACTAAACCTAAGCCTAGAGACTTAGGAAGGTGTGTCATAGGCATAGGCTATGCCTTAGAACCAAAGGAACTTACCTATCATATGGCCTAACCCATGACCTATGCCTATCCACTTATGCAAATCCAACCTCAAATCAACAAAACCAAACCCAATTGGATTTCATTTTATATCTAAGCTCCAAGTGAAAATGATTTGAACCTAAACTCATCTCAATTCCATAATCCAATCCCATGGCCCAACCCAAAGCTCCTTCAATTGAACCAAATCTAATTGAACTTCAACAAAGCACTCCAACTATTCAATATATCATTTCAAACTCTTCCAAAACCTACAATCAAACCAATTGATCTAATCAATTTCAATCAACCTAGCCTAACCCATTTGAACCCAAAATATCCAAATGGGCCAAAATCCAATTAAATTCAAATCAATTGCAATCAAAGCTACAAATCAATCCTAAATCAATCATCAAACTCAACTCAACCCAATTCAACCTAATCTAACTCAAATTGACCTATACAATTCACTTAACCTAAACTGACCTAAAGGACCCATTTGATCCAAACTCTAATCCAACCCAAATTAGATTGAACCAACTTATCTAATCTCTTCTATAATGATTCTTGATCACCATTGATTGTCCAATTACAATCAATTGATTCAAATCAAATAAATTTGAATTAATTCTTGAACTTGACTCAACCACCAATTGGACTTAACCAAGCCCAATTGGACCTTTGACCCAAGTTGACCCAATTTGACCTAAAAGGTTAAATTGGGCCAATGTCAATATAATCCAAATTGATTAAAACCAAAGACTCAAATCAATCATGAATTGATTATTGAACATAATCAAGCCCTTGAATGACCCCAATTTGACCAAGTCAACCCAATTGACCCAAAAGGATCAAATTTATCTAACTCATTCCCAAATCTAAATTAATTGAAATCAACACCTACAATTATCTCCAAATCATCAACTGAACCTAAAACAATCCCTAACCCAAGCCAATTTAGTCAATTTAACTAAATTGGTCAACTTAGCTAATTTTACCCATATGAACTCATATGAGTCAAATTCAAATCCACTTCAAATCAAATCAAACTAATTAAACCTAAACATCTCAAATCATCATTTGGACATGACTCAACCCTTAGTTTGATCCAATTTGATCAATTGGTCAACCTAACCCAATTTGACCTACATGGGTCAAATTGAGCCAAACCCAACCAAACTTAGCATGACCCATCCTTGGGTCACCATGGGTCAGCCCAAATCAAACCCAACCCATTTTAATCCTGAATTAGCCTAAAACCCAGTGGGTTAACCTTTTTAAATGTGATAAAATCCCCATTTGGATGGTCAAACCCACTCTCCTACCCTTAGCAGTCATCCTAAGCTCAAATTGGACATGAGGACCACTGGCTCATCAGACCCAAAGCTGATTGGGTCAGCCATGAGCCAGGTGGAGGTGAGCTAACCCAAGCCACCCCATTGGAGCTCTTACAAAAAGTGCTACACTCCACCTCAGCCCTTGTCAACCTACTTCCTTCAGTCAGCCACTCAAGGTGCACCACCTCAACACCTCACTACCATCCCCGGACCCTGGACGTACCAAAGGTTCAATCCAATGCGATTCTATGAGTGGTGCGGTGAGACAACAGATATTCATAGAGCTTCAAAGAGTCGAGACGAGCTTTCCTAGTGCCTTCCCGACCTCCCTTGAGCTTCATATCGTTGGGGAGATCAAAGCCCAGTGGAACTGAGCCTCCACTCCATTCAACTCCACCTAAACTCAACCAAATCCAAATTAACTTCACCCACACCCTCCCCCAAGCTTCGGTGAGGTAAAAGGAATCGATTCGAGCACCAGAGACCATCCCTAGACCAACTCTAATGACATTTCCAGTGGCGCTTGGTCCACAGAGTCATCGACTAGGAGGCAAGTCTCAGGCTTCTCAATAGGGCTTCGTCTCTTCAAGATGAAGCTACCTGAATCATTGGGTCACCGGTCTTGAGCTCCAGCGAGATAAATTCTAACAAACTATAGAAATCCACTAAGTTGCTGGCCTTTTGTGAAAAAAATCTCGATTTCATGCAATTTCTATAATAGGATCTCCTTAAGTCCCTTCCTTGAAGCTTTTGGAGTCGATCTCGATGCCTCATGAGCTCTAGCCAGCTCGGATCGAGTGGAGGAGGACGGACAGTGTCGGTCTTCCGTCGCTCAGGGGATGAAGGATCATCCACCATCCATTCCACATGATTGGAATAGATGGCCGTGAGTAATCCATTAGATTTATCCAATTTGATCCTATTAGAACTATGGGATTAATCATCATAGTTTGATCCAAGATCGGACGGCGGGGACAAGAAAGCACTTGTGCCACCGTTGACTTAGCATGCCATGGTGGATCGTTTAAGTGGTCAATCCCGCGACGCCACGTGAAAAGCGTCGCCACGTTAGCTCCCACGTGGCGCCGATGGGATTATGGATTAATTAAAGTTAAAAATATTATTAATTACTCATAACTTCAAAAATTCATAATTATTTGTAGAAAAATCATAAAAATATAAATCAACTTATTTTGTAAAGGGTAACTAGAGGAGATTTTAATAAAAATGATTTTCCAATGGTTTGAATAGTAAATAGAGCTTAATTAGGGTTTGAATCTTTCCTTAATTAGTTTAATTAAGCCCTAATTACTTAGCTGATGAGTCTCAAACTTGGAATATTGATTCAATGGGATGTCTTCTACCTCCCATGATTTTCTTAGGATTTATTGGCTATGTAATTAGGAGAATTTGAAATTCAAACCTTAATTATCATCTTAAGCAACTTAATAATTATTAAAAAAATGTCAAACAGAAAAAAATTCAATTATTAATGATCATTAATCACTGATTAATGGTGAAATCAAGAGGGGAAATGATTAGGACCCCCTTTCCTAATTATTTTCTCAAATCTATTTCATTAAGAGGGTTAATTAATCCATGGATTAATTAAGCAATTAATAATAAAAATTAATCAAATTGAAATGATAATCACTTCACATAATTAACATTCAATTCATGAGTTCCTCTTTATGTGTTCAATAACATGAAGACCCTTAAGGAAATTATGATTAACCCATGGGTGTGGAAAAATCATAAGAGTACTTAATTAGATTCTTTAATCTAATTAACACTTAAGCATGAGCCTACATTAGGTCTCTTTGGAGCATTGCAATTTTAATTTCTCATTTGCATATCATTTGAGGCTCATGAATAAATGGTTAATTAAATTAAAGAAGCATAGGAAAGGGTAATTAAAAAAGAATGCTTAATATTTCAAACTTAATTAATTCATAAAATCCACTTAATTACGTCTCTTTAAACACATTAAATCACCAACATGGGATGGGGTAAAAATAGCAAATGAATTTCTCCTCTCTGAGTTTAATAATTCAAATTCAAAATCAAATTCAATAAGAAGCATTGATTTTTATTAAATTATTTTATTCAACTTGATTGTCCTTAAGAATTAATGTGGTTGAATGAATTATGTGGAAATGTTTAATTGTTCTTTTCCAATCATTGTAAATCTTGTGTGCCATGTGATTTCATGCATTCATGTTTTAAAAAGTGAAAGAATCAATGGAATTTATTTATGTGTAAGTTGCATGTGTTAGCTTAATCCTATCATATGTATGGCTATTATCACTAATAAATTTTAAAATCTATTTTCCAAATTATAAATGAAAAGTTGAATTAACATTAACTATGAATATTATATAAGATTTACATGTGCTTATAGCTTAAACATGTCAAAGTTTTATTCTATCTTTATGATTCATGTATGAGTTTACATATATTTGAATGATAATAAGTATATAGTCTGGACATCCTGAGAATATGAAGCTTTAAGTAGCCCCACGGAGGTCATTAATTATCTCACCTCTTTAGTTAATAAAGACACATGCTTATTTAATTTCATTCCTATGTGTACTTATACTAGAATTTGGATAGAACTTTACTTTACATATGTAAAATATAATCTTTTCATGATTTTCATTCTCATAAGTTATGTGTACAGTCATGTGTATTTAAGAGTAGCAAGTATATAGTCTGGACATCCCGAGAATACTAGTCTTTAAGTATCCCCACAAAAGTCATTGATTATCTCACTTTTCTGGTATAAATAATTGCACGCACTTACTTAAAACATTAATACATGTGTATGTATATTTAGCTAAAGAATGAAAGTCCCTCTTTTCTACTAAAAGTATATGCATTTAGAATCATTTAAGTGTGCCAAAATATATTGTATGTATAAGTAATCTAAGATTAAAATCAGATGTATGTTATTAATGATGAAAATGAATGGTGCAACATTATCTATGTGATGGCAATTCAAGTTCATTAATTTAAAGATGTCTTTCATGTTGAATAGGATTCTTTAAGATTAACCCAAACTTAGAATTAATAAAACATTTAATAAATCATTCATTAAAAGAAACTAAAATCATAAAAAATATGCCTTTAGAAAAGAATTTAAGGTAGGGATGAAAGAGGTTTAGGCCTCTTTCTTCTCTTTATAATACTTTGTTGCTAAGTAATTATCAAATGGAACATAAGAAAATACAAATTAAAATCCACCAATTATCTAAGTAACTTAAAATGAAACAATCCCTCACGCTTAACTTAAATAATTTCAAACCTTAGCCAATTGAAATTCCAAAGCTTAGCTAAGACATACCACATCAAGCTTAAGCATACACATTAGAATACTAAGTCACCACTTCTAGCTTTAGGTTAGGACGGTGTATGTAATGATCTTATGTTTTATTTTATGATGTAATATTTTAAACTGGATGTTAGGATTGTGGTACGTAGACTGGATGTTAGGTCATTGTTAGCCTAATGTTATTTTTTGCAGGGAATTATGCTAATGGGGCCGCTAAAAATAAATATAAATGCTTCTTCTTATAGGTTGCTTATGCTCCTAAGCATAATCCACATTAAGATAGGTGGGCTTGGTTACCCATGTGTAGGGTGCTAAGTCTAAATTACATAATATAATTGATTGGGTTTGTATGTATGTTTAGCTAACACCTGTTGTATAGATATAGTTAGATTTACTTTTCATAAATATATAATTTTGCAATAAGAATTAGGATTAGTGGTATGGGGCTTAGGATGAGCTGTGGCTAGAAGACATAGTCTTGGGAGGCCCTATGAAGCCTTGGAGCAAATCAAAAGAAAGAAGAAGAAAGAAGAAATGAAGACCCCCATAGCATCTAATTTCAATTGTAATTGTAATTATTCTTTTGTAATCCGGGATGTATAAGAGTAGAACTTGGCTACCCAAATTTTCTCTTTTACCGCATCGGTCTTTTATTCTTTTACGGAATCTATGCATGAATGATTATTGTTGTGTTTAGATTGCGCAATAGATTTGCATCTTCTTCATTATTTTTTAAACTTGATGTTTGAATATGTGGCCTGGTTGCAGTAGGCTCTTAGGATAAAATTAATTTTTCTACCCTAATTAATAACTCAAAACTAAATTTTAAAGTAAGTCACAACTTCATTCTAAAGCCTTAAATATAATCAAGATAATTAAAAGATTTAGCAACCCCCTAGTTGAATGTTAAATATCTAACATCATGCATATCATCTTGTTTCACTCTTAAATTAAGAGGGTATCCATTCTTACACTTTAGGGAACACTTAACACTGTGAGCACCCCTCATGATAGATCTCTCTCTCTCGATTTGTAATAACTCAATTTGACATGCATTTAGGCATAAAATATCCCAAAACCTTTGTCCAAAATATTATGTCAAAGTAATATAAACTTTGTAAAATTTTATATTTAGACTAGGGAGTGAGTTTAGGACTCTAATCTCATTCCAATTAAATAACAACCTAACCATCTTGCAATTACATAAGACCAGCCTACATGAGTTTAAAGCATAGGATGTGTTAGCTGGCGGCCACTCCAGGCCGTTGTAAGTCCAGATGAGTCGAACGAGTTTATCCTTTCTTGTGAAGGTAAACTCTTATGTCCTCTTGGTGAATTATAAGCCCTAACATTCTAATAAAGTTTCAACTCAAATTAAACAAACTCTCTCAATGAAACATATAAAGCTTCACCATAAGATAAGCTGGATTGCTTACTAAGCTTCCTAGTACATGAGTGCTCCCTACTTATCTTCTTTTAGAATCCAAAATAAGTCTTTCTAAATTAAACATTCCCATTTGATTTTCAAAATGCCCAATTTTTTGATAGTTTAACTTTGAAGTCTTTAGAGATGATTGATTAATAATCCAATCGAGAGTAAATTCCAACTTCCTAGCTGTTTTAATTTTCCATGTAAAGAAAGGGAAATATCTCGGTATATATGAAGACACATCTGCCTTAGGAGTCCTTATTAGGTAATTAGGTCTATTGTATGGTGATATTTCTATCTTCCGAGAGAATACATGATATCTTAATATTGTACCCGATCACTTCAATAAGTACCCCATAAGATCTTCGTGGTGTCCACAATGACTCCAAATTAAAACACCACACTCACACTTGAAAGATTCGGCAAGGTCCCCTAAGATGAAACATACCTACCCCCTCTTCTATAGGCGACAAAACCTCCTAGATTGATCAAATTTCAGCAACTCATGGCAGCGAGTTGGTCTTCAAGCCGAACAATGAGGAGACAAGTGAAGAGATTCTTGCTCAAGCATCATCTCAACCTGAGCAAATTCATCAAATCAATGAATCCACTAAACAAGGGCTTCGGTGAGGTAGCTTCTTAATAAGAAAACTTAGAACAACCTTATGTTTTCATGATTTGTGAAGCAAAAGTGCAAACAAGTTAGATCTAAAAATAGGCACCCCTACTCTTCGCTTCCTGATCCTTTCGACTTAATTAGACTCATGAGATCATCATTGCTTTGACGGGATCATGGCCATCTTTGTGGACTTCATAAGAGTTCACACAAATTAGAAAGGACGACCTCTCAGTCATCCAATCCCTTTGGATTTGGATTCCAACTCTAGATCCAAATCCATTACCCACAACTAGGTGACCCAAACCCAAAAGCCTTTTCCACGTTGGCCGCCATGCGGGCTCGGCCCCGCTCAAGTAAACAAATTGCTGCACACGGAAAGGAGTCTAAATAGTCCAACAGCATAATAAAAATAATGCTTAATTAGGAGAAGTCATCGAACTTTAGGAAATCATTAGAATTCATACACTAGTCCCAAAAATGCTAATAAATACTCCATGAACTTAAAAATGAGTAAAATATAAAAAAAAAAAGTCCAAAATATAATGAAGATTTTAAAAGTAATTAAGATTTAATTAGAAATCATATTTTCGTAATAATTTTTTAAATATTCATTCAAATGATCTGAAAATTTTGTGGAATAATCTTGTTGATACTCTCTGCCTTCCATGACATTTGGATGATTGCATGAGGAATTATTAAATTTCCTTGGCTAAATAGCCCTTGGTAAAAATAATTTAAGAAAATCTTATGCCTCTTTTTTATTTTTATGATTATTATAGACTTATAACGAGTCTCATTCAACTATAAACATTGCATTGCTATATAAAATTCTTGTGTTCAAACCAAATTTTTGGATTAACTTGTTTCTGAATCTTTATCTTTATAAAGATAAATCCAAAGACTTACAATTTGAGTAAAAACAATGAAAGGCAGTTGATTCAATTGGAATCTAACATCACAAAATTAGCATTTAACCGAACACCCAAAGCACAGATTTATGACTATCTTAACAGCAAGTTCTATCAAACAAAAGCACTAACTTAAGTCTTTTGGGATCAATTTTATTTTTTATTTTTATTTTTACACTATTTTTAAAAATATATTTATTTAAAATATTATTAAAATAATGTAAATTTTTTTATTTTTAAAAAATAAATCATGTTATCTTAAAAGAAACGTCTGACAGCATCTATGATATATAAAAATAGAGACAATTTTGTATTAGGCAAATTTTTCAACAGAATAAGCTTTAAATTTACGTTAAGATTAATGCAGCATCTGATATCCGAAGTTTGCGCTAATTTAGTGCAAATTTAAGAGCAATTAGGCCCATCCTTTTGAGAAATCCATCAAGATATTCTAACACTTTCCATCTTTTTTTTTTTCCTCTTTACAAAAATTTTTTGTAGCATCCACAACCAGGTTCAAAAATTTATCCTTAGATACTGTCAGAAAATATAGAAGTGATGGAACTCAAAAGTTAGCAGCTTTCTTACAAGCATCTTAAAGAAGAAAAACCTATAGCAGATCAAAAAAAAAAAATTTTGCTTTCCCTTGGAACTAAGTATGTTCTATGGTAATTTCCAAGCCAAAATCTTCTCAGATGTCATGTACATCATCTGCTCGGCAAATTACAATTTATCAGCACTGATTTAACGATCCACAGGGTGAGATGGCAGCAAGTGCAGACACCTGCCTGAAAAAAATTTAACAAAGGCAAATTAATCGCATCCAGGAAAGCCATTATCAATGCATAATGAAGCTGAAATGATGAAACAAAAAAAAACAGTGAGCAGATCAAGAGAACAAACCTTTTACTTGGTAATCTTGTGGAAACCTAGGTTAAGATCCGATGAGATAGAGGTCATCAATGGGAGGGATTGGTGCCAAATAGCTTTGAAGACTCGTTTCTGATGAGCTTGCACAGACTGGCTGGGATTGTTGCCATTGTACCTGACGTCAAATATATGAATCATGGGATCTGCAGTTCCAGAGGAAAGATAGAGACCATCAGGAGACCATGCCTGGTTAATGAGGGCAGACTGAGTCTCACTGCTCTCCTGCTTCCATCCAAAAGAATGTATTTCAGTTTGCCTGAGCCGGATGTCGAACAGCCGTAGTTGCTTGCCAATGGTCCTAAAAAAGGACAAGGAATGACATATTAATGGGCCGATAGTAGGGTTGGGAATAGAGGTTGCTAGGATAGGCGAAGATAACACAGTTATTACGGAAATAAGAAAAAATGATAATCGCATAAAAAAATGATTCATAACATCTATCCACATGAAAGCAGAAGATTTTTTGAATTTAAACAGTACAAGTAAAGGCTGATCTGCGGATTGTAGTTCCATATGACGTTTTGTATCTCCAGATTTTTTAGGGAAAATATTCACAAGTTTTCTTTTTTTTGGTATAGCACAATGAATGTATCCATGCACCATTCAGAATGATCTAAAAATCAAGAAGGTGACCAACTAGATTGCTTATGATTATAATTTAGCATCAAATAAGAAGATCAAAGAGGTCATAATTGTTGAAGTTTAATGGTTTAGTTTGACGCAGCACCAAGAACAAGGTCACACAAAGCAATTGCATCAAGATGTGGGCAACTAATCATGCACAACTGTCCAAGCAAGCCTATGGATGACTCATCCCTCCAAAATCATTGGAGAATAATCAAGAATCTTAATTTGAGATCCCTTCCTGGTAGGTCACACAAATTAAAGACGAGAAGATCTTCAAAAATTACTTAATTTTAAAACCATTTCATCTGTCTTAATTTAGCTTGGCAAAATTTTCTTGCTTTTAAAAATGTTAAATATTGTAATATTCTACCTATTTTCATTCTTTGTTCATTTGGTAAAGTTATAAATCCATGTAATAGTAGTTTATTTGCTCCTAAGATATTCTAAACTTGATTAGACTTAAAAATTTTCAAGGCCTCAACTCCAACTTAACCCAAGATATTCTAGCCAAAAGCCCTGTATTAAGTTGTATTACCAGAGAGACAATATCTTTGACGTGAGCAACCAAAATAAGAAATTCTTAACTCCTTAACCACTAATCCAAAATCAATATAAATATTATTATTAGTTTTTTAACATCTCAAACATTTGATTTGGAGTTCCTTAACTCTTTTCTTCTAAAAAAATTACCTTTTCAAAACCTAAAAGTTTCAGTCTCAAACCTACCCAAATCTTGAAAACCTTTTTTTTTACTACCAATATAATACTTCAATCACACCTCAAGAAGACACCAATCAAGTTGACATCTTTACCATCAAGATCCTAGACTCCATATTAGAGTCAAGGGCTTCAAAGTAGTAAAGGTTAAGGAACTTGAAGGCACAAGTTAGACAGGGCATAACTCAAATATTTTCTTGGCATGATTTCATTTCTCAAAGTTGAAATGATTTAAACTATCTTTTAACTAAAGGCTTATATTTTGACCTCCATATATTTTATGCAAGTTAAGTCGAACAAACATGATGAAATCAAAGAATATCAAATGTGACGTTATGCAACTAAGAGTCGAGACACGATATCAAGCAAATTAGAGTTGAGATGCCTCAATCATACCTAAAATTGATAGAAATATTCTTCAGTCGTACAATAGATTGTGTTGACGCATCTAAAATGTCGAAATGCTTAAAAGAGGCTTTTCACATCTCCTAATTCCCGCCAAAAAAAGAGAGAGAGAGATATGAGTGCGATAGTGAGCAAGCTTAAGTCGAAGGACCTCAACTCTATTCAATCACACTCTGTTCATGAAATGGACGACGTCGATGCCTTCGAATAGTCCAAAATTCTAAAAGAAACCTTCTGCTATCAATTTGATGAAGCGTGATGCAAATGGTAAGTCATGGAATGCAACGTTGTGCAAATCAGGCCACTTCCCCTAGATGACAGAGTCGTAAGTATCACATAACTAGTTTGATTCTCCTAATAAGAATAGGAGTTGATAGACTGGTCAAAAATTATGTGCTTAATCCTTTAAAAATAATTTGATTTTCACATTTGGATACAATCATCAAAGGCCTAAATAAAAAACTTTCAAATTCAAAATTATAAACTCTCTATTTTAAGATTGAAAAATATAATCACAGGTTCTAATTATGGACCAATCATCTATGCTCAAAGTAGAGTTGACAAGGTCCGTAACATGACAAATCTTCAAATAAATTGTAAGCTACTATTGATTATATACTCGATCCTCTATGAGCAAACAAGCAAAATTGACAAAATTTATACCCGATTATAGTCATGTTGACTGAGAATCCCAATCAGAGAGGTTTTTATCAAAATACTTAAAGTTTCAAATCATCTCATATTTAAATCTCAACAACATTTGGAAGTTTAAAAAAATTATAAATGTTAAAAATATCCAAAAGAAAATTCATTATATGAGACAATAAAATTCATCTAACCTCCATAATTGTTAATCAAACTGACAATCTAAGAAATTTGTAGCTCACAAAGCAATCAATGTCTAATCAAGCATGTCACTATGATCACTCTCAAATGATCTCAAGCCTATAAAAATATGATAATCTATCCTTTTAATTGGGTGATTTACCCTCTTAATAGCCCACTAAATTATGGCAATAACTACAAATCTCTAATCAGGTGGTCTAGCCCCTTAATGACCTCACTAAATTACAATCATAACCATAGGCTCTCTAGCCAAATGGTTTAACCACTAAATGGCTTACTAAATTATGGTCACGGCCATTAGCTCGCAGTTTCCTCTTTAGCTCAGCTCTTGGAGTTATGAATCATAGGATACACTTGATAGGGCGTGAAGCACTTTGTTAACTAGAGTTAAGTTAATATTATTTTCTTTAACAAACACTCACCTCAAGTCTACAAAATCCTCTTAGACAAAACAACTCAGGTTGTTGACAAAGATCATTTAATTAGGTTCGGTTGACTATCTTTTTTGATTAAGTAGACTAAGGACTCTGACAGTCTGAGACGACAAAACTACAGGATCTTGATCAAGCTCATCACCATTTTTCCAACATCAGCTTTAAGTCAATGACAATGAATTTCTTAAATTTTAAATCTAATTTGTTGTTATTATAACTAAGCAAATTAGCCACCTCACGAATAGCATTAATTGAAAGTTCTCTCTCATCACCGGAATGAGTAATTAACTATATGAACTTGCACCTATAGAAAACCTAAAACTAGATCTAAAGTCTTCGCAAAATTGGGACGAAATCTCTATAGTGTTTTATTTGTAAATTTATTTGTCTTCTAAAAATTTGACAAACACTAATCAAAACACTCTTAAATGAGAGGCCAAGTGAGAAATTTTAAAACCTATAGTTTATTTTTTTCAAAAATTATTATTATTTCTATCCTGAAGTTTTTAAATTCATTGTTTAATAGCTTAATCATAAGAGAGAAAAATATTAAAAATACAAACTAATTGACAAATCTATGGAAATTTGTTTTTATTCACATTATTAATACCACTAAAAAGACTAGGCTTTTTTGTGAACCTGCCATAACATAATATTTTCTTGACAATTTGTGAATAGAAAAGTTGTGTTTCCTAAAAGAAAGCCTCACATTGAGTGGGAATTAAAACAAGATAGCTACAACATAGAACTTATATTTTCATAAAAACCATTTGAACTTTAAAAGAATTATGAAATTACCACTATTTGAAAAGGATTACTTGTTTTACAAAATTCATTAACAAAATAAAAACACATCTTTGCACACACCAGCATGTATTATGCTAAACTTTGTGTATTTAAGACAAAACATTATTAAAAATAACCTAAATTATCAAAGGAGACCTTGGGACATAAGCGATCTTTATAACCTCTCTCTCATCTTGAAGTTCTCTTAATCTTAATGTCACTTTGATTTGACAAATATATCATCTCTTCCTCTCATTTTTCTCCATTCATTATTTAAGAAAAAAAAAAAAACTACAACGTACACATCAACATGCCTCTTAAATTCACAACCTTAGCTCGAACAACTTTCATCAAATCACATAAAGAAAATTGTATGTTATTGATGATAAACTTAATGTGTCCCAAAACATATTCCAAACTCTTTAGAATTAACTATAAAACTTGATTATTACGTGCCAAACTGCACCTAAGCCTAAACCTAGGGATGACAAGATAAGAAGACCTCATGCCTAATGATATCAACCTAGACAAGACTTTAAGGTTCTAAACGACCTTGATTTGAAAATTAAAGCCTTAATTTTTTATAAAATCCATGATCCCAATAAATTCCTAGATTAGTTGATCTAAGGGTAAAATTTCTTTGACTGATATAATATAGATGATTATCAATGAACAAATTTTGCTAAGATGAAATTGTAGGGCATGCTAAAGTCTACTGGACAAACATATTAGCCAAAGAATTTGGAAATGATAAAATCCATTGGACTTGGTAAATTTTATAGAAAATTTAGTAATGATTTTAGCACTATAACGGCCTATAATCACTGACATTCTTAGAAAGATAAGTTCTTACGGGCAACCAATATAATCAAATATTTGATCAAATTAAAATCCTTATAACTTCTTCACTTGTCCATAAGTTGTCTAACTTTACCAAATCTTTTAAAGTCTATTTTACTGCCTCTGGGATAAGCATAAATGGAGTGCTCAATCAAGACAATGATACCATTGCTTGCTTTAATGAAAAATTCAATGATACCAAGCAATATTTCTCCACTTATGACAAAGAATTATAAGTCCAATCCCTTGAATATTAAAGACACTAAGTATTACATAATGATTTGACTTATTATATGATTATGTAACCTTTAAATTTATCAACTCCCAAAAAAAATAAAACACAGGATAAGTAGAATTTCTTCACGACTTTCTTTATTTTGAAATACAAACTAGATACTCAAAATAAACCTATTAATGCCCTATCCTGAGTAATCTAGTCATCTTCTCCTTAGAATCATAGATTCCTAACTTTTCTAGAATAAACGATGTTTATATTGTCTGCCTTGATTTTCATCTCCTTTAAAATAACCACCTGCATAAACCTCTTAATCCAATTAGCCTTAAATAAATTGTTAGACTACATGGATTACCATCAACAATAGTTTCAAATAAAAATGTTAGATTTATTTTATATTTTAGAAAAATATTATAAAAATTATTTGGGACAACTAAAAGTTTCATCTACAATCCACCTCAAAACAACTAGTCAAATGGATGTTGTGAATATTTTTTTTTTGTATCTTACTGAGGAGTTTATTAAGAATGCTGACATTTGAGACTTGCATCTACCTACTTAAAGTTTGCATTATTTTTAAAATAACTTAGAAAACATCTTTCAAAGTTGTTTATGGTAATAACCCAAAGAAATTAATTAAACTGGTAGATATTCTTTATCATTAATTTTTAAATGCTTCACTAACCTTCATATAAAATGTTCATGATCTAAATGAACAAGTAAAGCAACATATCTAATTAAGTGATAATATATATGCAATGCTATAAATTCTAAATGCTCCTCTAAGAAATATAACAAAAGTGATTGCATTTAATTTGATTTCCTCCTAAATATTATCCCAAAAAATAGCAAGTTGCATGTCAAGCCTTATAGCTCGTTTAGAATTCTTTAGAGACTTTGATCAGATGCTTATATTCTTGAATTCCCTCCTCACATGCACATATGTACCATTATTAATTTTAAAGACAATGCATTATCAGAAAATTAGTAAACTTCAAGATTTGCAAACTAACCCTACTGCTAGAGATACAAATCAAATTAGTATGTTTTATATATCCCATAGCTCTTGTATATTAATGACATCATTTCAAAAGAACTCTCCCTATCAGCAGACACATCACCCAGATTCTTGGTCAGATGAAAAAAATAAGCCTCATTTTGGAGACATTTGAATGACCAAAGTAGAGACTTGGATAAGCTTACAAGTGACCTTATTGATGAATACTTGAACTTTAACCTTGCAACACAAAGTTCTTTGAGATTTGATGGAGTCGGTGCAATGCCAACACAGGCTAAAGACTATCGCAAACCAATGGTCTACATCAAGATTTAGGTTATTCATCTCTCCGAACAAGCCCATGGACAACCCTCATCTCTCCAACATCATTAAAAAATATGTAAGAAATTTAATTTAAGGTCCTTTGATGGATAGGTTGGCCACACTGAACAAGGAGACGAAGACTTTCAAAAATTACTTGATTTCAAGACCCATTACACATGTGTATTATTTGGCTTGGTCAAATTTACTTCTTTTGAAAGCTTTAAATATTATAATATTTTGCTTCTTTTCTTTCCTTTTCATTAGGACAAGTCATCAATTCATGTGATAGTAGTTTAATAGCCCCAAAGGTTTTTCAATTTAAGGAGAAAAATCTTATAAACAAAACCTTCCTTTGTACTTTCAAATTCATTGAAAATAATTATATTTCTGCTTGTGTCAAAAGGCTTAATGGGCTTAATGGATGTTCCACTTGTTGACCAACATGACTGTCTAATCACTTGATCAGGCAACTATGGCGAGTCCGACAAATGATGAATGCAAATTCATGCAAATTGAATTAAAGTGCTTCGATTTTAACTAAAGCCATTCAAAACAACACTTAGTCATACAATATATGGATTGGGCCTATGACACATTGAAAGGGCATCAAAATTAATCAAATAACCTTAGCTCGCAAAATAAATTATTCAAATATGTTTGGTGTGTCAAAATCTATTAAAGAAAAAAATTTCATAACTAAATCTATTAAGTAAGCTGAAATCAATAGGTTATAGATGAGTGTTGGGTAATTCAGACTAAAGTCACCTTGATCATCAAGACCATCCAAACGATGTCCGTTCACAAAACGGACTACATCGATAAATCCAGAATGTCAAAAATATATAATTAAAAAAAAAAGAATAAAAAATCCATTTAACAAAGTCGATACACAAATGTGAAGTTTAGTTTGCCTTCGCGCAAGATTGTGACACATAATTCGAGGTGCATGAGAGACGATGAATTTTCTAATATATATATATAACATGTAGATAAAAGATAAAGCTAAAGCAGTTAAATTAAGTTAAAAATAAAATCAAATTATATATAAAGCCAAAATTATGGTCTTTATTCAAATTAACTAAGTTAAATTAAAATGCTTATTTAAATGCATATATTAAGTAAATAGTTAAGTTAAATTAAATTAAAACTATTTATATATATATATATATATATATATATATATATATATATATAAGTAATTAGTTAATTATTATATTAATTATAATAAGAACTATGTTATGTTAGATTTATATTTATTATAATAAAGTTGAATTAAATGTCTCTGTTAAGCCTATTTGAATTGTGACTTTTAAAATTGATGCATGAAGCATAAATGGGTTTAAGGCAAAAATGAGTATTACATTAACAAGCTCAATTTTAAACATGCCTGTTTCGAAGTTGAGATGCATCTGGAGCACATGATTATATGTTTTACTCATCTAATGGCCATTTCCGACACACAAAAAAAAAACCAAATAAAACAAACTAAATTGTCCCCTTACTACCTTGTCATTAACTTTATCTCAATAGAAATAATAAAAGAAAACTCTCACTTTCACAACTTCAACAGTCACTCTCACAAAAAAGAAAAAATTCCTCATTTTTGCACACAAACTCAAGCTTCTTCATGCATGCTATTCCTCTCAAGGTCAGAAACTCCAGGGCATGATCCTCTCGTTATCATGCAACTTTCTCCAAAAGCTCTCAATCACAATACCTTTCCCAAATCGTACTGCGCCCAGATCTTCCCCCTTTTGTTCTCTCGTTTTCCAACCAGGCTCTCCTCTCTCCCATACCTCCCATCAAACTCCTCTCACTCAATCAGCCCCGCAACCTACACACAAACCACACATATCTCCCTCTTCTTGGGCACGCATGTTATCCCCTCCTCAACTAAGCTCTATCATCGCTACTCTTCTACGCAAGTGATATCAAAAACCCCACCAGTTCTCCTGTCTCCGCACCCTTCCAGTTCTCCGCTCCTTTCCTCTCCTAACCAAATCTCCTGCTCATGCACAACAACGTCCTCCCTCTACCTCTGCCTACTCGCAAGCCACACTCACAACCACCCGGAGCTCATAGATTTGCACAACTAGTCAACCGACCCACCATCTCTCAACCCGCGAACCCATTCCTACTCTCACTATGTTGTCGCTCAAACAAACACCAAACCCACTTCTTC
The DNA here is from genome assembly GCA_021442155.1 of Cymbidium sinense. Lineage (NCBI taxonomy): Eukaryota > Viridiplantae > Streptophyta > Magnoliopsida > Asparagales > Orchidaceae > Cymbidium > Cymbidium sinense. Next base: position 232,894,771 of record CM038215.1, on the reverse strand, counting down.
ACATTCTTCCTGCTTGATCTCAGATCTGCATTTTTCTCTCTAGCCACCTATCTCTTCTTTCTATTTTCCCTCAGCCAAACCTAACGGAGCCACCAAACTCCCTCAGCCAAACCTAGGATTGTTAATGAGTCGATCCAAAGTCAACTCATAATCGGCTCGAACCCATTTTGACAAGCTCAAAATTGGATCATTGCTCAAATCACTCGATTTCGAGCAAGCCCGAATCTTTGTGAACTAGATCTCAACCTGGCTAGTTTTGAGTTTGAGCCAATGATTCGAGCTGGCTCAATTTAATCAAGCCAACTCGAACTAATATATGTTCAAGCTGCTTTTTACAACACATAATAAAATTTGTGGTCAAATAAATAATTTATAAGTTATGCAATAATAGCAAAATGATATAAGCCACTTATATATAGTTTTAACAATACCATAAAAAATGTTTACAAATTACAAACAAACATAAATACATAATAGAATCAAATACATTACAACTTTCAACTCTATGCACTAATATTTTTCATAAACATCTTTGTCAACAATTTAAAAAGTGCAAACTCTCAATAATATGAAATATTCATTTTAGTTCCTCAGTAGATCAGCCCATCATATGCTCATTGTTGCACCATACCAAACTCAAGAAAATATTAGCACTTTAAGATACAAGTTACACACAACATTTATGAATGTAATAACAATTATAGAAAATATGCAGATCAACAAACTGAGATAAGGTGTAACTATTACCCTCAGAAAACTGAAATGATTGATGGATATATGTAATAAATTTATTAATAAAATAAATAGATCAATGATCTTAACAGCATAAGACAATTAACTGAACAGGGCAATAGACCAATGGCCAACAAGTAAAACTCCCAGTCCCCCAACAGCTAACTAACCAGTACTACCAACAGCTAACTAGATAAAGCCACAACACTACAGCAGACAATAGCAAATAGCAGCAAGCAAGTTGACCCTTAATGGCCAAAAACATAGAAATGGCCAGCAATAAAATAGCCAACAGCCCAAAATTTGTATAACTTCTATAACACATCTAATTTTGTTAAGAATAGCCAAGAAGACATGAATGTAATATCCAACAGTTACAATAAATTAACAGCCTTAAATATAACACATTGATAAAAACATAGCCGCAATCTCATGTCATCAATCACTAAAATAATATGATGAAAACAACACAACATTATTTTCTCAGAGCAAGCCACAAACTGCCCACAGGCAACAGCCTCTTTTTAGACAATAATTTCTTAGAGCAAGCAATAATATCCAAAAATAAGAGTGAAAAAAGCACTAGCTCAAAAGTCACAACTTAGGGCAAATAACACTAGCATAGGCCACAACTTTCTTTTAAACAGTAGTTTCTTAGTCACAATTGTTTTGGCAAATAAAATAAAGTCTCAAGGTGTTAACAACAAACAACACCAGTCGAGAAAGTGATGCCATGCAAGTGCAACGATGAAATAAACCAACAAATGAATAAACCCTCATCCTTAGTGTATTTAGAAGTAACCTTAAATTTAAATATAGAGAAAACATTAAAAAACCTTACAAATATTGATGATCTAAGACTTGGAGAAGAGGCAAGTTTACAATAAAACAAATATAAAAAAAAGAGCGATCAAGTGTTTAACTACTTCAAACCCTAGGCACCAACAAGGAAACAAAAACTAACAAGTCGAGATGCCGGGACGATGAGTCAAGACTCAAGAGATCGAGAGAAGAAAACGAATTAGAGATGAGGGTTAGGGCAAAGGAGAGCCCAAAGAAACAATGAATATTTCAACATTTTCATCAATAGATCACCCCCATCCACAGCACATCCAATGATCCCAAACACGTGGCTACTGGAATTGCAGAATTGGTGGGGTGATTCAAGTCAATCTTGAGCCAATTCAATCTATGTTATGGTCAGCTTGAAAAAAAGATCAATCCGAGCATTTTGCTCGTAGCTTGACTCTAATTACTAGATTTGATCTCGATTCAATCCAAAAAATCAATCCGATTTTTGAGCGATCATCGATTTTTGATCAAAACTAAAAGCCTTAAGAAAATCATGAACCAGATCTAAAATCCTCACAAAATGAAGGTGAAATCTCTAGATAGTGTCTTATATACCATTTTATCTGCCTTCTGAAAGTTTGATTTAGACTCGACACTAAATCAAACTCTTCATCGAGAGGTCGGGCATATTTTTGGAGCCCACACCACTCATTAGTGAAGCATGGTAATTGATCTCTTTAAGGGTTTCGTGAATGCTTAGCTATCTTTTACAACTCTTATCCCCCCCCCACCAAAGTTCCCAACTCAATTCCCCTCTGCTTTCCAAAAGGCTCAACTAATCCCAAATCTTTGTCTCTTTTAACTCTATGACACCTTTAACACATTTAAAATTCTCCTACATATTCCTCCACAACTCCTAAAACCCCAAGGTCTCAATTCCTCATTCACCGCAAGAAATCCTAGCCAAAAGCCCAATACAAAGAGAAAATATCTTGTTGTGAGCACTAGATTAAAAAATTCACAACCTCTTAACCATTGATCCAAAATTCATTAAAACATCATCATTGGTTTGTTAACATCTGAAACATATGAATTGAAGATCCTCATCATTTTGCCCTAAGAAAAAAAAAAAGAAATTCAAAGCCTAGAAGTTTGAGCCTCCAATTTGTCAAAATTCTAAATATTCTTTTTTTTCAGTACTCATATAAACCACTCCCAAAGGACACTAATCAAGTTTCTATCTTTACCATCAAGATCCCATAGATTCTACATCACAATTTCTCCATGAAAATAGTCACGTGTGGTGATTCTTCAATTAAACCATTGAGACAAAAAAGATAATATCAAAAATCTATAAGAGTGATCAGATCATCCACCAACCATCACATGAGAATGATCAAGGCTCCAAAAGTAGGATCATATTTCATATTATAATAGATAAAAATTAATTTGAATTTTTAATTATGTTTATATAAATTTGTATTTGAATTTTAGTTCATATTTAAAATGGAATTTACCTATTTTGTCATTATCAATAGGATTTTTCTTTTATGGAGATTATTTATCAAAGAATTAAATATTAACCAAATTGTACTTGCTTATTTAGAGGCAAAGATTTCCACACAACAAGATTCTTCTATCTAAATTTCCCTTTCATCCCTCTTCTCTACCAAATTCGTAGCTCGCGAAGGTTCGGATCTCCAGCACTGTAGCAAAGTCATTATTGCCATGTTAATTGTCTCCAACTACCTGATGATAATTTCTGTGACTGGTTATTTTGTATAGCTAAACATTGTCATTGCTACCTGTTTTGTTTTGTCATTATAATTATCAATGATTGCCTGTTGTTACTGCCACTAAATGTCATTCCCAATTTGCCATTGTCGACTTGTTGCTTCTGTTGTTGATGTTCCATTGCATTGAATTTTGTCATTGTTTGAAACAATTTTTTTAGTGAAATAAAACTTAGTACATCCACTAGTTGCTTTTAGTGGAGTAAAAAAAAACAAAAGCAACAAAGGAAACCTATTTACAATGAGAAAGAAGTCCGTAGATCAAGTTAGTCTTAAAGCATAAATCTATGTCATGATACAAAGAAAGAAGTAATACAAAGACAAAGGAGAGTATTCCTTCCTTAGAGCTGCATCGGAAGTTAAAAAGAAAGGAAAAGGCGAAGAAATCCAATTAATTATTAACAATAACTCTAACAAATATAGCCAATGGAATGCTATCTTGAAGATGAATAGCCATAAAGAGGTGACTCGAGATTCCCAAGCAACTAATATGTTATGAGTTCTATCCAATGAGATACGTAGAAGATTCATAGAATAAGTAACAGTTAAGGCAATTTGTGAAGAAATGCACCGTGGAGTTTTGACGTAAAGCAGTTACTTTAGAAGTAAATATTGGGGACCTACAAGCTCTGATAAAGTACATCTCAAGGCTTTATTTTTTATGAAATTGCAAATGAACTACATTTGTTTCTAATCACTAATCTCAATTAGGCTAGTAAGATGGCAATTGTCATAGGGCAGAAGAATTAAGGCAAGAAATATAGGAAACCACAATCATCCAAAGAAAGCTTGAACTTCTCAAAGAACAGTAAGGGTAAGAAGACGAGTAATTCTCTAAAAGCTACTTCCACGTCCAAGTCAAATATTGCAAGAAAGTTCTATGAGCATTGTTAAATACCTAATCATACCAAAAAAAATGCTTGAAGGAGCACCTTGAACAATTCCCAAAAAAAGGATGGAAAAGAAAAGTTAATTGCTAATATTGTAGACAACACCAAGCTTCATCCTATAGGCAAGGCACACACGTCCTTATCTCTAATGGATATGTCAAAGGATATAGTGGAGAATCCAGGACAAGAAATAGCTGATTAGCATCATTGTCAATATCAGTAGATAGAAGAACCTCATTTTTACCACTCTGGTGCAGAGTTGGGAATGGACACAATACTACATCTAAATGAATATCCTTTGGGATAAATTCAAAAGGGATCTAAGATCAAGATTGATTATCTTCGATTAAATTTTGCAATCACCAAAGACTATATATCTATGAGAATATATATAAGGTGGTTCCTCTTAACATATGCCAGTAGCCCATACCTACATGAAAAGTTGGTGTTTGCATCAGCATGACTAATAGTGTCAAATAACTAACAATGGGAAGAAGTAATTATTGCAGGACAATGATGTACAACTAACAGTTGTAATGGCAGGTCAAGCAAGTATAGCATATATATATATATATATATATATATATATATATATATATATATATATATATATATATATTTATCATTAGAAAGATCAGTTAAGATTCAATCATAAAATGACATCAAAAAGACTTCATAGTTTGGTGAGAGAAAATCATTTTTGTAATAGCAATTACTATCAAATAAAAACATTGCTTAATGCACTTATAGAAATATAAAAGTACATGCAATATCATCGGAACATTCACATACAAATCATACACAACAATCAATATATTTTGCTCTAAATGAAAGAAAAAAATTACTATAAAATAAAAAATTAAATTGCTCATTTTTATTGAAGCTCGATTGATCCTTTCTATTGCGAGAAATTTATTAACATGAAAATCTGTAATTGCGCAACTATGTTAATTAGCTTAATATTTTTTAAAAAAAATTTGTCATTATTATCATTTTCACCATTATTATTAGGATTATTATTTTATTATATTATTATTATTATTATTATTATCAAATTATTATTAATTATTATTATTATCATATTATTATTAATTATTACTATTACTAAGTTCTCATTAATAATAATATTATTATTATATCATCATAATAGTATATTATTACATTAATATTATTATTAATATTATTATTTATTTTATTATTATATATTGCTAATAGTATACTATTATTATTCTATTATTATTATTTTATTATTATATTATGTTACATTATTATTAGTATATTATAACTTTATTATTTATTATTCTTTTTATTATTTTATTATTATTAATTTAACTATTTTTATAAATTTATTTATTATCAAATATACTAAATTTTAACTTATTATTTACTATAATATTACATGTTAATATATTTATATGTATATATATTTTATAGCTCCTTCCACCAAGACTGAATAATCAATTCCCAATAGAATTAAAGGTCGCCTGATCAAAATCTTTAATCCCAATAGAAATATGTGACACTTTTCTTCAACATTTGGGATTAACTGCAATGCATATATTGTGTGTTGAATTCAGCTTCATATTGCATAATAGATTAATCTTCCTACACCAGTCTAATAAATTTGTCTTGCATCTAGTCTATTTGTACCAAGAGGCACAAACCACTCCCAAAAATTTTGAACAAATTCTTCCTATCTAATCATGTTACTAAATTGACCACCAAACTTATCTTGCAATTGTCCTTGTTATCACCGCTCTGCTTCACCTTCAAAAGGGAATGCAACGAGTGTTACTCCTATATTTGGATGGCAGGACATACTGCCAATAATCTTCTCTACTTACATCCACCAATGTTCAACTTCAATCCATCCTCCAGCTCCAACAAATATGAGCAACTTCATATCTTGAATAATTTTAGCTACTTATTCATTAGAGCTCCTCCACTCCCACTAGCTTGAGTTTGAGGATTGTAGATCAACTACATCATTGCAATCATCATATTAGTAAAACCATCCATACTAGCACTCACACTGTTGAATTGAAGGTTCATATTCTCTCCTTGAAGTCTTGTAGCTTTAAGTTCATCAACCCTAACAACTCTTGTTTTATCATCAATATGATTGGTGTACAAAGGCTTAAGTAAATAATATGACGAAGTTAGGACTAATATATTGATAACTAGTTTTTTTCATTATTCATCATAATGACTCTTTTCATATAATATTTACCTTGCTAATTTAATTTATTTATCACTTTGATACCACTCTTACCATGACATTTCTCCAGAGCTAGAAGCACCAAGGCAAGTATAGATGGTCAAATGAATAATTAAATATTCTCACATCACAATTAATAGAAATGAGCAATTATATTTTTATTTTTATTTTTTACAAAATTTCTCATAATATACTATAACACATAGATTACTTAAGTACTAGTTAAAATACCTAACTCGCAAAGATAATCTTTGACTATACATGTACTCTTATTCATTCACAGAACTAGAGATTTTCTTGAAAATGGTCATCAAGTAAAGGGAGAACTAAACAACTCAGTGAATAATTATATCTCTAAGTCACAGTAAGTCAAAAATTAAAATACATAATGCAAGCTAATTTCTATCATATAATCTCATTTTTATGAGATAGCAAGAAAATACATTCATAAAAATATAGGATCAAAAACTATTTATATTTTTATATCTTTTTTTTCTTACTGTATAACACACTAGTCATAGAAGTCACTACCTAAATGTATACCTAAAAGGCACATCATATCATAACCTTTTCCAAACCTCCCTGAAGGAGAGGTAACATTTTCCAACCTAAACCAAAAGAACAAGCAACCTTTTCTATCTCTATTTATGTGTATAGATACATTACATCCTCAACTAGTATTATAAGATAGTTAAATTCATCAATCAACATTACAAGCAAACAATCTATAACATATTCATATTAATATATTTCATCATACATATAATTATGTGTCTGTATATTATGCACCATTTTTATAATTTCTTATTTGATCTACTCTTAAGTAAATTTAAATTGTTTAGTAGAAAGAGTCATTAACACAAAATTGAAGTAGTCAAATGGCTTTATAATTCATTTCATTTACCTATTGTATCCATAATTTTTACAAAAAATACATAATAAATTCTTTTAACAAATATTTAGATCTTCAAAAAAAATGAACATTAGATGTAATTTGGAAAATTTTTAAATATTATTCAAAATTGTTCATTTGATAATGTTAGATATGTTTTAAATGCACATAAACCATAATAATATTTTTAATGTAAGAAATTATTTTTAAGTGTTGGTTTCATTTCAAAAGAGTATTTAAAAAGTCATAGTGAAAATTCTTAAATAAAGTTAGTCCATTAAATCTAATCAATGTTAAATAAAATCATCGCATAGCTCAAAAATCTTAAACATATTTCAAAATCATATCATCAACTTTAAGACACTTGCACACTCAGTACGTGCTCTTAGAGGTTGTAAATAAATAGCTAAACTACATTCCTTCTACAAATCCACCTCATTGTCATAGTAGTCCTTTTGTAGAAGCTATAATGATCCGCAACTTTAATGCAACTAAAACCTTTGTGAAGCACTAACTTTCATCACATTCAACCACTACCCCACAATGGTCTACCATATCATTAGGATTAATCTTTGTGAAACCATCAATTCCCTCATCATCAATTACAAGATGCTAGTGGCAACAAACCAGACATCTCCAACAACTAATAAAAGCACAGACCACCTAGCTTGCTACCACCAACTCCATCAAATTCCTTAAGGAAATATTTGGATTACCACAAACCCCACCTTCCTGATTATCAAGTCAAGGCCCTCACCCTTATCTACATAACTCTAATTGATCTCATGGCCTACAATGCCCATGCCATAAGGTGCCTCTTCACCTGCAGCAATTACCCAAAGACATACGCCAATGGCATTGAATAAAATTTCACCCTCCCTACTCTGAAAATGTCATCATCGAGGATTGCATGCCCAAGTATACCCTATAGTTGATATCAGACTTCTGTGATGCTCTATAAAGCCGCCTTAAATATTGCTTACAGTAGATGCTCAAGTTTAAAAAAGGGATTGTCAACACATTTGCAAGCAAGAATGGCACTACCAAAACTACAAATCATCGTGCAGGGCAATGGTGAAAGGTGATGCTTGAAACCAAAGTGACTAGGATGGCAACCATTTTGATACTCATAGATAAAGACCCAATTTAACCATGGATTTGGGCTTTGTTTAGGAGCGCTTTTTAACTATTTCGCTTTTCAAAGATTTATATTATTGCATTTTTTAATATATGATAAATATGCAAAAAATAATAATATATTATATGTGGCCTCCATGGGTTCACAAATATGGTCAATACACTAGTACAACTCATTCATATATATATGTAGTGGCTGAGACATTTTTCTATAACAAAATATGACCAAATGGAACCTAAGTTAGAGTTGGGTCCATGCTTTATTTACTTTAACTCATATAATATCTATTGGTTCTTAGTAAAAGTAATTGCTTGTCCTAACTAGAGTGACAACAGAGTGGTAGAATAATAAGATTGTTAAGTTCAAGGTGGTATACAAGAATATTAAAATTTTGGTGTCAACAAACCTACCAAACTATTTTTAGTGCACTAACATCAAAATTTTCTATTTAGAAACAATACATTGTGGAAAGTAGAAATAAATATTATTTTGACATATAATACAGACTAGGTAGGATGTAGTCAATCGTTTATTTTCTTCAGCATTTTAATATATAACTGGATAGTTGGCATAAATTGGACCTGACAAATGTCCTCAACATGGAAGATAGCGCAATATGAATTCATAGCACAATTTTAGTGCAAAAAATATATTGTGCAAAACTACCAAGTGGTTGCCATTGTTCACAAACATAATCTCTTGAGTTCAAAATGGGTTTAATTATTAGAGTATTTAGCCCAATTTTGATCCTTCTTTGCTTCACTCCACCATCAATAAACATGTAGCTAAATAGGCTGATTGCAGGTCAAGGCAAGTTGGATGTGTTGCTTGATGATATCACGAAATCCTAGTCATCTATCCCATCTTCTTCTTTCAAAGCTTAGATAATAACTTTGGTGAAAGACGAAGACCTAAGACAAATGTTTTTTTTCTACTGGAGAATGCACTTAAGTAATAAAAGTATGAATTTGAGTTTTGGATTCTCTTCATGAAGATTCAATATACCCTAGATTGGAAACATTTATAGATCCTGATCATTGGAAGACATCTAATCACTGAAAACCACAAAAATTATTTTCTTATAAGCTGACATGGGGACTCAGGGAAAACAAAATACCAATGGACAACTCACCACAAACAATTATAAAAAAAGGGTGGATGAAGCCTGCCATATTAAAAAACATATAAAGAACGAATACATATCTAAACTATAAGATAATGAATGTGTCATCAGTATGATAATTCTATTCCAGGAAAGAATGAATAAATGTCCTAACATTGATATGCACAAAGACTACAAACATACCCCGTTTGAACCATGAACAGGTTGAAGTCACAAGGGTTTGGCAGCACACTCATGCATCTGCTATCTATCTGATGCTTGAATTCAGCTCTTTCTGCCAAAAGATCAAAACCAATAACCCTTCTGTCAGAACCAGTAGATAGTATGACCTTCTTCTGCAGCAACCCTGCAACTCCCATGACAGCAGAAGTATGGAGGGTCCGATGAATTGCCCTGGGTTTCCAGGAATCATTTTTCTCACTCCAAAGGATCACAGTATGGTCACTCCCACCAGTTGCAAAACATAAATCACTCCACGGCATAAAAAGAATACTGTTTATGATGCCCTTGATATGAGGTTTTTCTTCCAAGAACGTAACTTTTTTCTGTATGAAACAAGTCACAAAAAAACAGAGTATTATTGCAATAAATGTCCAAGCACCTTCAATGATAAATAAAGAGATTATGGAACGCACAAAAGAACCAATTAGCTCAGCTCGATGACATAAAATAAAATATAAACACCACGTATTGAGAAGTAGGATAAAAAGTAACAACGAAATCCCAGATAATGAAGCCTTGCAACTGTCACAACATTGAAGCATACAGTTGTAGGTGACGAATAGCTTTGAAAGGAAACTTACATTTCCAGCCAATCTAAGATTCACCACTGAGATCTGACAATCACCAGCATCGCCAGTGTACACAGAAAATAGGTTATCACCATCTGGGTGCCATGCAACATCTTCTGGCCATCTCCTGTGTTTAGGGGAGAGGCAATCTATGCTACTAAGCAAATCAGCACTAGGCCTGAAATACGATAGAATAAAGTTCATTTAGCAAGGTAGCACTAACTTAATCTATAATTGTCTTCTTTTCCAGTGCTGTGCCTTCAAGATTTTTGGACCTCTTTCTCTAATTTTTAGTTGAACCTGACTCTGCATCCATGTTTCTCTCTACAATTACCATGCATTTAGCTTACATCCCTCACACACTAAAAACCCAAATAAACGCTGGCCAGTCTCTAGATCAAATTTCTAGTGTGCATGTCAAAACTGTAGTAATAATAAAGCCAACATATTTCATAGAGAAGCATACTCAAGGAATGGTACTTCCAAGATAAGTTTGTTCAGTAAGCCTACTTTCATTGATATAATTTTTTAAACCTCTATAGATATTTGAACTCTGTCTTTGCAGATGAGAATCCCATTTGTATAAAAAATTAAAAATTAAGAAAAAAAAGCAAAACAAAAAAAAACAAAAAAGTTAAGTTGATAGCAATCACAAAGAGGACAAAACTCACATTATAATTTGATAAAAGAATATCGAGATCAAATTAGCGGGAAAAAATGGAAGATCATCATTTAGGGGAATCATTATCCATTCCAGAATCAGTAGCTATGCATGGGAGGACCTTTTAGACTACAAAAGACAACTTTCAATACTAATGAATAGGCACATATTTTATGCAGGCAATAAAGTAAGTACTCGATCCATCTGACAGTCAAAAAGCTAAAACTGGACTTTCAAAAAAAAAGAAAAAAAAATTAATGGCGCTAATAAATGCTTGCAGTAATATATACCAACTCTACCCTGGTTATTTATTTTTCAAAATCCTACAAAATCATGATATGGGCAATGCCAAAGTAGCAATGAAGAAAACAAATTCCCAAGTTAATTAAAGAACAAAAAAAATAATTTATGGGAAAACAATCAGGTGCAAATGCTTCCAGAATGCCAACAGACAGTAACTTCCTAATATGCATAAATTTATCCTGACACCTAGGCATTCGAGATGGACACAAAAGAAAACGTATGACACCTACACAAAGTCAAATATTACAAGCAGCAAGCTTGCTTACACTATGAAATCAAATAAATTCCATTTAAACCAATTTAAATAGTAGATGCATTAAGAAGCCTACCCTTTAGTAGCTTGTACTTGCCATAGATTTACCACACCATCAAGCGCACTGCAAAGTCATAAGAAATAACCAAACTGTAAACAAAAACACAATGGAAATTTAAAATTTCATTAAGTTAAAGAACATGATTGATTTCATAATTTATAGAATATTGTCAAAATGCAAACACAGTCATGGTGTCTAAAGACTAAGGATATGAGGTCCAAACATAATTTAGCGTGCAAGTCTAATAACTCTTTTAATAGTGCCAAACAAAAACACTTGGCACAAAGTTCAGCCTCTTGTCATGACAAATAAACAGTAAACAGTAAGAACTGCAAAGTTACTTTACAATATATATCAGCTGAGACAGCAATAAAAGTATGATTTAGAAGATGAATAGCAGCATCAGTAATATAACTGCTAAGGGTAGCTGCTTTTCTATTTTTCCCATTAAAAACCCAAAAAAAAAAATCTGTAGTAAATTCATATAACAGTGACTCCACTAAAGCTATAATGTTGTAATTGGCAAACTACCTAGAACTAATTATAACATAGAGTGATTGATACTTCTGCAAACTTTTAATTAACAAAAATGTTGAATTACTTCAATAGAAAGTAATTCTAGAGCAATGATAACTGGATTGTCTTTGTTGTGATCTAAAGGTCACAAGTTTGAACTAAAACACTTCTCGGGAATGCAGGGTAAGGTAAGGTTGCATACATAAAATGCTACCAAAACCCAATATTGATGGGAATTCACGCACTATGATGTCTTTTATGTCCATCCCCTTTCCCATAATGCCGTTGAGACAAACCACCACAAGCACTCATTGGGTTCCTTGCAGCTAGTCAATGGATCAACTAGCTTCATCTTCTTCGTTTCACTTTCTCTTTCTTCTTGTCCTTCTGGTTTCATTTCAATTGTTTCCTATACTCATTGTAGCCACAATTATTTTTTATTGCAGCTGTTGGAATCATTCAGTATCAGTGTCATTGAGAAGACATTGTTGCCCTTCTCCTTTTTCGTGCACTTTATGAAGCTGTTGAATCATTCATTATCAGTCATCAATACTGGTTTTATTTCCCTAATTATTACGTACTTTGACATAAAAACATAGCTTTTGTAATTCTATTTATGCGAATGTGTGATTGATATTTAGGTCTTCAGGTTGTTACTCATCAAATGTTATTTCTTTGGATCCCAAAGGACTGTTGGCTCCGAGTATTACATCCTGACATAGTAGTTAGATTTATTAAGGGATAAACATTGCCTTCTCAGAGGCAGCATTTCCTCAGCATTTGTTATAAATTTACAAATGTAGTTAATAGAGATCTAGCTATGCTATAAATTCACCGAAATTTTTATGATCATATTGATAACATGCATTAATAGAGATCTAGCCGACCCCACCTAGTGGGATTAAGGCTTGTTGTTGTTGTTGTTGTTGTATATTGATAACATGCGTTATGCTTGTTAGGTTTACCTTGTTAGTTCATGCAAAAACTCAAATCTCTCTTAAAATGAACCATGTGATAGCATAACATGATTTATCTGTGCATTACTATGGTTGAAATGCATCAAACCTCACGCATGCAAACTACTGATATGAAATAAACTTTGCTCATATTGCTTATAATTTTTTTATTATAACACAATACTCTTTATAAATATATGAAATATGTTTGCATATACTTGAATGTGAATATCAATGATACCCACTTGTTGACACTCAGGTGTATGGCACAACCAAGATGGAGTTAAATTGATGCCTTTTCAAAAATAATGTAGATTTATAAAAAAATTAAATAGGTGCAAAACTAAAATTTTAATTTGTATTAAAGTAGATTAAAAAATTATAAAGTAAAAACAAGTAAAAGATACCACACAAAATTTTTACAAGGTTTTGTTCCTGCGTATGTCCTCACCTAAACCTCCCCAGTCTAGGATTCCACTATTTCAATCATACTACCATAAGATTCCCTCCTTCCCAAAGCAGAGAATGCTCTTGTGATCTAAGCCCTTCCTTAACAAGTGAAAGCAACACAAAACTAAGTTTACAAAAATTTCATAGCTTGCTCACAAAGTTTTCTAAAACTTTGTAAGAAAAAGAAAAACAAAAATCTAAGATCTAACTATTTGATATTAACAAAAATATAGCAAAAAAGATAAAAATTAACAAACTTTGAAGGGCAATCTTACAAACTTGACAATCGTTGAGTACTTGTAAAAGATGTGGTTTTCTATGAGCTCAAGCTTTTGGAGAATCAAGCCCTAATTTTTTTTCCCAAGAAAATATGTAGCTCTCAAGAAAATCTGAAAGAAAAAAGTATAAAAAAGTATAGAAAATATGCTGCTCAAGTTTTTGATATTATAATGTGAAACAATGTACAATAATTGATATTATTTATTATTCATGATATTATTATAACATCATACAATGATAACATTGGATATACTACTATGCATTGACGTTCCTGCTAATTCCCTTGATCATGTCCATGCCCTTTGTCATGTCATTGTTTATTGTGTTTGCCTAAAAAACTCCTTTGTTGTTAAGTTTCCTTTGTACAGATCCTACTAGGTTGATCCACTGATAGTCATCACAGAAATAGATTCATCGATAATAATTATTCTTTGGGTTTGATATTTATTACTCTATTAATAATTCTTTATTTAGACATTTATTTTGGATTTTGTTCTAGTTTTACATATGTAGTTGACTCCTTTATTTTTATTAGTTCAATGGTTTAGTTTTTCCTCAATGATAAATAATTTTAATATCCATTGATTTAATAAAACTTCATTTCTTATATAAGATGATGACATATGTATGTTTACATCTTTTTATTCATATGAATCTTTTTCTCATAAATACAATGCTTTATTTGACCTTAGCTCATAAGTTTATCTTACTAGTTAAGTTTAATTCTTTCATCATGTCTCGTTACATGGTTGTAATGAATTTTCTATAAAATTTGATCATCAGATTGAGAACAATTGATGCTACATAGTCTCGATGAAATTGAAGAGGTTTATGAGGTTTAAATAAACGAATTTGTTTGATGATAATTCCAGGGTTAAGTATATTGACTCCTTTGATTTCCTAATGCAACAGCAGCAATAGAGAACAAGGACTGCAAGAAAACTGAAAACATATTTTAAAACTTAGCATCATCTCTAAAACAGAATAAATTATAAAAACGTTTCACATTTGTCTGTTAAATTTTAGGCAAGCTTCAAGTAATCGAAATTCTTTGCAAATGCTTCGTGGTCAGAGTCATAAAAGTATTTAGTTGACATGTATGACCAATCAGAGCCAATCATATTTCGTTAAAAAGCCTGGAAAGAAGTAATCATCCCAGAAAAGATATGCCTTATGCCTTCACCCCTACCTCGTTACCAATAATCGATCATCGACGGGACTGAGCACAAGAGTTCTCAGCTTCCTCTTATGCTGGCTGTGAATGTAAGTGCCTGACTGGAATGGAATGATACTCGGTGAAGAACTCTTTCGTACATTTGGGATCAAGTCCTGATGCTCTTTCTCAACTGCAACAACATATTAACCAGAAGGATTTTATTCATTCTCTTCTCCTTTGCTAGTATTGACAAAACTTTCATGACCAAAAAATGGATAACTGTCCATCAATAGTAGTTCAAATTTACCAAGCTTCCTCTTTTCCGTGTTGCGAACCGTTGTCGTTTCCCTCTTCAATTTATCCGAAGAAGCCTTAGGCGTTGGCTGAGAAAAAGATGTGGGTTTACTGCGAGCCGCGGCCGCCTGCGGAGGAGCTTTCGTTGTTGTTAACTTGGAGTTTATTGAGGGAATAACAAGCGGCGGCCTCGACGAATGACTCAAGGCTTTGGGCTCTGAACGGGCTTCCACTCCATTGACGGGAGCGGGGCCTTCTATCCTCGATCTGCTGCTACCCGCAGGACTAGATGAGGTCCGCAGTCGAGCCAGCTGCAACTGCGACTCCTGCAATTTCCTCTCCGCGGCTTCAGCCTGCAGTCACGCAATCAAATCAAGCTAAGAGTAGAGAAATACGGAATACTGGAAATCTAGGGCTGAAAACTCATCGTTCGGCACGTTATGCGTGACCTGGGATTTGTAATATGAAGCTTTATGGTTATTTTGCTCAACTTCTTTGGTGCGGTGCTCGATGAGAGCGATCAGCGCCTCTTCCTGCTCGTCAATGGAATTTCCTAGGGAACCTTCCCCTCCGTCTCTTTCTGATGGTTCCGTATCGCCGTTTTCCTCTAGCTTTAGCTTCTTGGGAAGAGGATGGAGAGCCATAGCCAATAGTTCTCCCCCTTCTTCGTCTTATCGCACACTATTCTGATTCCAATGATTCAGTAGCTGATGCGAGTTCGCCGTTATATGGTTTCAGAGAGGAGAAGACAGGAACGAGACGAGGACGACTCACGAGAGAGAGAAGTCGCTCCGCTCACCGTTGGTGCTTATGATGCCTTGCACGCCGGCGTTAACGAGAAGGTCCAGAACACTTAGGACGGAAAACGGGAGCGCTATGCAAGAAATTTTGAGCAACATAACAATGTTATTTGAGTAAATATATTTGCTAAATTTTTTTTTAGCACATAAATTTTATACATTTACATATCTAATATTTTTCAAAAGATAAATTTTATTTCAAAAAATTTAAAAAAAAATTCTCTTTTTATTATAATAATAAAAATTTAGGTACTATATATATAAATATTTATATTTAGGTGCTAGATATGTAAATATATAAAAATATATATATCACTTGAAATATGAAATAATGCGATTCACATTCACATATATTTTTAATCATTCCTATTGCTAATTTCTTCAGTTTTTTTTAAGTTGAGATTTCTACTTATAACAAGATAAAAATCATCACAATGATCTTAAAATAAACAAAATAGTTTAATCTAATTTCAATAGCAACAAGCATATTTTTTTAATATTTTGCTTAGACATATCATCTAAGGGGTTGTTTGGTTTAGTGCGTTTGATTAATTAACCTTTTAGGTATTTGTTGCAAGTAAAGTAAAATTTCAATGTAATATAATGTATTCCAAATACATTAGAAAAGTTATTTTCGATGTATTTGGAATTATATTTAATTCTAAATACACCAATATAAAGTGATATGCGTCAGCCGATGCGCCACCATACGTCGCGTCGTGATCCAAATCAAAATTCTTACATTATATTTTCTCAACCGAAAAAGCAAAGTCATGAATTTGTAAAACTCTCAAAACAACAGTAAAGTAATCCTTTTACAAATCATTTTACGCATTCCTTTTACACGATTTCAAATCTGAGACAATAAATAGCTAGTACTTACATAATTATTCAGATCCTTCATATTAAACTTAAGCAAGTGAATTATGATACTTTTAATGAAGATTGAATGCACAATTTATAGAGGATCCAAGAAACACCTTTGAATAAAGTTCAATCAATAATCAACAAAAAATTAATCTTTATTTGAATCATATTCAAACTAGATTTGAACCTTGTTTACATATCATTCATTTTCTCTTAACATTGTTCAATTCCTCATTCAAACCTTGATTCTAACTTGGTTCAAACCCTCTTCAAAGGTTGTTTATTAGGTTTAAAAGCTTCAAACATAGGTTCAAATCTTATTAGAATCTATTTTGATCATAGATCAAACTTTATTTGAACATTATTTAAAAAGATTCTAAACATATTAAAATTTGTTTGTCCTTTGTTCTAAACTAATTTTAACCTTATTTAAATCACATAATAATCTTACTTCTGCTTATATTTAAAACATATTTTAAGGTGAATCATCATATTCTTATATTATAAAGTGAAGAATGGAAAAAAGGTATTTAAGTTGATTAGACTTATAATGAAAAATAGGATAAGTTTCACTAAGTATTAACTTCAAAGATTTGATATATTACATATGCACAATTACAAAAATAAGTAAAAAATAATTTATATTGCAACTAGAAGTGATAATCATTTTGATGAATTACAACCCAAGATATTAATTACTCCAATTAAACTATTATCAAAACATGATTACATTAATCTTCAAATACATATATATATATATATATATATCTATTATTAAAGTATTCTTGGGGATGTTTTATTCCTAAAGCATCCATTAAAGATTATAACTCAACTATGTGATGTATATGAGATTAATAAATGAATGAAGCCTTTTGATTTATTATATGTTAGAACTTATGGATAACTCATATCCTACAAAAGTTAGTACTTAAAAGTATCTCCAATTTAATAAATGCTAATATAGTAATCTCATATTAGAGTCTCTTCAATATATATAAAAGTTTGGCGAGAATTTGAGAACAAAGATAATTTGAAGAAATTAATATATGTTCAATAAAGAAAAACTTTTAATTTAAAGTAAAAAAATTAAGAAATGATATTTCATATATCCATTGAACTTTAAGGAATTATTCATTGAGCTCAAAAGTTATAAAATTACCATTGTAAAAAATATTTGAGATTAAGAGCCATGTATCAAAACACATTTGCTCATTGGATGTTAGTTTTAAGGACCATCAATAAGCTCAACCATAGAAAAGATAGAATATAAAATTGATTTGTCTTAAGAGAAGATTTTGTGGTATTTTAAGAATGTTTTTACCTATATAAGAAGGTCTCCTAAAGCATCATTTCAAAATTTATCATCATATTTGATCATGCTAAACAAAAAAAACCTTATGAATAATAATTGATCTCAAACTTGACACTTTAGAATATTTCAACTATTTTTACCTCTTTTTTTTTATGTGTTTGTATGTAAACCTTATAATACTTATATTTACTCAATGGAATTTACATCCATTCTGAGAAAACAATTAGTAAAAAATTAATTTTATTGTTAAATTGAGAGAATTGTTGAGATGATAGAAAACTTCATGTTTGTTTCTAAAATATATAACATTATTTTAATTATTTTATCTATATTATATCCAACATGCACCATAGAGCTTGCTTCCTTATATTATGATGAATATTATAGCAAAGTTTAAAATCAATAGTTGTCTTAAAAAATATCACTTAACATCTAAAGAGTTTATAAGAGGGATAAGTTATACATCTAAAGTTTACAAGAGGGATAAGCTATATATATATATATATATATATATTGACAAAATTCAAATATTGAACCTAATTATTACTATTTACCTTAAGAATAAAGTTTGGTTTAAGAGGTGGCATAAAGTTTTTTTTCTTGGGAATTAATATAATTTAATAAAAATTTAAATTTTAAAGAGCTTTAATAATATTTCCACAAAATGTATATTATTATTTTATAGCCATATTATTAGCTTTTTTTTTCTTAAACACAATGTAGAAATAGTTATTACTTTAAAAGATGCGTTATGAGAATAATTATAAATACTATTCTATTAAAAATTTTAAAATGAAAATTTAAAGAACATTGAGTAAACTCTTGACTAAGACTCAATTGTTAATTATCTATTAAATTATCAAATTAAAAGTGCTTGTTACATAAGACAGCATGTACATATGAAATGTTTGAAATGAAGAGTCTCTGAGGCAAATAAGCATTAGCTACAGCTTATGATTGAAGTGCTAGTTAGTATAACTTATACTTAAGATATTATACATAGAAAGCATGAATGAGTGCATATGTTAAAATATATATCCAATTAAAAATGATGACACTTGGGAGGCCCTAGATGCCTAAACTAATGAAGTCCAAAAGTAGACATCCTATGAAAAATAAAGGCCTTCAAAGGAAGATAAGTGTATAACATAGGTGCAATTGGGGTAGAGTGAAATGCCATAGTTCAGTGATTTGTAAAGCTAAGTGACCACCATCATTTAGTTATTTATACTCTTAGTATAAGTATGTATAATTATTAAAATATATGCAATGATGCAAGTCTTTGTAATTCTATAACATCATATTATATAGCTTATTTTTCTTTATGTTATTAAGTGATGTGATTTATGTGATTTAGTTATAATAAATAATTAAATAATAGCGAAGAAGCCTGCAAAATATTACGAAGAACCACAAAGTATGATAAAATACTATAAAGTAGTCTATATGAAAATAATATAATGCAATGTAAGTAGACATTATAAGTTATACTCTATAACTTGCCAATATACTTTTAATTATTTTATTTGTTTTAGCCATATTTAATTCATGCGTTTGAGATAATAATTGATTTTGAGTTATGCTAGACTAACAATATAATTTAAAAGCCACATCATCACTTGCTAGTCTTCCTTACTAAAATTTATTTCTTTTATCATTTAATAGTACTTGTATTGAAAATCAATCAAATTATTACCTTAAATAGTTATTTTCATAACTTCTCCAATCTTAAAAGGAGTATTTCATTATAGTGTAATGTTGATCCAATTTTCATGGTCATTGTCTACTCTTAGGTGAAAATCTTATTTGAATATTTTATAGTCCAACTAAATGGCACATCATCTCAATGAATTTCTTATATAACAACATTTAATATTAACTTATTAAGAACCATAATGAACCTTATTAGTTTGCAATGCATCTAAATATAATCTTAGTAATAGGTCTTCATACTCTTTTATCATTGATATTTATAATAATGTGTAATCTCATTACCTAAATTATTTGGACCTTGAATTGATTTTGATGGATATTAAAAGTAATTATAAATTAAGACTCTAACCAATATACGTACTCATAATATAGTTTTAACTTTGTAGTATCAATTTATTAACTCAACTTTTGTACTTGATTGTATTCCAAAATTTCATATTATTCATTAAGGAATTTATAATTATGTTCATCTCTAACTAATCACATTATATTATTTTGGTCTATTATGTTAGAAAATTCTGATCTTACTATCAACAAGGTTTTTTCATACCTAATCTACATTATGAAGTTTTTCAATTAAAATAAATATAGGTCATCTTTTTGTTAAATATAATCTTTTAGAGGTTCATATGAGCCTTTATTAGACTTATATTTGCTTCAACAATTGATTAATGGGTGGTAAACTTATGTTGATTAAGATGATAATAAAAGAAATTTAGCACAATGACTATTTATGATGGAAGAAACCAAATGAACTTGAAAGAGTTATCTCACAATAATATAAAAAATTAAAGGAGTATGCATTTTATGTAAAATGATATGCAATATCAAGTTATGAGATTGTCCAATGATAGGTCAAAGGATTCAATTTTATATTATCATTTTCTTGCTTTATCTTGATGTAATTATGTTATCATATTATATTATCTATATCATAATGTGAAAGGCTTTTTTAAGCTACTATTTGAATAGTTGTGCAATTCTACATTATAGACAGGGGCGGAACCAACCTCAATTTTGAGGGTGGGCAAAATATATTTTTAAAAAATGAATAATGATTAATACATTAGACACTTAGTTGTGCATTGAGACAAACTTATAAATGGAAAATAAATAAATAAAGATCACTTTTTTTTTCTTCAACCATCCATTGCTTACAAATAAATGCTAACAAATAAATGCTAACAAAAGAGGCTTGGTATGCAAATAATAAATCACAATAAAAATATAACTATAAACCCAAATTAAAAAATAAGAGGGGGTTAAATCTCAAACTAAATTAACTTATCTAAACATTAAGAATATAATAGGCATTCAAGACTTATATATTTGTTTTGTTAATGTTAAAACATTTTGGGCAAACATAATATATTTTCTTCCAAGAATTAAATAGAGATGATATTTATAAAGTTTATTAGATATATAAAGGGTGATATTTCTTAAGCTCATTTATTTTACCCCTAGTAGTTTCAAATATGCATTACATATACCATTACTTTAATGTTTGCTCCCTTTTTTTTGATAAAATTTAAAAGTAAAAAAAAATTAAAAATGATGCTCAACCATATAGAAATAAAAATAAGATTACTAAACACCTTTTTTTTAACTTCACTAAAAAAAAGCTTACACTTTTGCTAAATATGGTACTTATGTTACATTGATCAATATTTAAGTTTAATAATGAGAAAGAAACATATTCCTTAGTTAAATTCTTTGGAAAAAAGAAACACAAGCTTAAAAATCATCATCTTTTCTAAAATGCTCTCCATGGATTTGTTGTTGTTCTTGGTGGAGCTTTACACAACATTCAATTATCTGAACAAAGTTCATTGGCCTCCAACACGCCTTACCATTTTCTTGAAGTGGGTTTTTGTTTTCATGGTGCCATTTCCATTTTTGTTGGAATTATTGAGTGTTGAACATGCAGGATTCAATCCGCAAAGATTTTCATAATCATTGTAGTGGGATTAGATCTGCAAATACATCCACAGTCATTGCCTTTAAGTGATATTAACTCAAACATATATTTAAGGCAAAATGAAGTAGAAATGAGATATTTCATTAACTTGTAGTGCGGCGTCCTCTTCTAGTCTTTCAGCCTGGGCTTAGAAAGGAGGCTTGCCATGTAGAGAGAGAGGAGACAATGATGAGAGGCGGCGCGAGCTAGGAGGCGGAGGAGGCAAAATGGTTCTTTAGGGTGGGCAAATGACTATTTGTCTTATAATGAAGTCTATAAAATTGGGTGGCAATTGAAAAAATGGTTCTTGATTATAGACTATATGTTTGTATTAACAAACTTTAAGAAGTTATCTCACCATAATCTAGAAATTCTAAAAAGTAGTGCATTCTATGTAAAATAATATGCAATCACAATTTAGGAGGCTATCCAATGACAAGTCAAATGACTCTATTTGAATATCACCTTTGACTTTTTTTTATTATTGATATAACTATACTATCATATTTTATTAGTGGAGCTTGATGTAAAAGTTGTTTTTATGCTTTTGTTTGAACTAGAAGTTTACATTAATGTAATGGTTTGTAACTCTACTATATAGTTATTATTGATCTATAATAATCTCTAACTTTGTGGTAATGTAATAATTTTAAACTCTAAATTACTATTGAATAATGTTAGTAATTTATACCTTTTAGGTTAATATAATTTTTTGTTATTCATAATTATCAAGTCTAGATAATGGTATAATGCTTTGTTAATATAATGGTATGTTGATTATGTAAAGCCTTGTAAAAAAACTCAATTAAACTTATTTGTTATATAAAATTTGAACAAAGTTCATATAGATTCAAACAAGATTTGAATAGAAGTTTAAATCTACATATTATCAAATAAGATTCATACCTTCATATAACAAATGTTTGAATAAGGTTTAATTTTATAAAATATTTGATATAATAAAATATTATTTTATCATATTTAATCAAATTTTATAAAAAAAAATTAAATTTATTTAGCATTTTTAATTTGCACATTATTTTATAAAATATTTGAATAAGGTTTAAACAATATTTAAAAAGATTCAAATCATAATTGAATAATGTTTGAACCTAATTTGTTTAAATATTATTTTTAATCATTATAAAATGTAATTATAATAATAATTTAAGACTTGACAAAATACAATCATAATAAATGTAATCCATAATTATCATTTATAACCATAACACATCTACAACAATCAGCTACGGCTATAATGGAATAGTACTTTAGGCTATAATAAGCCCAAAGTATTCATAAGCAAGCCTAAATAGTACTAAATGTATTCTCAACACTTAAAAAAATAGTACATGTTAAATCTTTATATATCCATAGAAAGAACTAAATGTTCATCATCTATTTATATAAATGCATTGCTAAGCTAACTTAATTTGCATCATTTCCATCACTTGTAAAAATTATTTAATAATATACTTTTTAGAACTATAATCTATTTATAAACTTATAAATTAAATTATTAAAACAAATAAATATACATATGTTTGATCTTTGTAAAATTGTATATGTTTAAATGTAAATTTAAAAGTTCTTTATTTGAAATCATATAGATGATATGTTGGATCACATACTTTCTAGAGTCTCTATTATAAATAAAATATGAAACAACTTATTAGAACCTTTATGTAAGAACTATTTTTTTAAAATTATAAAGCATTTACCTCATACTATCTATGAGAACATCATCTATACTAGCTCTCTTCCATTTCAAAAGATCCTTGGATGAGTAAAATTCATGCATATGTTTAGATAATCTTGATAACTCCAATAATACTAGGAAGCACTTATAAAGCAAATTTATCATTGCTTGTAAGATTTGTATTACAATAATAGAGATGCCAAAGTTACATGAGTTCATTGTTTTCATGAATAGTAAGATCTCATATATTATCCTATAAATTGTATTTTTTGTTCATTAAATAATATAAGAGATATTCATGTGCTCATGACCTCTAAAATTTCTTTTTATCTCTTTATCCTTAATAATATAATCTAACATAACTTCAAGACACCTAAAGGAGTCATTCTTATTCCTCAACTTGTCCTAATGAAGATTATTAATTTGAAATATTAAATGAACAGATCATCCAAGATAATGATGTTTGATTCATTAGTCAATTGATTAGTGTTATATTCTCTCTTATTAGGTTATATAAGTCATTTATGTGTTTTATCGAGCAATGTAATGTAATTACAAAGTTAAAATGGTGTCATGAAATCAATGGACTATTATAATAATTACCTTAATATCTAGCCAATAAGTTGTGGGAATATTCAACTATTAAAATCATATAATGCTTCCATTTCCCACTCCAATCTCCCTTTCTTTATATTTTTTCTTATCACCTAATTAATTTTCATTGATTATGCAAATTAGAATAATGGTGCAAGGATCTTTTAATTTGTATTTCTCACCAAATGGATCTATAAAATTTTTAGTCAAATGCTTCTTAATCATCAATCTCCTCATTTAAATATCTATAAGTTATAAAACATCTTTGCTTGTAACCTAAATAGATGATTCAACATCTTCAATCTTCTTGATCATATTATTTTTTAGCCTTAATATTAATGCCAGAATTAGTAGAAAAATCTTCCACAACATTCTTCCTCTTCCTACCCCTCCATTTTGCCATGATTACATCTTTATTCTTTTTCCCATCTTTATGTCTAAATATACAAATAAAATCACTCAAATCAATTAGTTTTGATTTAATTGTAGTTGATTACTCTCTAAATAGAGTTCATTGTTATTTAGCTCCCTAAAAGCTTATTGACATTGGCAAAGAAGAAGAGAGTATGAACTTATTTATAATTTGTCTTCCGTGCACCTCAACTCCTACTTTTTTCTCTTAGTGCGACCACCACACTCTTGAATGAACCATTTGACGGTCTCTCTTTTCTTCATAATTCTAACTAGGAAAGTTGAAAAGGATGACTATATATAATAGACTTTTGAAAGTTATTTTTATCAACTCTATGCACAATATATGACTAATAATAACCTATACAAATAATTTCATGGTTATAGAAGTTAATTGCTTTAACTTATACTAATATTTTAATTTTAATAATATGCATACAAGTTCATCTTTATTCATTAGTAATTGTAAAATATTTTTACATATTGAGAACTTTATTGCTCTTCCAATCAAGAATCTTAATATTATGGTATACTAGATAAAATAATAGTATACTAAATAGGGCATTCTTGTTGCTTTCATGATATTTCTCTCAATATGGAATGTATCATTGTTCAACCCTTTCAAAGCCTTCTCCCATTATAACTTCTCCACTAGGATCCAAAAAAGCTTCTTTATTTTCAAATAGTGTTAACATCTCAATGAAAAATAAAATCATCTTGCTTAATGTACTCAATGAATGCATTCACTATATCTTCATTCTTAAAATTTTTATCATCATCCATGTAGTTATTAATTAGAATACTACTCCTGGTCATCTTCAAAAAAAAAAAATTAGAAGAAAATTCATCAAACCTTAATATAGTAATCAAGACAATTTCAATAATTCCAATTTTTTGCTTAATTATATATTAGGGTGTAAGTGAAAAATCAGCTCAAGTTTGAATCGTTAACAAGCTCATTAGTAGAGCTTATCAAGCTATAAACTTAAGCTTAAGCTCAATTTGTGCTCATATATTATTTGAGCTTGTGCTTGAGCATGATGAGACTCAACTCTTTGGCTTTTAAGTAGGCTTGATTATATTTTTTATATAATTGGAATTAACTTATATTCAAAAGTCCCATCAACTCTTCTTCTTTAAACAACGAATATCTCATCAATGACTTCTCTAACAAGCTTCAAGCACAACTTGTCTACTAGCCTTATCGATGTTTTTTTAACAAGCTATCATCACGATTTTCTCACCTTTTTTTTTTTGACTTCTCCAGTAAGTATTCTTCGTAATTTTTTTCTTCTTTCATTGATGCTAATAAACTCTCATTGATGTAGCTTTCATCATGAATTCTTCACCCATTGATTTTTTGTTGATACATTTTCAACCTAGTTATCATTGATGCTAATAAGCTCCCATCACGAGGGTTTATAGATTTCAGGGACTTCATGCTCATGAGTTAAGCCTCAAGCTCACTATTAATCTAATTAGCCAAGTTTGAACCTACTATTAAGTAGGTGAGGTAATTATAAGTTAGTTGTGAATAGAGCTTAATTTCACTAGTTCAAACCCTTACCCCTCATTTGCTTAATAAAATGGCATATTCATCGTTATCTTTATGATAAATTATCTTCAAAAGAAGTTGGAGAGTTAAAACCTTTGAGAATTACTGGTAAGAATTTTAAACATGTTTGAAGAGAAAGTTCACTATCCTTTAAAAAAAATCAAAACTTTAAATTGTATGATAACAACCTCCATCACCCTGAGCTTTATATGTGACTATAATAATGTAATGCCTCTCCAAAGAAAGTTTTGACATTTATATCGTAATTAAAATAATTTAAATGAATCAACTCCTTATAAGATAATATGAAAAAATAAGATGAGAGTCTTATTCAAATAAAGTTTGTATTAAATTTGAATAATATTTGAACTTATTATATGAAGGTCTAGTCTTAATTGAACCTCTCTCTCTCTCTCTCTCTCTCTCTGTATATAAAAATGAGACACAAAATTAAGTATAAACTAAAGAGTGAATACTCCATATGCTTTTGATAATTTGGTCCGGTGAAGTTATGAAAAATGTTTCAAAAAATTATGATTTTTTAAACTTTTTAACATAAAATTAAATTAATATAAAATTTTAATTCTAATTATTTATTTAAAGCAAAAAAAAAAAAATTAATCCATACTCCCAAAGACTAAGCAAAATATACTCACATTTATTGATAAATCATTTTATTTTTTTTTTAATCTCTTATTAATATATAAATCTCTCTGTGCTACATCAATATGATAAAATAAATTATTAAAATTAAAATATCTTGTTTATTTGTTTAAAAAATAATAAAGTTATTGAAAAATTACATAAAGTTCTCATTTTACTATATATATCAAAAAAATAATTCTTCGAGGATAACATGATGTTAGTTTTTCATGCTACTTTGCAATAATAACAATTAAAATATATTCAATTGGAATATATATATTATCATGATTTAAATATACTAAAATTAGTTGTTAAAATATATTTAATTATTTGTTTTACTACAAATATGTCTTTTTTTTTTCGTGAAGCAAAAAACGATAGACACTTAATTATTTATTGGGGGATTTACATACATATCACACAATTCTTATGTATTTACATATCTAACACTTAAACATCAATTTTTACATATAAAACACTCTAATCTTGAATATCATATCTAAAATACCATCATCACACACTATTTAAAAGTGAAATGCACCTTTTTAAGCATAGAAAATGTTAGATAATTGAATAATAGCTAATTTTAGGATATGTAAATACATAAAAATTTTGTGATATGTATATAAATATTCCTTATTTATTTTATTCTTCATTAAACCCTTGATCCAAGACATATCACCTAGATGTATAAATATATTTTAACATTCTAATTTCGTTCATGTTTAAAGCTAACCAATATAAATGTATTTATTTATATTTCAACAACTAAATATATTTTTAATCACAGTTTGCTATATGATTGTATGAAAAATCAACCTAATTTCTTCCATTAAAATTGATTTTTTTATGTAAAATAAAATTATATTTTTTGCATAAATAAAATTTAATTCATGTTAATAAAATATTCATTTTATATTATTATTATTATTTGCTGAAAATTTTGACTTTTTCTCTCATAGCATCTCATTATATTTTTATTTGGCCAACAATCCCCAAATTCATTTTTAAATCTAAACACCCTTAAAATCACAACATGGATTAATCTAGTCAAACTATATCACAATCAAAATAGAAAGTAATATCATTCTTACTTTAACTATAAACATCTTTACATGTCCTTCATACACATGGATTATAATGTTTTTTTTTTTTGATGTGAGATTTTCTTTTATAGCAGGGTAAGAAGATCATGACATTGGTTAAAAAATTTTGGTGAAATAGTTTATAAGACCTTGACACCTATGGAATAGTTTATTCAACTTTGACATCTATGAAAAAGTATTTTAATGTTTAAATGTCATGGATATATGATTAAAATAATTATTTAATGATTTACATGATTTATATTGGTTGTGAGGAAAAAAAATTGAACCTTGAGCCAACATGATTGAGCCTATTTTGAATTGAACAATATTCAAACCATGTTTAGAACTTTTTTTGGATCATTGAGCAAACCTTATTTGAAAAGGCTTGAATTAAGTTTTAAATATTTTTCGACCATTGAATGAACCTTCTTTGAAGAAGGTTGGGCCTTTGTTTGATCTTTGTTTGAAAGAGGAAAAGAGGTTTTATATTTCATTGAAGGCTTTCTATATAGAGGAAACAACCTTATTCATAGGGTTTGTGATGATGATGATCATTGTGTAAAGATTGGGGCTTATAGGAGGAAGAAGCAATGAGCCAACAAAAACAAGCTAGGATGATCCTTCTTATTGTGGGTGAGCACATAAAGGAGGATGTTTAGGTGAGCTGAAGAAGAGGCAATGCAAGGGGATGAAGATGAAGGAGGAGATGAAGAATTAAGAGCAAGAAGTCAGAGATAACAAAAATTTATGTTTACTGTTAGGGATGCCATTGAGAGTGAGGTTAAGAGGTGGTGACAAAGGTGTGAATAACCGTGGTGTTACAAGAAGCTGAGCTCCATGAATTTCGATCTTTTAAGGCTTGGGTGAACCATTGGTTTGTGGAGCAACTACTAGAGATAGTGCAAGAGTTGCAGTGGGTCAATACTAGCACATTTTGTAAGTGAGAATGGTCAAATAAGAGAAGAAACTTAATATGCCATATAAAACTAGACTTTTGGGCTAGAATGAAGGCATTGTCTATCAAGTAGAATATCTTCACTATGACATGTCTCAAGTATCTTCGTCTTGATGCCATCTTGATGAACTATTAGACTTGGATGATTCTAAGCCTTAAGCATAAGTTGATTAATATGATCAACTTTTTGGTTAGTCATGACTATTAGATAAAGATAATCAAGGAGGGGAGTCAAAAGCATGAGATATTGAATTAAATAAGATGACGGGGAGTCAAAAGTAATCTTTTCTTTATTTGGCCTATTTGGAGAGAATATGTTTATTGCATTCCATTAGAAGCAATTTGGAGGTTGATTGGTTGGTTTTTATGGGATATTTACATCTGTACTCTCTGTACTCTCATGAGAGTACATACCATTTTCTCATTTTTTTAAATTTTTTTGGACTGTTTGGAGAGAATATATTTATTACATTCCATTTGAAGCAATTTGGAGGCTGATGGTTGATTTTTAGGGGAGATTTGCATCTATACTCTCATGAGAGTACAGAGCATTTTGTCATTATTTTTAGAATTTCTTTGACCTGTTTGGAGAGAATATGTTTATTGCATTCCACTAGAAGCAATTTGGAGGATAATTGGTTAGTTTTTATGAGAGATTTGCATCTGTACTCTCTGAGAGTACAGAGCATTTTGTTATTTTTTTTCAATTTCTTTAGCCTGTTATGAGAGAATATATTTATTTTGTTTCATTAGAAGTAATTTGGAGACTGGTTGGTTAGTTTTAGAGGCAGATTGACATCTGTACTTTCTGTACTATCATGAGAGTATAGAGCATTTTTTCCAGTTTATGTCAGATTTTTTGGCCTGTTTGGACGGAATATGTTTATTACATTCCATTAGAAGCAATTTGGAGGATGATTGGTTGGTT
This sequence comes from Cymbidium sinense, assembly GCA_021442155.1. Lineage (NCBI taxonomy): Eukaryota > Viridiplantae > Streptophyta > Magnoliopsida > Asparagales > Orchidaceae > Cymbidium > Cymbidium sinense. Next base: position 232,864,949 of record CM038215.1, on the reverse strand, counting down.
TTGGAGGCAAATTTGTATGTGCACTCATTGTACTCTCATGAGAGTGCAGAGTATTTTCTCATTTTTTTTTTCTAGTTTCTTTGGTCTATTTAGAGAGAATATGTTTATTACATTCTATTAGAAGCAATTTGGAGGCTAATTGGTTAGTTTTTAGGGAAGATTTGCATCTGTACTTTCTGTACTCTCATGAGAGTACATATTATTTTTTCAATTTCTATTAAATTTTTTGGCCTGTTTGGAGAGAATATGCTTATTACATTCTATTAGAATTAGGAGACTGATTAGTTAGTTTTGGAGGCAGATTGACATATGTACTCTCTATACTCTCATGAGAGTGTAGAGCATTTTCTCATTTTTCTTCCAGTTTCTTTGGCCTGTTTGGAAGGATTAAGTTTATTAGATTCCATTAGAAGAAATTTTGAGGCTAATTGGTTAGTTTTTAGGAGAGAATTATATTTGTACTCTCTGTACTCTCATGAGAGTATAGATTATATTTTTCAATTTCTATCAAATTTTTTGACCTGGTTAGAGAGAATATGTTTATTACATTCCATCAGAAGTAATTTGAAAGCTGATTGATTGGTTTTACAGACAGATTGTATTTGTACTCTATGTACTCTCATGAGAGTACAGACCATTTTATCTTTTTTTAAAATTTCTTTGGCCTGTTTGAAGAGAATACGATTATTATATTCCATTTGAAATAATTTGGAGGCTGATTGGTTAGATTTTAGAGGAGATTTACACTTATACTCTCATAAGAGTATAAAATATTTTTTCAATTTTTGTTAGATTTTTTGGCCAGTTTGGAGAGAACATGTTTATTAGATTCCATTAGAAGCAATTTGGAGGTTGAGTAGTTAGTTTTGGAGGCAAATTGGCATGTGTACTCTCTGTACTCTTATGAGAGTACAAACCATTTTGTCATTTTTTCTAGTTTCTTTGGCCTGTTTGGAAAGATCAAGTTTATTAGATTTCATTAGAAGCAATTTGGAGGATGATTGGTTAATTTTTAGGAGAGATTTGCATCTGTACACTCTGTACTCTCATGAGAGTACAGATTATTTTCTCACTTTCTTTCAGATTTTTTGGCCTGGTTGGAGAGAATATATTTATTACTTTCTATTAGAAGTAATTTAGAAACTGATTGGTTGATTTTGTAGGCAGATTGACATCTGCACTCTCTGTACTCTCATGAGAGTATATATCATTTTATCATTTTTTTCAGTTTCTTTAGCCTGTTTAAAGAGAATATTTTTATTAGATTCTATTTGAAGTAATTTGGAGGCTGATTGGTTAGTTTTTATGGGAGATTTGCATATATACTCTCATGAGAGTACAGATTATTTTTTTTAATTTCTGTCAGATTTTTTGGACTGGTTGGAGAGAATATGTTTATTACATTCCATTAGAAGTAATTTGGAGTTTGGTTGGTTTGTTTTGTAGGCAGATTGACATATGTACTTTGTACTCTCATAAGAGTGCAGACCATTTTGTCATTTTTTTCCTATTATGCATGTGACATATTTGTGTTTGCTTAGGTGAATGTGATAAATGAGCAGTGCGATGATGAAGTCGTGATGTCTAATGACCTAAATGTGGGGAAACTCCTTAGCATGATCATTCACAATGAAACATAGGCCTATACACTGTACTGTGATTATGCACATCAAACTAGGTTCAGTGTTAGGAAGGATCATAGTAGTTATTGGTCAAACTCTAAAAAATTAAAATCAAAGGATTTTTTATGTGCAAAAGTAGGTCAGAAGAAAGCTTCCAATCTAAAGCTACTTGATTAAATTCGAAAAATAGATACAAGTGGTTGTTCACCATGATTAGATTTTCTATTGATTTAGATGAAATTGGAGGTTAAAAATATAAGAAAGTCATAATCATTCATTGGCAAAGGGTGACCTACATCTTCTTAGATCTGAGGAGGCATGAGAAGGCATGTTGAAGACAAATGATAAGAAATTAGAATGCGATGCGTTATATCTAAGTAAAGAAGTTGATGGCGTGGAGAATATTGGCTTCACAAAAAGAGATGCTTTTAATTTCATCTAAAAATAGAGAAGATCGAGGATTGTGAATGGTGATAGTAATGCATAAATATAACTATTCAAGGAAAGATAAGTAGAGGATGGGATGTTTGCATGGGATGTCCAATTTGATGAGTCGGATAGCTTGGTTAGTTTTTTTAGAGCAATGGTATGTCAATGATAGAATATGATTATTTTGGAGATGTCATAATTTTTGATACAAGCTATCGACTCAATAAATATAATCTTATATGTGCCCCTTTCATTGGAGTGAATCATCACTGGCAAAATATCTTATTTAGAATAGTCTTTCTATTAAAAGAGATAATTGAGTCATTCACATGGCTATTCAAAATATTTCTTCAGTTAATGAGTGACACGCATCCTATAATAATATTCACTGATCAAGATCAGGTAATGGCGAGAGCTATCAAAATTATTCATACTCATCATAGGGGCGTGCATATATTTCAAAAAAGCTCCAAGGTACATTACTTTAATAGAATGCAAAGTTACATATATTATATACATGAGCAAGCGTGAATCACGAGGAGTTTGAGCAAGCTTGGTCTACTATGCTAGATGAGGGCAATTTGTGCGATCATGCTTGGATGCGAGCTTTATAAAATTAGATGCAAGTGATCCGCGTTCACAAGACTCATTCTGTGAGAATCTTATCAGTGTGCAGTGAGTCCACTGAATAATGTATGTGAATCTTTAAATCAACAAGTTCAATCACGATATTTCTTGGGATTGGAGAAGGTTATCGACACATGGCGGAATGAACATGATGAATATTTCAAGTGCGATCAATCAACATTTTTCTATTTGTTAAGACCGGACCAATTAAAACAAGATGCTTTACACAAGAAAGCTTTATACAATGTTTGAGGAAGAATTTTTGCATGGAGTTGGAGGATTAGTAGTAAATGTGTGGGATGATAATCCCATGGAGTATTTGGTGAGAAACTTAGAGAATAAATATGCTTCCAAAACATGGATTGTCCATTCAATAAGTCATGCCTAAATGTAACTTGTAGCTATAAAAAATTTGAAATGATGGGATTACTTTGTGCCTTATCGAGTTCTTAGGAGAATATTGTGTGCATTCCGTATAAGTACCTTCTCATGTGCTGATCAACCAGAGCAAATAAAGATATCTACTTTGATAGTGCTCACAAGAACTTAAAAGCTATGCAAGGAAATGATGGAAATGAAACATTATTTTTCCACATCGATCGACATGCATATCAAATAAAGCACGAGATGATAATTGAGGAGTATATGCTTTATAACCTTAAAATATTATCTGATAATATCGACTCTATATTATGTGAAAATTCACCTCCAACTCATAGAATAGCTAAGAAGAAGAAGTCAATCACAACAGATAAAGGAAAAGACATTTTAAAGGATCTAGTTAAGCAGCGACTAAAGAGTGTTTCAAATGCAAGGCTTAAGGGATATTGGGAGAGAACCAAGAAAGCCAAGAGTAATTTTCTATTTGCCTCTAAAGTTATAGTATTTACATATCATTTTTAAACTTTAAACCATCCTACTTTTGTTATTACAGAGACCAAAGAACAATCTGAGAGGGGTGGAGAATATGTAGAGTCACCAATTGTAACACCTTTTTCTGTTATGCCTGAGAGCTTTTCAGAGGTATGCATGGAAAACCCGCCAGCCTTGCTGTTACATATCATTAACTAATACGATGTTCTATTTTTAGGAATTTAACTCAAGCTCAACAATCAATCAGTCGGTTGAAGGGTACACTAAGCTAATGATGGATATCATTACAAGGAAATATTTTAGTGCATGATATCATTTATTTGTGTATTCTTTGACTATACATATGTTAATATCAATTACAATCATAATTACGTCATTACAATCATTTCTGTAAGAGCAAAGAGATTCTTTGATGAATTCCTTTTACTTAACACAGGCACACCAGCACTCACATCTAGGGGATTATTGAGGAAGACTTTGTTAGAGACAGACTTTCGGGCTGGAAATTATCTCAAAGTCAACAAATAACAAAAGTATTAAACTCGAACTAATTGTCCAATTTCCTTTTTTAAACTTGAAGAAGATTAATTTATGAATGACTCATTATATCGATAATTTATTATACTCTTTAAGATTTCTAAAAAATCTAGATAATCATTAAGCTTTTGAACCGATCTAATTAAATGAATTAGTTTGGAGATGTTGTGCGAGCATCTACAAGAGAACATAGTGAGGAGCTAAATCACTTCAATGCCCATAGACAGGGTGGTCATTACCCTATTAGCCTATTAGCTTGTGTTCCTGATGAAGGTAAATTTAAAGCACTAAGTAGATGTAATAATACTGATGCCGAAATGAATAAGTTAGGAGACATTGCTATTGCTTTGTAATAATACTTTCTTTAGCTTTAAAGCTGCTGCTTGTGCTTCATGAACCAATTTGTTCCACGTAAATATGTTATGCTTCTCCTTTCTACTTTCAGTTCGTAGTATTATGTATATGTGATAAGATTGGTTTATTAATGCATTTGGTTTGATATAATCAAGTATCATTTAGTAATGATTTTTTGTGATGATTTTTTCTTTCTATTGTTTTTGTTGCTTGTTTATTTCTCTATGGAGGTTGTACAATGTGTTCTAACTGCTCAATAAAGAGATGAAAGCATTATTTCAATCAATTTGGGTGTTCTTTTCATGAAAAATGTTCTTTAAATATATCAAATCATTATTTTTTAAATTTCTTTTTTATGCTACATGTCTAATATTTTCTCAAGTGTTTATAACAATGTGTGCTATGTCCGATGAAAATAAAATGTGTTAATCCTTCATTCTTACACGTTCTCCTGTAATAAATTGGGTAATTTGTAATTCCTTTATTTCAATTTTTAGGTAGATGATGATGTAGGCTTAATTATATAAGTGATGATGTTGAATCCAGGCTATCATTGAACTCACATTAAATGGTTTTCAGAGAGAGAGAGAGAGAGTATATTGAATTATGTAATTTTGTATCGATCTTTGATCCTTTGATCCTTTATTTATAGATTTTGGTTGATATTGCTTGCGCTACATGATCAGTCAGATGTACAAAATTTAAAAAAATAACATAAATTGTGTATCTCTTGATGCGGTTGATTCTCAAATTATACTTGAGGTGTTCTAATGATTTAATAAATAGGTTTGATTTGAGTTAACAATATTCGAACTGCGTCAATCTTGCGTTAAGATTGAATTGACATCGTCATAGATAGAAATAGCAGCTTATCAAAGTAGATAATTGTGCAAAGTATACAATTTAAGAAAATTAAAACTAAGCCAAAGATTAAAAAAAGCTATTAAGATCAATAAATATTCTTTATAAGCAAGAAAACTATTATTTGTTGGTAAGAATGAAGAATAATATTGTGACCATTTGTTAGGTGATATGTAATCTTGTTAAGGGTGAAACAAAGAAAGCTATATTTTGAATATACTGAAAGGTTATTTGGAATTATTTTTAATTTTAATTTTAATATTTTATTTTATTTTATTTATATTTTGATTTAAAATAAAATATATTCGTTAATGATAATTATTTCAAAACCATTCAAAATATCAAAATTATTTTAAATATTTCTATAAATAATATTTTTATTTTTAAAAATAAAAAAAAAATTTTTTTAGAACTTATTAAAAAAAATGACTTACAAGAATTTAAAAAATAAAAGTAATCCCTAACATGCACTAAGCCATAAAATTAGAGCAATTCAAGTTAATGGAATAATCGTATAACATTCCATAATGATTTTTTTAAATAAATTTTTATTGTGTGCCCATTATTTATTCAAAATTATTAAGCACATTTTGTAATAAATTTAAGTTAATAAATCTTTTATCTTAATTTATCAAAATAATACTCTAAAAAAATATAATTTTGAGCTTAATATCAATGTTTTTTTTATTAATTCACATTCCAAAAAAATTTTGGACTGATTTCAAGCATTTTTAGATTAAAAAATCTAAAATTCATTCTCCAAACAGCTTATGATGGAATGTAATAAACATATTCTCTCTAAATAGACATAAAAAATTGGAAAAGAAAAAACCAAATAATTTGTACAATCAGGAGAGTACAAAGACTACATCTGAAAAACAGCTCAAAAAAGCTAATATTAAGGCTCCAATCAACCTGTAATAGAATATAGTAAATATTTCATTTCCAAACATGCCAAAAAAAGTGTGAAAATTATTCGTTTCTTTCATGTGATTTACATATGAGAGTACAAATATAAAAACAAACTCAAAAAAGCAACCCAACAAACCCAAATCCAAATGGTTTGTAGTATACACATTCTTTCAAGGCAGAATGTAAAAAATTTGAGGAAATATATACTCTTAGAGAGTCGAGAGTACACCATAAAATAGCTCAAAAGGCTAATATTAAGACTCAATCAAATGGAATCTAGTAAATATTTCTTTCCAAAAAAAAAAAACAGAAAATATTATGAATTGGTTTGTACTCTCATGAGTACAGATGCAAAAATAGCTCAAAAAAACCCAACTTCCAAATTGCTCCAAATGGTTAGTAAACATATTCTTTCCAAACAGAATAAATAAGTGAAATAATTTGAGAAATAGTCTACTCTTAGAGAGTACAAAGAGAAAAAACTCAAAAGGCTAATATTAAGGGCAATCATAATGGAATATAAATATTTTCCTTTCCAAACAGGCCAAAAAAAGAAAAAAATTGAATTAGTACTCTCAGAGTATGAGAGTACAGTCTGCAAAATAGCTCAAAAAATCCAACACTTCCAAATTGCTCCAAATGGTTTGTAGTAAACATATTCTTTCCAAACAGGCCAGAATAAGTGAAAAAATTGAGTAAATAGTGTACTCGAGAGTACAGAAAGTACCAAATATCTAAAAAAGGCTAATATTCAGGCTCCAATCAACCCATGGAATCTAATTATTTAAACATCAAAATACTTGGAAAAATTGATATTCTTTACTCTCATAAGAGTACAGAGAGTATAGAGACAAAATAGCTCAAAAAAATAATCCAACAGCTTCCAAATTGCTCCAAATGGTTTGTAGTAAACATATTCTTTCCAAATAGGCCAGAATAAGTGAAAAAATTGAGTAAATAGTTTGTACTCTCAAGAGAGTGCAGAGTACACCTGTAAAACAGTTCAAAAAGGATAATATTAAGGCTCCAATCAACTTGTAATGGAATCTAGTAAATATTTCCTTTCCAAATAGGCCAGAAATACTTGAAAATATTGTGAAATTGGTATGTACTATCATGGGAATGCAGAGAGTACACATGTAAAATAGCTCAAAAAAGTAGCCCAGCAGCTTCCAAATTACTCCAAATGGTTAGTATTAAACATATTTTTTCCAAACATGTCAGAATAAGTGAAAAAAAATTAAGTAAATAGTATATACTCTCAAAAGAGTACAGAGAGTACACCAATAAAATAACTAAAAAAGGCTAATATTCAGGCTCCAATCAACCTGTAATGGAATCTAGTTAATATATTATTTCCAAATAGGCCAGAAATATTTAGAAGAATTATGAAATTGGTCTGTACTCTCATGAGAGTACAGAGAGTACAGAGGTAAAATAGCTCAAAAAAGTAACCCAACAGCTTCTAAATTGTTTCAAATGGTTTGTAGTAAACATATTCTTTCCAAACATGCCAGAATAAGTGGAAAAAATTGAGTAAATAGTCTGTACTCTCAAGAAAATACAGAGAGTACACCTGTAAAATATCTAAAAAATGTTAATATTCATGCTCCAATCAACTTGTAATAGAATCTAGTTAATAAATTATTTCCAAATAGGCCAAAAATACTTGAAAAAATTATGAAATTGGTCTGCAAAATAGCTCAAAAAAAGCAACCCAACAGCCTCCAAATTGTTCCAAATGGTTTGTAGTAAACACATTCTTTCCAAGCAGGCCAAAATAAGTGAAAATTTTTGAGAAAATAGTTTGTATTCTAAGGAGAGTACAGAGAGTATACCTACAAAACAGCTTAAAAAGGCTAATATTAAGGCCAATCAACCATAATGGAATCAATAAATATTTCTTTCCAAACGCAAATACTTGAAAATATTATAAAATTGGTCACTCTCATGAGAGTACAAATGATGCAAAATAGCTCAAATAAGCAACCCAAAGACTAAATTGCTCCAAATAATTTGTAGTAAACATATTCCAAACCGCCAAATAAGTAAACTAAGAAAAAGTACACTCTCAAGAGAGAGTATACCAAAAAATAGAAAGGTTAATATTAAGGCAATCAACCTATAATGGAATGTAAATATTTCCTTTCTAAAACAAAATAAAAAATGAAAAAATTATGAATTGGTACTCTCATGAGTGAAGATTCAAACTAACAAAAATCAAACCAACAAGCATCAACCAACTTACAAACATTATAAGGCTAGATTCAAATAGTTAGAGTGAAGAAATACAAAAAAGTCCTAAAGCTCAACACATTTATCTACTAAACATGGAATCTACTATATTATCTCAAAAAGCTTAAAAAGCAAAATAGTAGCTTCACATCCAAACACACTAGATAGATACATTTCTCAAATCAGTTATTTCATATCCATAAGATAAGTGTGAATAAAAAGTAATTCATCTTCTTTGGCCAATCCTGGTAGTGCCGTCAGAGGTTCTTGATTCGCTCCATATATTTGCATGCAAACATCTCGCAGTCGACACTGTTTTCTTGGACTAGTAGCCCACTCATCATTTTGATGGGCCATTTTGTGGGATCACTCTAAAGGTAACATCTTGAGTAATTTGATCTAAATAGTAAAATATAATCAAAAAAGTAGGTAAAAAAATATGCTTTACTTCCTGAGAACACTTACAATCGAAAGAATGTAATATAGTTGGTTTGGCAATGAATCATAAAATACCAAGCCCTTGCTTAATATGTCTAATAAAGTGTCCAGTCTGATTATTTATAACGAAAGTAAATTTTCTTGATACACTATATCTCTGATATCTTTGGATGAACATTTTGCTTTCCTTTTGTAGGTCATATTTAGCATAACTCTAAAGTGAAGGAAAGTTTATAATTAGTGGCTAACTATCTAAACCAGAATGGATCATATTACAAAGTTCTGGAGTAACTTAAGTGAGGCATGAAACATACAAATAGGGGACATGTAGCCACATAGCGAGTACTTCGATAAAAGGTGAAGGCATCGTGTGTGCATCGACAAAATTGATATATCGACTAATTCTCAATAGCATCGTGATGATATTCCAAAATGAATATCTACATGTGAGAAATATGAGAATGTGAGCTAATTAAATGAATTTATTTTATGTATCAGAGTTGAATGAAAAATGACTTACTTCTCCTTGAATGAGTAAGAGGTGTCGATGAGAGTTGCATATTGGCAGACATCTTGATGAGAAGTCCACGATATAATGTGCCTCAGCTGGCTGCAAGGAAATTAGTGATGAAGAGTTAGATTCATTGTGAAGTAAGGCTCAGTCTGCTAAGATGATGCATACCGCCTGCTCTCAACATGATTGTCGTGGTTCAATCGATATTGCATCTTGGCTAACCTACAAAAAAATTTAGTGAAATCAATTCTATTAGGTTAAATTAAAAAAAAGTAAAGTAATACCTCTTATGTGGTTTGCTCTCATTGTGGAGGCTACCATAGTTATTCCATGACTTCTGTATGTTAGTGAAGAGGAAGATATAACTTTCCTCTTCCTCTGTCGAGCCTTCACACCGGCAATGTTCATGCAGACTTCTGTGATCTTAAATGGGTTGAAGCCTGAGTTTCCCATGTGGGCTCCACAGGGGCTTCTCCAGTGGAGTCTCCAGAAGCCCTCAGGTAGCCTCCACAGAGCCTCTGTAGCCTCCTGGGAAGCCATAGTAGCCTCCAGAGCCTCCCACATGGTAGCCTCCAGCTCATGTACATAAGTGATGCCCCATAGCTTCCGAGATATTCCCTGTGAGCCTCCACAGCTTCCCCATGCTGGGGATCTGGGACCACCCAAGCTTATAGTACTCACAAATCAATTCCATTAATTCTCTCATTTGATGCTTAAAGATGATATTCTCTCCAGGCCCACAGAAACTTGCAAGTATCCTCTCTAAAGCTTTCTGGTAAACAAGGGTAGGCTAGATACACTGTGGGGAGAATATCGAGGAGACATATGGAGAGTGGGGCTTACTTTGACTAAGAATGATGACTACTCTCATGGGTTGTTTTTGGGTAGCAATCTTTGAAGGAGTTAGGTCTCCTCTTCTGATATGTCCTCAAATAAAAGGCAGACCTGCATTACACCGATAAAAAAATATGATGTTTTATAATATAAATAAATACATTCTATTATAAATAAAGTGAAATTATTTTATGTCACCTGGTGTCCTCCCAAACCAGTGAAGAAGTCATCTGCAAACTTTATTTTTGGTCATCATAACATACATGACTTTTAGAAGGAAGAGCGCCTTATGATGGCTATGTGTTACCAGATCTATGATGAATATTTATATAAGTTAACTTCAATGCATCAAATAATACATATCAAGATGTAGAGCGTCTTATTAGAAAGAATGAGCCACTCTATACTGGGTGCCTTACATTAAATCTTTAATATATCAAATTGTGAAACCGGAAAAAAAAATGGCCTCTCAATTGTACTCAAGAAATTTGTCTCTCGGATAGGCAATCAATTGATGTCACTCTAGTTGTGATATATAACAAAAGATTTGAAAGCAAAAAATATGTATAACTACACAATGCTTATAAGCGTCCAAATTCTTAAGTTTATTCTTAAAGTCCACTGAGCAGAACTTCGACAGTGGGGATTTCTGCCATATGACCTTATCCCCTCTATTTGACATCTCAACAATTAATGCAACTTCATTGGAGGTGAAAGGAATGCATTGACCACCAAAAAAGAATGCTTACTTCTCTATATCCCATCAAGACAGGATTGAAGTGATGGCAACTAAGTCATGCTGAATTCTATGTAGTCTAATAAATTGATGCAAATGAAGTCTCCTTAAAATATCAATAACTTCATCAGTAAAGCGTGCTGAGATATTATCGAACACCACTCTAATAGTGGTAGGCCTGGATCTAGAAGTTATCATTTTTCAAGACATGTTAAACTTCAAAATGAAAATTCAATTAATGAGATTTCTATCAGCACAATGGAGACCTAGAGAGTAGACAAACAAAGCAGCCACTAAAAGTAGGGAGTAATAGTTTAAAATATTGAGAAAAAAACTATGTACTCTCATGAGAGTAATACACATGCTTTCAAAAACCCACATTAGCATCCAAATTGCTTATTTCTATGTAGTAACATATTTTCTCCAAATGCAAAAAATTCTAAAATGACAAAATGTATACTCTCATAAGAATGAGAGATGCAAATCTCTCCTTAAAACCAACCAATAGCCGCAAATTGTTTAATGGAATGTAATAAACATATTCTCTCAAAGGCCAAAGAAATTAAAAAATGAAAATCTTACTCTCATGAGAGTACAAAGTACATATGATCTACCTCCAAAAACCAATCATCCTCCAAATTTAATGGAATGTAAACATATTCTCTTCAAAAGACAAGAAAAAATGATAAAATGCTCAGTACTCTCATGAGATGAGATAATACAAATCTTCCTAAACCAACCAATCAGCCTCCAAATTACTTCTAATGGAATGTAATAAACATATTCTCTCCAAACAGGCCAAAGATACTGGAAAAAAATGAGAAAATACTCTGTACTCTCATGAGAGGAGAGACAAATCTCTCCAAAACCAACCACTCCTCCAAAACTTAATGGAATGTAATAAACATATTCTCTCCACACATGCCAAAGATACTAGAAAAAAATTGAGAAAATATTTTATACTCTCATGAGAGTACAAAGAGTACACATGCCAATTTACCTTCAAAACTAACCAATCATCCTCCAAATTGCTTCTAATGGAATGTAATAAACATATTCTCTCCAAACAAGCCAAAGAAACTGAAAAAAAATGATAAAATGTTATGTACTCTCATGAGAGTACAGAGAGTACACATGCCAATTTATCTTAGAAACCAACCACTCGGCCTCCAAATTGCTTCTAATGGAGTATAATAAATATATTATCTCCAAACAAGCCAAAAAAATTGATAGAAATTGAAAAAATAATATGTACTCTCATGAGAGTAGAGAGAGTACAGATGTAACTCTCCCCTAAAAACTAACCAATCAGCCTCCAAATTACTTCAAATGGAATCTAATAAGCTTAATCTCTCCAAACAGGCCAAAGAAACTAGAAAAAAAAAGAGAAAATGGTTTGTACTCTCATGAGAGTATAGAGAGTACACATGTCAATTTACCTCTAAAACTAATCACTCAGCCTTAAAATTGCTTCTAATGAAATCTAATAAACATATTCTCTTCAACCAGGCCAAACATAGTGGAAAAAAAAATGAAAAATAATGTACTCTCATACAAAAGTACAGTCTGAATCTCCCTAAAACCAACTAATCAACATCCAAATTACTTCTAATGGAATGTAATAAACATATTCTCTTCAAACAAAGTTAAAAATCTAGATTAAAAAATAATCTATACTCTCATGAGAGTACAGAGTACTGAATAAAATCTCCATAAAAATAATCAATCAGCCTCTAAATTGCTTTTAATGGAATGTAATAAACATATTCTCTCCATAGAGGCCAAAGAAATTGAAAAAAATGATAAAATGCTTACTCTCATGAGAGTGAGTACAAATGTCAATCTACCTCCAAAACTAACCAATCAAATCAAATTGCTAATGGAATGTAATAAATATATTCTTTCCAAACAAAAAAATCAAATAATGAAAAAAAAAATATGTACTCTCATGAGTACAGAGCATGTAAATCTCACCTAAAAATCAACCAATCAGCCTCCAAATTATTTCTAATGGAATGTAATAAACTTATTCTCTCCAAATAGGCCAAAGACACTAGAAATAAAATGATAAAATAGTATGTACTCTCATGAGAGTACAAAGAGTACAGATGCAAATCTCTCCTAAAAACTAACCAATCAACCTCCAAATTACTTCTAATGGAATGTATTAAACATATTCTCTCAAAATAGGCCAAAGAAACTGGAAAAAATGATAAAATACTATATACTCTCATCAGAGTACAAAGAGTACATATGTCAATTTGCCTCCAAAACTAACCACTCAACCTCCAAATTATTTTTAATAAAATATAATAAACATATTCTCTCCAAACAGGCCAAAAAATCTGACAGAAATTGAAAAAATAATATGTCTGAGAGTATAGAGAATGCAGATCAAATCTAAAACTAACCAATCACTCCAAATTGCTTGAATGGAATCTAATAAACTTAATCTCCAAATAGGCCAAAGAAATTGAAAAAAAATGAGAAAATGGTTTGTACTCTGAGGTATGAGAGTACACATGTTAATTTGCCTTTAAAACCAACCACTCAGCCTCCAAATTGCTTATAATGGAATCTAATAAACATATTCTTTCCAAATATGCCAAACACATTGGAAAAAAATAAAAAAATAATTTGTACTCTCATGAGAGTACAGAGAGTACATATGCAAATCTCCCTTAAAAACTAACCAATCAGCATCTAAATTACTTCTAATGGAATATAATAAATATATTCTCTCCAAACAGGCCAAAAAATCTGACAGAAATTGAAAAAATAATTTATACTCTCATGAGAGTACAGATGCAAATCTCCCCTAAAAAATAATCAATCAGCCTCCAAATTACTTTTAATGGAATGTAATAAATATATTCTCTACAAAGACCAAATAAATTGAAAAAAATGAGAAAATGTTCTGTACTTTTAAAGTACACATACCAATCTATCTCCAAAGCCAACCAATCACCTCCAAATTACATCTAATGGAATGAAATAAACATATTCTCTCCAAACAGGCCAAAAGATCTGACATAAATTAAATCGACTCTCATGAGTACAGAGAGTACATAAATCTCCCTAAATACCAATCAGCCTCTAAATTACTTCTAATGGAATGTAATAAATATATTCTCTCCAAATAGGCCAAAGACACTGGAAAAAAATAATAAAATAATTTATACTCTCATGAGAGTATAGAGAGCACAGATGCAAATCTCCCCTAAAAACTAACCAATCAGCCTCCAAATTGCTTCTAATAGAATGTAATAAATATATTCTCTCCACACAGGCCAAAGACACTGGAAAAAAATAATAAAATGCTCTATACTCTCATGAGAGTACAGAGAGTACAAATGCAAATCTCCCTTAAAAATCAACCAATCGGCCTCTAAATTACTTCTAATAGAATGTAATAAATATATTCTCTCCAAACAGGCCAAAAAAATAGACATAAATTGAAAAAATAATATGTACTCTCATGAGAGTACAGAGAGTACAGATATAAATCTCCCCTAAAAATAACCAAATAGCCTCCAAATTACTTCTAATGGAATATAATAAATATTTTCTCTCCAAACAAGCCAAAAAAAATTAAAAAAAAATGAGAAAATGCTCTGTACTCTCATAAGAGTACAGAGAGTACACATATAAATCTGCCTCCAAAATCAACCAATCATCCTCCAAATTTCTTCTAATGGAATGTTATAAATATATTCTATCCAAACAAGAAATTTTGATTGAAAAATAATAAATCTCATGAGAGTACAAATAGTACAAATACAATTCTCCTATAAAAATCAACCAATGAGCCTTCAAATCACTTCTAATGGAATATAATAAATATATTTTCTCCAAACATGTCAAAGACACTGAAAAAAAATGATAAAATGATATGTACTCTCATGAGAGTATAGAGAGTATATATGCAAATCTCTCATAAAAACTAATCAATTAGCCTCCAAATTACTTCTAATGAAAAATAATAAACATATTCTCTCCAAACAGGCCAAAAAAACTCAAAAAAAATGACAAAATGATTTGTACTCTCATGAGAGTACAGAGAGTACAGATGCAAATCTCTCTTAAAAATCAACCAATCACCTCAAATTGCTTAATATAATGTGATAAACATATTCTCTCCAAACAGCCAAAGAAATTGAAAAAAAAATGAAAATGCTCAGACTCTCATGAGTATAGAGAGTACGATGCAAATCTCCTAAAACCAATCGCCTCCAAAATTCTAATGAAATGTAATAAAAATATTCTCTCCAAACAGCCAAACTGGAAAAAAGGAGAAAATGCTATATCTCCTGAATATAATCTCTTTAAAACCAATCTCCAAATTGCTTCTAATAGAATCTAATAAACATATTCTCTACAAATATGGTTTAAAAGCTAGAAAAAAAATGAGAAAATGTGGTGTACTCTCAAGAGAGTACAGAGAGTACACATGTAAAATAATAGAAACCAATAATCATTCAATCTCATGTAATGTCATATGCTTATATTATATCCAAAAGATCAAATCTTAAAAAAATATGAAAATGGGTTGTACTCTTGAGAGTACAAAGAGTACACATGTCAAACTAAAACAAACAGCCATCAAGCAACCCTAAACAAATTATAATGTCATCGACTGAACATATTATATCCAAATAGGCCCTAGATTCATCAAATCTTTTATGAAATAGCACCAAACATCCTACAATGTGATATACTAAACATATGACAAGTCCCGTAGTTCAAAATTTTGAAAATAATAGTGTATCATAAGAGTAGGAAAGAACATCTAAACATACAAATGCCAGTAAAACATACTCCTTTCCTTTAAAGAATTGAAATGTTTCAAATGTTCTCCTATTCGACGGTGAGAACAGCAAAGAAAACCTTAAATTCATTAAAGTGCAAGAATACAGGAAGAAATACCTCATGCAGTGCTATAATACCTCAATTTTAATACCCAAGATTTAACAAATCTCAGGAAGGTCGAAAGCATGGGAAGCGAGTGAGGAGAATAATTTCTACAAAAGAAATCCCTAAATTGGTGCGTGTAGAAGAATCTGAGAGCATATTTTTTCCTCCCATTGTTTGAGCAGGCCGGAGGGCCGCACGTAATCGTCGTTAAGCGTGTAAAGCGCATCTTTATTAAGTGAAAAACACCTTTTTTTTTATGGACTAGTGTTGCGTTCTGGAGTAAGCTACGTGCGACTCCGCGTAATATTTTCTCCCTTCGAAGGAGGAGATCCATCGATCTCTCACATATGTTATTCTTTTGTAATATAGGAATCTATTTTTATAATCTTTTTATTTCAATATGTGTTTAGATGAGTTTGATTTGTTCATATTGAACTGATTTCTATCCGCGTGATGTTTCATCTATATTACTAAATGGGACGAAATTAAGCTCAATTTTTAGGAAAGATAAATTTAGATATTATGACAAAAATAAAAGATAAAAATAATTTTTAAGGAGAGATAATAATTAATTTGATTATCTCATATAAGAGAAATTATAAAATTCAAGAGAATAATTATCCCCCCTCAACTATGCCTCATTTCCTCTCTACTAATACAACTATATAAAATTGGTGAGATATTTTGCTCATAAATTAATTATGTCATATATTCTTAAATAGTCTAATTTAAACTTCTAAATATTTCTCAATTAATAATCATCTATTCTTTTAGTTTTTATTTCTATAATTTAAAAAAAAACCTTATTATATTTGAATTTTTAAATGACTTGTAAATATCTTCTTGACTTGTAAATATCTTCTCAAGGACTTAACTATTTCATATTAATACTTTTCAAGATTTAGAAGCTCATGATTTGCTAATTCTAGATATATTAGATTTACTAAATACTACTTGAAGTAAATTCAATCCGTTACCAAACAGCTTATGAGGAAGATGCTATCAAACTAGGCCACATGCACAAAGGTAGTTCTTAACTTAAATATATATGAAACTTAGGCTGAATGTGGACAGTGTAGAGGATGATCTCTTTATCAATGAAGGGGATTTACATACATAGCTCAGAGGTGATTGTGATCAAGGTAGAAGCTACATTTTTTTACTTAGGATAAGGTAGTGTGTGTTTAGTTTGATTTAATCTATATTTTTATTATAAAAATGACTTATACTTCTACTAATACGAAATTTTAACAATTAATTGCAATTTTAAACCTCAGCCATTCAACAATAAAAATAAAGAGGATTTACATACATAGCACATGAAGCTTATGTATTTACATATTTAGTACACAAAATTATATCTTTACTTATTTCACACAGCAAACTTTATAATTTCCCCTAAAATAGACTTTCGTCTTTCTCCTCCGTTAGGTTATTCTCCCATGCGTGAACGTTCCTCCTGCGATGAACTCTTTCTTCCGCTCACTCGGCGAGCAACAAACTTCGTTCTTAGCAAACTTCGTCTCCACTCAACTCACAAGGGCTAAAGGCTTCCTTCATATCTTCTATTATCGCATAAGCCCTTCATCCAGTCAGCTGCTCTATCCAGCGCTTGCAGGTACTCTTTTACTAATATTTCTCTCTAGATTAGCTGTGCCATTCATTTCTCTGATTTTGAAAAAGTAAACGAACATATAAAAGTAATCCCAAATAGGGCCTGCTTTGAGAATGCATCTGCTTTTGAAAAAGTAAATGAACAAATGATTTTGAAAAGTGATCCCAAAAGTGATCCCAAATCTCTATGAATGGCCATTATATAAAATGCATCTGCTTTTAGAATTTATTTGTAAACTAAGAAGTTCTGAACCTCATTAATATTGGAAAAATTTAGCTTAAGTCAACTAAAAATTTTGATGTAGTTGACATATTAGGGATTACAATAGTGACTTTATAATATTTGATTGGTTGGAAATAAATGAGGTTTTGTATTTGGATATGTTGGTTGTTTTTCCATTTTGTTTGTTCAACAGGCAGCTTGATCATTTATTTATATATATATTTTTTGTTTTAATGGATGCCCAATTATTTATTTAATGAATTCTTTTCGTATTCTTATTTTAATTTTAATTCTTTCTTTGCATTTGAGGATATGTATGTTAGAGATTTACATGTAAATAGTTTTTTTTACACTAATCAATGTGTCAATGATTTAAATTTATATTTTTCAGTAAGAAATTATATTTTTAAGTGATTAAAACATACTAATTGATATAAATTGATTTGTAGTTTTATACTAAATAGAGGTTCTTTTCAACTAGTTGAGAGTGGTCTTTTTTATATTTAGTTTATCTTTTATTCTGATCTTGCTTAAATTTAGGTGTAGTTTAGCTTTCATTTCTTTTTTTGTTATAGCTTTCACATTTTTGCTATCATTTGAAACTTATGTATACTCTTGTCATTGGCCAATAGGATAATATTGTCAGATATGAGTTCAAGTCAATCATCAAGTTCAAAGTAGAGCAAAAATCATAAAATTTATTACAATTGTAACTTATTGTGTACGATGTACATTTCTTGTAAAGATGAGAGTTATGGTAGAAAATTTTATCGACGCCCAAGAAATCGATCAGAGCATGATTAACTATTTTAAATGGGTAGACGAAGTTACTAATGCAACATTTGATCAGGATTATGCAGAGAGATTAACATTTCATAATATAGTCATTAAGAATTTTGAAGACTTAAAATTCTTGATTAAAATCTTGATCATAGGTGATGTTGTAGTCATTATTATTTTGTTAGTTTTAGATTTCTTGTTATGTTTTCCAAAAAAATTTTTATTCTCCTTTTCTTTATATGGCCTCTTGGCCTAATTGTATTTTGGTACGTCATATCAAATATAAAAAAAATAAATATTAGCAGCTAATTTATTCCCCTCTTCACTCCATCATTTGTCAGATCCCATTGCTATTTTCCTGGTATAGTTGATATTAGACCATCATATGCTAACTTATATCTAGAATGAGAAATCACATGAGTATAACATATAATGTCATATCAAATATAAAAAAAATTATTAACAGCTACAAGCTTTAGCTTGATAACATGAAAGTGATAATTTACATAAATATGCCCCAAAGGATACTCCTTCATGCCAAGGAATGCAACTACATGAATGCAAGGTAAATCAAACAGTTGCTAGACTCTACATGCAGATTCTCTTTTATCAATGTCAACTTTGTTGCATTCATAGGCACCTTGTACCTCAGCCTTAGTAGGAGTTGATTGTCTAATAATAAGTTGTTCATTTCTTATGCATATATTCTTCATTATAAGGCACTAGGGCTGTTAACGAGTCGATTTCAAACCGATCTATGACTGACTCATAATCGGCTCGATATTTAATTTGAAATGGACCTTCGATGGTTCGATTTCAAGTGGCTTGTTTTTTTTTGAAAATATCTCGTTTTTGAGCAACGAACCATTCGAAATTTGCATATCTTTTTTTTTCTTTTCAATCTAATTTTAATGCTTATGATACAAATTACATTAATAAATATATATATATATATATATATATATATATGTGTGTGTGTGTGTGTGTGTGTGTGTGTGTACATATATATTTGATAAAAAACAAAAATAAGTTTCTTGCAATACACATATGTAGAGAAAATTTTTATAATTTGAAAAAAAAAATAATTTATTCTAATGCTTTACAAGTTACAAGTTTCAAGTTACAATTTACTACTCTTTGCACTAATATAAATATATTATACATCACAACTTACAACTTCAAAAAAGTGTAAAAATAAACATTTATTTTGATTCATTAATAAGCCGTTGAATATCCTTGCTACAACATATGAAAACTCAAGAAAAAGATTAGCAAATAAATCACATTTATCTAAAGAATAAATGATGGTATAATTGAATTTTATAAAAAGAAAAAATGATAGATAAATAAGTAGAATATAAGAGATTATGCATGATTTGTATCCTCAGAAAATTGAGATGATTGGTGGATAAATAAAATAAAATTATTAAAAGACAGAACATATAAGTATTGTACACAGAAAACACCTAATCAAATATAACAGCAAAACATCCAACTCAACAGTAAAAATAGAAAAAAAAAATAACAGCACGACAGAACAGGAAAAAAGACAGAAGAACAAAGCAACTACTCAGTTTCTGGCTCAGTTAAGCCTTCCAGGTTTAGTTCCAAACTTCCAGCAAAACCAAAGCAACTAAGCAAAACAAAGAAAACACCTAATCAAATATGGTAGCAAAACATCCAACTTAATTATAAAAATAAAAGAAAAATATAACAACTCAGTAGAATAGGAAGAAAAACAGAAGAATAAAGCAACTACTCAGTTTCAGACTTAGTTCTAGACTTCCAGCAAGACCAAAGCAGCTAAGCAAAATAGAGAAAATACCTAATCAAATATGGCGGCAGAACATCCAACTCGACAGTAAAAGTAGAAAAAAAAAATAACAGCGCGATAGAGCAGGAAAAAAGACAGAAGAACAAAGCAACTGGTCAGTTTCAAGCTCAGTTCAAGCATTCCAGGTTTAGTTCTAGACTTTCAGTAAGACCAAAGCAGCTAAGCAGAACAGAGAAAATATCTAATCAAATATGGCAACAGAACATCCAACTCAACTGTAAAAATAGAAAAAAATAATAAATAATAGCACGAAAAAAGAGAAAGAAAGATAGAAGCACAAAACAACTGCTCAGTTTCAGGTTCTATTCAAGGCTTAGTTCCAGATTTCCACAAAGACCAAAGCAGCTAAGAAGAATAGAGAAAACACATAATCAAATATGGCAGCAGAACATCTAATTCAACCGTAAAATAGAAAAAAAAAACAACTCTATAGAATAGGAAGAAAGACTGAAGAACAAAGCAACTGTTTAGTTTCAGGCTCAGTTCAAGCCTTCTAGGCTTAGTTCTAGACTTCCAACAAGAACAAAGCATCTAAGCCGAACAACAAAAATACATAATTAAATATAGAACCAGAATTCCAACTCAACAGAAAAAAATTTTAAAAAAATAACTGCACGATAGAATAGGAAGAAAGATAGAAGAATAAAGCAACTGCTCAATTTCATGCTCAATTCAAGTCTTTTAGACTTAGTTCCAGACTTCCAGCAAGACCAAAACAGCTAAGCCGAACATCAAAAAATATATAATCAAGTATGGCAGCAGAACATCCAACTCAATCATAAAAATAGAAAAATAAAATATAACATGGTAAGAACAGAAGAACAAAGCAAGCAACTTTTGACTAGTTCCAGACTTAGTTATTCTGACCTTCCAAGAAGACCTCGGTTTCCACCTAAAAACACATAATCTGCACTGTAAGAACATAACAATCTCATCTACCGACTACCAAACAGTAGTAATTGATAGCATAGCTGATAGCGGTAATTAAATGCTAACAAAGCAATAATGAAAAGGCAAAATAGCCAACAAGTGTAATCCAATAAGGCAAAATTATTTAACAAGTTTGTAAATAGTAAATTTGTAAATGCACAATAATATTTACCAATCCAAATGTAGGTATATATCCAGCAATATTTTTTGGCCACAAATTTATATCATCGGCCAAATCATCGCTTAAAAATTATCCATCATTATTATGTGTAAGTTTTATCCGTCATCCGAACTTATAAGCATCTCAATTAATTTTTAGCATTGGGTATATAACCTAAACATACAAATAAAACTTCCATAGTATCCCATGTGTTGAATGTTCAAATATATCCTAATTCTTAAAATAAAGATGTCCAAGTTCTTATCATAATATCATATCACACCAAGCATCTTAATACCATACCATTCAACTATAATATTATATTTGGAGGTATCCCAATTAATTTGCTTCCTCAAATATTAGAATTAGTGGTCATACTTTTTTGCACCATAACTGATAAATTATCCTCAACAAGAATGTCAAATTGAAATTGGTTAATATAGATTAAAAATAATGAAATTATAATATGAAGAAAGATAACATAAATGCAATTAAATAATAAAAAATACCAATGGTTCTTTTGATAACTTTTATGAGGAACGAATCCAACTACTAGTGCAAATCAAAATATCAAATATTTTTGGTGATAATGAGTTTCTATAATCTCCAAGCAGATGATCACCTCCTGAAAGCTGATTCAGAAGCGACAGTTGTTACGGGGACTGTAAAAATATTTTTTGTCATCTTGCATAGAGTTTTATACTTCAATGCTGCCATTTTTCATCACTCAATAATATCAAATTCAGAATCTGGATGCTTCACACAAACCTCTTCTAAGTAAAGTTCTAAATCAGTTTTTTGTGGAAGTAGAAGTCTTATTGAATCAATAAAATCATACAAGCTATCAAGAACATCACCATCACTTGTACTTCTTTGTGGAGTAACTGTACTATCAATCGGTTGAGAGGATGTAGACTCAAAAAATTCATTTGAAATATTATATTTTTCTACTGCATAATATGAGTAAAGCTCAAAAAATTTTTATTTTACAGATTCCATCTTCTCATTAATAACTTCAGAATCATAAATCTGTGGGTAATAGTAATTGATCATAAACATTTTCATTATAAAATCCAATATGCATGCAATTGAAAATAGCATGGAACAATCTAACCACTATTTGTCAAACATTGACTTTATAGCAATTGTCATATTTGAAAGAAATATAGTGTCTGAATTGCATTCTCTATCTAAAGTTTTTTTAATTTGAATCAAATTTGGAAGAAATCAATTAGCTGCTGGGTAATTTGAGCTAGAAAAATCTTAGTAATACGATTAAAAATGAAAAGAAGTTGTCTAATCTTATCAAATTGATCTCATTCCTGATTTGAAGATAACCGCAAATAATTATGATCCCTTAAAGCATACTCAAGAAATGCAGCTCTATAATAAAAAACAGACTCAAGCATTTTATATATTGAATTCCAATGAGTCATAACATCTGTGCAAAGTAATTTTGATGTTGACAATTCTAAATGTGTAGCAATCTCACCAAATTTATGCAATCTACTTGGTGACTTTTTTATGAAAAGAATAGATTCTCACACTTTCTCAATGATCTGACCAATTTCCTTCAAACTATCTTGAACCATCAAGTTCAAGATATGAGCAGCACATCTAACATGAAAAAATTCTCTCAAAAAAAAAAAAAAAATCATGACCTTCTACTAAACAAAGCTTTCAAGTTTCTAGCAATATCATTAAATTATCTAATATAATTTTATTTTATTTTGAAGACCTGGCGAAGAAAATTTTTGAAATAGCCTTATAAATAACATAGCCATTATGAGGAGGGTTCAAATCAATAAAGCTTATTATTCTACTTTGCAACTTTCAATCATGACTAATAAAGTGCATAGTCAAACACATATAGCCAACATTTTAGCTTGATGTTCAACTGCGGTAAGAAATATACTCAAGATTCTTTTATGTTTTTTTTCCTCTAATTCATAAACTTTTATGCATTCTTCTTTGATAGAATGCCTAGATATTTTATGAAAATTAAGATTCATTGACTTCATTAGAATATTGAATCATAAATATTCAACAATCATGAAGAGATACTCATGAACTATAATCATTTTGGCAATGATATTTTTAATTCTATTATGGTCATAAGTAAAAGAGACACACAAAGAATATATTAAATCATTATTCTCTATATCTTCAGCTATTGGATTAAAGAGTTTTTATTTTTTCTCTTTTGTAGTTGTTTTACCATAATAATAGATTTTGAAATGTCTATTCATTTGAGAAGTAATACCTATTTTCTATTTGAGATATGATTTAAAACAATAATTGCACTTCCATTTTTCTATCATCTTACCTTTCTCAGAGATAGAAATTTGTCATAAATGTTGTCAAATTTCTGATCTATCTTTTGCCTTCGATGTCCTCAATGCTAATAATTTTCCCAGCACTTTCATTAGGAGTACTAATATTGTTAAGTGAAGGTTGATTAGAACTTACAGATTGATTTTGAGAAGTTGTAGTCATTGACTATAAAATGAAATAAGAATCTTAATAAACTAAATATGTCAAAGGCAATAATGTATGCAAATTTAAGTGTATGTCAATAAAAGAATATTCAAAGCCTCAAAGCTTTGTGCTAAATATCCACTACATGAGGCTTTCTGCATTGCTCTACTCCTTTATACATATCCACTTTTTTACCTAAACATAAGTTTTATTCACTTACAATAAAATAAGTAGACAATTGAATAAGAGTGTGAAAAATCACAGAGCAAACAACAATATCATCTACACAGCCAATATAACATATTTAGAAATAAAAAAAAATGTCATAATCTACCATAAGCCGCAAACCCGCAGAACCACAAACTCATAAACTATCAATATCCTGGATTAAGACTGTGAAAGCACACTAGCTCACAAGTAATAGCTTTTAACAAAAACCACTAAGAAGTCATAGCTATTTTAGGCCTTTTAGTAAAATAATGTGTTACGATAATTGACAAAGTAAAAAATAGTGCCACTATACAAGTTAAACAATGCAAGCTCAGCAATCTGCAAGCTTAACAATCGATAAGTTGTAGACCTAGAAAGGCAAAAATAATTCAAATCATTGGCAATACAACTAGCAAGCTGTATACTGTAATACAAAGTAGAGCAATGCAAGCCGTATGTAGTAACTAACAAGTAATAACCATAGCAAATAACTAGTGACCAGAAAGCCAGCATAATACAAAATCCATGTGAACAATATTGAGAGCAAAACAATCTAAAAGAAATAGTCGATTACGACTTAGCCATTTAGGATAATAGTCATCGATCGATGCCAATGATACTAGATATAGAGGCAAATGAAAAAATCTTCATTCTCAGTGTATTTAGAAGTTATCGAAATATAGATGTAGAGAAAACATAACAAAATCTTACAAAGATTATTAATCCGAGAAGATCGAGACCTCCAGAAGAGGTAAATCCGCAATATAACAAAGGCACAAAGAACTTAACTGTTTAAAAGCAAATCATGAATGGAGACGCCGATCGAGACTCGAAAGATCGAGAGAAGAAAAAAATTGGAGAGTCGGAGTCGAGGGTTAGGGCAAAGTCGCAAAGGAAACAAAAATCCTCATTCGTGGCAGTCAAGCAAAAAAACTTGTATAAAAGCGCTTCACTGGTAAGTCACTGCCGTCTAAATTAAATTGAATAGTTATCTTATTAAACGCTAAATAAGTAGTTTGATTCGAGCCAAATTGAGATCCGAGCTATGCTGTCTCGAAATCGGTTCGACAGAAAAATTGATTTAGACAATCGGCTCGTAGCTCAACTCGATTAACTCGAATTGATCCAAAAACTGATCCAATTTTCGAGTGATTTTCGATTTTTGATTTTCGATTAAAACTAGCAGCCCTATAAGGCACTAGTACTCCTCTCAATCATAATGAAGTCATTTTCATCTCAGCCATCTTCTCCATAAGCATGCCTCATATCATGTCAATCAAGTCGACTATTAGTTTGGTCCTAGCATCTTATATCCATGAATTGAATGATTCTGGCATATTTTTTTTGTGTTGCAATGATTTTTAATTTCAAGTGAAAAGTCACATCTCGACCACTAATATTGTAGAGCTACCAGGTACGAGTGAAGTTATGGGCAAATATTAAGTAATTCATTCATCTTAATATCAAAATGATGTATGATATATACATTTGTAGCTGATCATACTAAATCTCGTACTTTTTGACTATCATTAGGGTGAAATACTTCTTCAAGTTCTCCACAAATGTCATAGGCACACCCTATGTTCTGCATTTGGAAAAATAGTTTTGACAGTGTTGGATAAGCCCTTCTCCATATCTGATATGAAAGCAATGTGTTGTATGTTTGAGCCAATTGACTCAAATAAATTTGCACATAACCACTGGCATGTTTTCTTTGATTCTATTTCAGCTACTGCAAAAGCTAAGGTGTAAAGATTATTATTACTATCCAAATAATTTGTTGATAACAACATACCCAAGTATTTTGATTTCAAATAACATGCATCAAACCTTATTAGATACCTACAACCTGCTAGAAATACATCGAAACAAACCTTGAAACTATCAGAACCTATTAAAGGAAAAATCACATTTTTCGTAATTATATATAATGTGGGAACCATGATTCCTATTAAGAAATTTTGCTTTTAGTGTAGGTACCCACTTATAATTTTCATCGACATATCCAAATATAGTATCTTTGACCTGCTCTCTTAATCGCCAAATCTTCATATATGAATGTGAGAGATCGTACATACTTTCTAAATTATTATTAACTTATTTTGGAGTGATAATTGGATCCTTTCTGACAATATCTTCAATCTGATTAGCCACCCATGATATTATAGCCTGTTTGTTGTCAGCCCTATTGACACCAAGGCATGTACGTGTTGCTTCTAATTTTCTAACTTCAAAAGTTTGTTCATCTGCACACAATGCTGCTCTTATTCGCTATGGATAATTTTTATATGAGCAAATAGCTATCACTCGAGCTCTATTACTAGCCATGATCTTGATACCAAAATTATTTTTGATTGCTTCGGTTTTTAGGATATGCTTAAAAGTTGTAAAATCAATAAAACGTGCACCAACTGATAATGTTTGATTAGCTCTTCTTTGCGTACATAACAAATTATTATTAACAATTTCAAAATCAATGTTGCAATCAATAGTATTGCCAGAAGCAAAATTATAGCACTTCAACATGTGACTAGAATCTCGAGCCTCTTCACCTTGTGAACACATAACCTTCTCTTAGTCATCACGTGTTATAACCACCTAAACTCGAACACCTCCATTTGATAGTGCAAGCATATGCAATACATCAACATCACTTTCAATTAACTTGTAATCCTTGAGTGATGATTCAAAAATAAAATAGTGCAACTCATAGTCATGCTCTCTTAACCAAGGATAAATTGCTTAGATCTCCTCTCTAAGCACATAAAGGCTTATCAAATCTTTCTCAAGTTTAACGGATTTTTGTTTTCCACTATCGTACTTCTTTCTATTTTGATTCTTCACTTCCTTCCAATGCCCACCAAATTTGAAAGTAATAATTATGTACTCACTATTATCCATCATTAAATTACTTGATTATATCAAATCACATAAGATTGTATAGGCTCTATTGTTTTTTTTCTTTTTTTTTTACTCATGATGATAGGAATTACATTAGCACATTTATACTGTTGAATCAAATAAGAAAATCTAATTGAAAGAAACATAAAGAAATGAAAAAAAAAAAAAATTACTCACTTGCTTACGACTAGAAAAATAACCCTTCGTCAAGACTGAAGTAATGCTTCAGCACTTGCAAGATACAGCACTAAGGAAGGTGCTGGTCACGGTTTTGTAAGAATGAGAGAATATCACTTCTATGAGATCAAAGGACAGTAAGACGACACTCTGCATTTGATAGCATTATAAGATAGGAAGACCTAGCAGACTTCCGTGCTCGCGAGATCAGTGAAGAGGAAGGAAATATTACCACGGGAGAATGGGATTATTATGCACCATCCAACTAATGGAGAGATGAGAGTTGAGAACGAAGTTTGTTGCCCGCTGAGGAAGAAAGAATTCACCGCAGGAAAATAACCAAATGGAGGAGTAGGGCTGCAAATGAATCAAGCGTTAACAAACTACTTATGACTCGATTTGATTAGAGCTCGTTCATTTAACTAACTGAACGAGCTTGAATATTTTAAATACTGATCGCTAAACGAAGCTCAATGTTCGTTCGTCATTTATGGAAAGATCATTTAAAGTTTCGTAACAAGCTCTAACGGTACCGATAATGTCGATTAAAGCTTGTCATAAATGATACCGTATATGATTATTAATGACATATAAAGTTCGATTAAGCTGATTAAGGCCGATTAAGGCCGATAATCGATTAAGACTCGTTTATTTCATTAAACAAGATGTTTGTTAATAGGCTCGATAAGCCTAATCAACCGAACTGAACAAGCTCGCCGAAGCTCGAACATGATTTTTTTAAACGAGCTCGAAGCTTGAACACCATCCTAAAGGCTCGAATCGAGCTGAGCTCAATAATGACAAAGGAGCTTGAACTCAACAAGCTCTGCTGCCTCGTTGCAGCCCTATGGAGGAGAAAGACTTGACAAAAGTCTATTTTAGGGGAAGTTTTAAAATTTACTGTGTGAAATAATTAAATATATAGTTTTGTGTGCTAAATATATAAATACATAAGTTTCATGTGCTATGTATGTAAATCCCCTTAAAAATAAATAGCAATTTATCTCTATTGTTTTTATCTTTATCTCTCTCATAGAATTTAAGTAAAATAATATTTAAATTAAATTTATTTTAATAATATTTCAAATAATAACTTTAAATAACATTTATACAAAAAATAACTTTGATAAAAAACGTTTCAAATAACATTTCAATTAAAAGTTTAATTTCAATTTTTTGACATTACAAATTAAATTATTGCTTTCTCCCTATCTCTTTCTTCCATTTTGTAAATTTCAAATAGATAAACAGTTAAATTCTATTTATTTTAATAACATTTCAAATAATAATTCAATAAATAACTTTAAATCTATAATACTATGATAAAAATAGTTTGTGATTTTACCAATATTAAATCTTAACCTTCTATTTTAATTTGTTTAGATGAAGCCAAACATAATCATACAATATCTAAGTTTTAAATTAATTAATTAAAAAGGATCTGATTGTATTATTTAATTATTAATTAATATATTATTTGAATAATTCGGTTCTACTTATTTATTTGGTCGAATGTACTCTTGCTATTTGGATTCTCAAGTTTCTCTCCGCCTACAATTTTAAGTTGTTTTAAATTACCCAATTGTATTCAAATAGAATTCATTAATTAAAAATGTGGAGATATTTAGAGTTTTTTTGGGGGCAGTTGTCATTTTTTTTAAATTAGTTGTAAAATTTTTATGAAGAAAATAATTTTAAAAAAATTATTCTGTGTGTTACAAAACTTTTTTTTATAAAAAATTTTAAAATCAATTTTTTTGACAAACAACGCACTTGAATAATTTTGATCTCAAAATAATTTTTTTTTATAAATTTTCTGAAAAATAGTCAAAACTGATTATCAAATAAAATTATTTTACTTTTCAATAATAAAAAAAAATTTATTTCAAATACACTCTTAATATATCTCAATTCCCCACTCAAATCTCACAGCTATTCCACACCTTCTCAAAACGGACCGGAATTGATAACCAAAAAAAGCCTCTTTTTTGTTGCCTTTATATGCGATAAATTTTGTTCAAAACCAATAAAACATTCTTCAAGAGTTTTAATGAAAGGTAATCAATATTTGTACACTTTTTTTTAAATAATTTGAGGGTCACATCGAGCATTCATCAATAAAAAAATTGATTATAAATAATTAGATAAAAATATAAACAAACTATAATAATCATATCAAAGAAAACATAATAAAAACAAAATAATAAAAAAATAAAAAAATAAGCGTATTTAAAAAAAATATAAAACAAACTCTAATTCTTTTCTATGTGCACTTTGATCCACAAAGTATAATATTTATTTATTTATTTTCTACTATTCGACTTTTCAAATTTCCATTTCTCACTATTTCCCATCTAAAGTGCACCTGCAATTTAATTCAGCAAGATTATAACAACATGAAATATTTATTTATAATCAATTTTCCTATTTATTTAATTTTATTGATTTTATCTTATAGGCATCAAATATATTGGAATATAAAAAATTACTCACAATTTTGTTAGTAACATTAAAATTTTCTTAATCAAAGCATACGACAACAAATCTGGTAATTGATTTTTCTGTATGCTGATAATTTAGTCAATCAAAAAGAAATCAAATGTAGAAGATCTAAATAAATTAAATTATATAATTATATAATGATTGAAATTTTTTATTAAAGAATAATAAATATTTATGATAGAATTTGATTATTTTAAAATAATTTATTGTAATAAAATTTTACTTTATTTATATAAATTAATGAGTTTTTCTAACTAGATATTAAAACTTCTATATACTCTTTGAGAGATACCAAAATTGCTCTGAAGCGTCTTGCTCATAGACTTATGGTCATGAAATCATGAAAGCCAATGAACTTCTAGTAGCACAGTTCTTATAAATCAAAATCATGGTATGCTTGTTTTTAAAAATAGGGGAAAAAAAACAGGTGCACATCAAACTGCTACCTGCAAGTTAACCAAAGGAGAAAAAATGCCACCTGCAACCTGTTGGGAAGAAGAGGCTCGAGGAGAAACTTTGCCCTCCATGCAGTGAGCTTGAGGAGCAGTAGCAGCAGCACTAGAAGCAAGCAGCAATTGTATCTCTGAACTGCGGCCTGCCTTCTCAAAACTCTCATATACAAAAGCCCGGAATTCAATACTGACAAGAATTCCACACTTCACCATCTCTTCAAACAAAGCCCGACCACTGTCAAAGTCCCCTTCTTTGCATAACTTGGTGATCAAAACCTCGTAGGTCGCCGTGCTGGGCCTCATGCCACTCACCCCCATCTTCCTAAAAATCTCCATAGCCTGTCCCATGCATCCCGCCTTTACCAATTCACCAACCATTTTGTTGCAAATTTCCACAGCAGCCTTTAAAGCAGCTTCTCCCCCACTCACTATCTTGTCAAAAAATACCATAGCATCTTCAATCCTACCATCCCTAAAGTATGCATCAACGATGAAGCCATAGGTGGCAGCATCAGGTTCTATGGATTGGCTCAGCATTTCTTCGAACAGCTTAACTGATTCTTGTAGCATGCCATTCTCGCAGAGCTTCCCAATGATGTAATTGTAGCGTCCTAGATCCTTATGTAGGGGTTTCAAACCCGTATTGTTGAAAACGTCAATGGCCTCTGCAAACTTCCCTTTCTTAATGCAATAGTTGATCATTATATTGTAACTTTCTGCATTTATACCCATGAAAACAGGGGGCTTGTGCTCATCCAGCATTAGATCGAAGAGTTGCTCGGCTTCTGTGACCTTGTCATGCATGAGAAGCGTCTCTAAGAGAACATTGCAGGTGGCAGGATGCATCCTGAACTGGCGGTCCAGCAATGACTGGTAGCACTCCATAGCTTCCTTATCCATCCCAAGTTTCCAGTATCCCTTCATCAAAGTGGCATGAACAACGCCATCATAGACTAGGCACCGCTCTCGGAGTTCGTGGAATAGCTCAAGAGCCTTTTCCATGTCATTGAGCTCGATGAAACCTGCGATTACGATGTCGTAAACGAGAGAATCTGCGGAATGCCCACGGTTAAGCATTTCCCGAAGAAGACTGACAGCGTCGGCAATGCGGCTGGAGTCCACTAGGCCTTTGGTGAGGTAGCGATAGGTGTAAGTGGAGGCCGTGAAAGGGGCATTGAGGAGGATCTGACGGTAGACGTCGAGGGCTGTATTCACCTGGCCAGCGTCACAGTAAGCGTTGATGAGAATGTTGTACGATACTATGTTGGGGATGATGTTTTGCTGGGCAAAGAAGAAGTGGAAGAGGGCGAAGACATCGTCAAAGCGACGGGCGCGTAGCATGGAAGACATGACGGCGTTGCAGGTGAAGACGGTGGGTTTGATGGTGGAGAATACGGCGTGGCGGGCTTGGGCAGAGGCGGAATCAAGGTCGCCGGCGCGGATAAGGGTTTGGACGCGGTTATGGAGGCTGAGGCGGGGGCCTACGAGGGCTGACGTGGCATCGGGGAGACGAAGGGCGTTGGAGTTGCGAGTGGGGCGAGGGGGGCCGGAGTCACGGAGGGTCGGGGGCTCGATTCGAAGTTGGCGCTTGCGACGGCGGCGCTCCGCTGCGGCCTCTTCAAGGGAGGAGAAGGCGAAGTGGCAGGACGGAAAGAAGAGGACAGAGGGCCGTGATTTGGCTGACGCGGGGGTTTCACTGGCAGTGGAACGGAGCCAGTGGAGGAAAACCCGGCGGTAAAAGGGCATGCTTAGAGCCTTAATGGTGGTGGTGGCGAAGGATGCTGAAACCCTACTGCAATGCCGGGAGCACTTTGGTTTTATTTTAGAAGCTAAATTCTTCGGGTTTAGGTTAAACTAATGAGCTGTTTGGTAGCAGTTTTTGAGCAGGATGAAAATTTAATCGAATAATTAAAGTTTCAATGAATTAAAGATATTATATAAAATATAATTATATATTTAAATTATTTTGTTGGCATTTAACTAAGTATAAAATAAATATAAAAATTTATTTATATTTAGTTTGAAGTAAAATAAATTTTGTGTAAAATTTAATAATGGCAATGACAAATCAGTCAATAGTGATGATCGGTGATTGCGACGATAGATGATAGTGATGATAGGTGGTGACACAAATGATAATAGCGGATAACCCTAATATCGATGACAAGTGTTGATGGTGGTAAAAGTACGACATTAGTGATGACTAATGACCTAAAATATATCAAAAATTAATTAAAAAATGACTTTTAAATTTCTTAAAATTTTACATTAAATTTTGTTCAGCATATCAAATATTGGCATGCCTAAAATTCCTATATTTGAAATACTTTTCACTAAAAACTCTTCAGATAATATAATCCTTTAAAGTAAAATTAAGCTTTAAATTTGGCAAATAAAAAATGAGAAAAATTCTACAAAAACTTGAATTATTCTTCTCATTTTTTTCTTATATGGGTTTTAAAAATTCACAACGCATCTCTCGATGAAAGAGAGTTAAATTTGCGTCAATTAAATTTTTAGAAGGCAGATAATTTTTTATTTTTAGATAAAAACTATCTAGAGATTCACTCTCATTTTGTGAAGACTTTAAATCTAGTTCTAGGTTTCTTATAGTTAATTAACATGCTTAAAATTCCTATATTTGAAATACTTTCCACTAAAAAACTCTTCAGATAATATAATCCTTTAAAGTAAATTTAAGCTTTAAATTAGACAAATAAAAAAATGAGAAAAATTCTACAAAAACTTGAATTCTTCTTCTTATTTTTTTTATTTTATCTCAGGTCTCTATGTGGGCTCTAAAAATTCACACTGCATCTCTCGATGAAAGAGAGTTAGATTTGCGCCAATCAAATTTCTAGAAAGCAGATAATTTTTGTTTGTGGATATAAACTACCTAGAGATTCACTCTCATTTTGTGAAAACTTTAGATCTAGTTTCAAGTTTTCTATAGTTAATTATCATTCTAAATAATGAGAGAGAACTTTCGATTAAGGCTAGTTATTAAATCGATAATTGATTGACATATAATAGTAGAAATTGGATTTAAAATTTAGGAAAATCATCATTATTGACTTAAATCAGATGGTTGGGGAAATGATATTGTGCACGATCAGGATCTCATCACTTAGTCCCTAGTCCACTTAATAAGAGGAGCTAGTCGACCCATCTTGTTTGAAGGATTCTTGTTGATATTCATGAGTTGCTTCATTAAGGAGATCTTATGAGCCTCACTTGATATTTGTCGAAGAGGATAAATTGAAGTCCTCCATAGCTAATATAAAGTTTTGTGACCTATTAGGTATACCTTATATTCACAACTCAAAGATTTAAAAATCATTAAGGAATATACAAGTTATTGTTATGATCATAATATAATAGAGCTTATTGGCCAAACTATTCGATTAGAGGGCTCTGATTATAACTACTTCATATGTAGAGTTTGTTGTGCAAACCACGTGGACAAAGGACTCATGCTATGTCTTCATTGATGTAAACTTTTTACTAAGCGTAAATGTAGTAGTATACTTAATATGACATTATCTCATTCTGCGCTTAGGTTGATATTAAATTTGCAGACTCGAAAAATAGTTACAGAAGATAGATTGAATGAAATTTGTTTTAAATTTGGATAATGAATTTCACTTGAATAACTTTATATTTTTTGTACTTTTTTCTTTGAATTTCTCAGATTTTATAAGACTTAGCTTTGAAATGATTTTCTTTAAATTTCATGATATTTTATAATAGCACTCTTTCAATTAAAATCTTCAATCATATGGCCATCACCAAGGATGCATATTAAGAAAGCTTATCTACTTCAGACCTTACATAGAGGATCAAGTCTTTCAACTATATATGATTAATCAATTTTGCTTGAATTTAGATAGCTTTGTGAAGCGCATAAATAAATTTAATATTCTCTATCATTGATTTTGAAACATAATAATAAAGGGTAGAATCACTAAATTTGAATTAAATGTAGCTCTATAATGTGTGCAAAATTCCAACTTCAATTACTTACATGCATTTCAATGTATTCAAATTGGGTTGAAAATTGCCCTATAATGTGTATAAAAATTTATTTTGAAGTTATCTACATGTATTTCAGTGCATTCAAATTGGATTGAAGGTTGCTCCACCCTATATATGAACTTCATCTTAAATTTGTTTGCACGTACTTCAGTTTATTTGGATAGAATATGGATCGTCTCATGCTTATATGAATCCAAATTCTCGTGAATTCTTTTAATGAGAAATGTAATGATGCCCAAATATCTATTGAAATGTTTTGTTTGTGTCTATAAGAATATTAGATACATCACAAGTTTCATTCATATTTGTTGTCAAGTTATCCATTTCATCACAAGTCTTATTTAGGTCCTTTCAGCTCTTTCTAATTTATTAAGTACAAGTTGTAACACAATCCATCTATTAATTGAGTGTTATGTTTATGCTTGTTGGCAAGTTATTATGTTCCCTATGTGTCCTTATTTCAAGTTCATTGTTTATACTTAACTTTTTTTATTGTTTTTTTAGAGTCTTGTCAGGTCCAAAATTCATTTTTCCTATTTTGACAATCTCAGATATAGGAGGTTGTATCGGATCTTATGCACTACCTCACAAGCATGCTGATTGTCATACGATACTATATTTGAGTCTTAGTTTTTCTCTAATAAGCATAAAGTTTAAACTCATCACACTATATTGAACATAAAGAGGTCTTCAATACTTGCATGAGAAACAATAAATTTTTTTAGAGGCTGAGCATCAGTTCATGTGAGTATTTTCTCGTGACTCATGTGAACTTAAATTTAAGTTTAGGCATTAAATAAAGGGAGGCGCTCGGTTGGGTTACGGCCCTTGCATGAGAAATGTTCAAGAGAAGAAAAGGTTGTGAGGAGTGCTTCGCTTAGCGGGTTTCATCACCATCAAGGGATATGAGGTGCAAGTGAGACAAATGGCATGGAAAGAGGAATTATGAGTAGATATCGTGCACAAGCAAGGGGAGAGGGGTTGCTGGTCTAAGAGAAATCGAGAAGGGCCGATTCTTTGTTGAGCATGGTTATCGGCCCAAGACATAGGAGGAAGGAGACCGCATGCCTAAGAGATTGGGATAAGAAGTGTTCAAAAAGAGGAGAGATGCTGAAGTAGGATTTGCAAACAAGAAGTTGGTCAGATGGGTTGTATGTGTACGTGAGAGAGGAAGAGTCGGGCTTGGCAGGTACTAAGAGATTGCAATTTCTCTACATGCAATTTGGGGCATAAAGGGTGGGTAGTTTGCCGCTTTTGCAGCATGGAAAGAGAGCAGCAGAGAGGAGAGTTAGGCTAAGTAAGGAGCTCTTCACGTGAGACCTAGAGATGGGCGAGGAAGATCGTGTGAATACAAAGTAAAATCAGGGAGATATATGAGCTATTGTAGCTATCGACTCAATGAGAGTTCTGGGAATGGGGGCTATTGTCTCTTTTTTGGGTGCATTGGCTTAGTATTAGGTTTTTTAAATTTGTTTGTTTCTGAAAACGTCAAAGATGAGGAGGACATAAATGGAGAAAATATTATGAGCTAAGTTCTGATGCATGCAAATTTTGCATGTAATGAACTTTGGGGTGGTGTACTTTTTTGTTTCTAAGATTCTGTAGATTATTTAAAACATCGTAAATAACATACAAATTGGTGCAGTGTGAGTACACAGTTAATGTACTAAGTGTCATCTTCAGGATTGTTAGATTATCTAAAAAAGAAAGACAATGTAAATAAAATACAGTGTAAAATAAATACATGCTTAGAAAATAAAATCAGTTATTTAGCTCTTTCATAAACTCTTCTCCATCACACATCATTGGTCCCCTTGATGCTTGCCATTATTGAGCTAAATTGCA